>OX463839.1:41644979-41920104 GCA_949825065.1 Odontocerum albicorne | reverse complement strand
ATATATATATATATAGTGTGACTCGTATTCAATGTGATATAATTTACCTAAAAGGAATACCCACGGGGTTTTTTTTATTAAAGCATTCATTTCTTACCATAGCGGTGTTTGTAATCGTGAAAAAATAGTATATCTTTAACCAGGCTTTATAACGGTATTATCATATTAAACTCACGATCACACGACCTTCCCTTCACTTTTGACGTTTAATTTGTTAAAAGTAATAGTAATGGGGCGATGCAATGTAACAATTGCACCGAAAATAAAAGTCTCCACCATATTCTGCACCACGTAGAGTAATTTAGCCATAGGTTTTTCGTATATTCCTTCAATATCTCATTAGTTTAAGCATAAAAAGTTATAAGAGGCTATCAAGGATCCCATATCAATATTTATCTATTTTTATTCACGTTTAATTTTACCCAAATCCAATTTTCTACCCGAAAGTTATAATAATTACTTTGCACAAATTATCTTGAAAGGTGCAAAAAATTGGTTAAGAAATACGTCAGCTTTATTATTTATATCAATATACTTATTTGAGTCTCTTTAACTAACCACCTACCAACTGCCTTTAAACTTAGCTTAATTAGCTTGCCACTAATAGAGAATCAAAAATATTTTTATCTCTCCTAAATTATATAGTGCTTTTTTCTTTATTCTCCAGTATATTCTCCTTTCTTATATTGTATCCAATTTATCATTCAATGGATACGTTAATTTACGTCTAATATGTTTTCCTTCTTTTATTTTTGATTAATTTATTAAATTCAATGGACACGTTTGTTTGATTTTAAAATATTTTTACACCTCCTGTACAAAACTGTGTAATACTTTTGATTGGTTGGGATACATTTATAAACAGCGATAACCCCGCTAATATGCCTTGTACAATTAACTCAATAAGATTAGTCCATATTCGTTTTTGTATCCTAGCTCTTAAAAATAGTCATATTTTCAAAACTAATTTTCTAACCATAAGTTGAGAGAAAGTCAAGAATCTTTTATAAAGATAACATTTCAAATTGATCAATAGCAATCAAACAATATTATTATCATTATAAAATACGTACAGATTTAAACAAAAGGCATTCAAACTTCATTAATTTTCCTTTATTCTATTTGTATTCTTAGGTATAATTAATTTTGTTTACATAAATAGAGAGGAAATTTGAAAGGATCAAATCTCATTTAGTGAAATACCAACGTGGATCTATTCCAGGGTAGGAGAGAGCTTTTCATTAATCTAAAGAAAGGTCCGACAACCTTTTGTAATCCTGCAAAATAATAATCAAGACTAAAAGTGAGAGACAGAGTCAACTTTATTTATTTTCATTTTCAAAATGTTTTGCGGTATGCCTTTACCTTGTTACACGAGGAATTTGTCAAATTTCATTTTCAAACCGCATTGAAAAATATGCTTGAGAGCAAACGTATTTTTTATTTCAAATATTTTTTTATTTAAACTATAATATTATTTCAGAGTTTGAAATTCCTGAAATAACAAAATATGAATTCCGTATTTCCTTCTTAGTTTTAAAGTTATGCAGAATTTCATTTACTCGTTTACTCCAAGACAAAGAAATATTTTGTATTAAACATTGTGATCTAATTTATAAAACGTTTTAATTAATTTGGTTCTAAAGTTGAAGTAAATTGTTGAGATTTTCAAAATTAAAATGTAAGTTTAAGTACTTGATTTAATTTGGTTCATTAATTATATTAATGAAATGAGTTATATATTTTGAAACCATCATTGTAGATGAAGCTTTATTAATTATTAAACACTTCATCACAAAAATCAAATCCTATCTAGTAAAATTATGATCTCTTAACAGTTAGATTAATATATGATATAGATAAAGACTACAACTTCTTTTAAAGACTACAAATTTTTGGTATCTCCGAACATATTCGGCACATAGTAAGGTAATTGAAAGTTGCTTAAATATGGAGTTTTTGGTATCTCTGAACATATTCGGCACATAGTAAGGTAATTGAAAGTTGCTTAAATGTGGAGTTTTTGGTATCTCCGAACATATTCGGCACATAGTAAGGTAATTGAAAGTTGCTTAGTTATGGAGTTTTAAATATTTTTTTTTAAATCTGGTTTTGAAAACTATACAATAGCATTGAAAACTTATGCATTTATAAAAAAAAATGTTTTTTTAAAACATCAGTGTTTTCATGTTTATAGTGAGATTTACTTAAGATGCTGCGCTGGCTAATAAATGCTTCGAAGATTTTCCATTGTTAATTAGATAATACTCGTAATAAGGGTATATAAGATATTGGTTATTTTAGTTCTTATAATTGTACTTTTATTTTAATATTTTGTATCAAATACCAGCCACCCTACAACATTTGCATCAGTACTTTAATGGTGAGCAGAAGTTGCTCAGCATTTTGATTATTTGGGTTAGATTCTTGATGGGTTCTAAAGTGATTTTACTACTTGCATTTTTTTATTCGAACTCATATTATTTAATGCTAATGATTTATAAATTAGAATTTTCGTGAAATAACTATTATTTTTATTATCTTATAAACGAAGTAGAAAATCTTAATATGTTCCGCAAGAAATAAGTGACTCTACCACTTAAATTGCTCGGTGCTCGTCTGCAAGGTACATTTTTTTTCCTTGAATGCCCTCTATTATCATCTCTCAAGCCCTAGACAGAGTAAAATTTGACCTACACGGTCTACAAATCTTATTGCCATATGATCACGAGGCCTTTTAATTAATCTGGGTTCAATCTATTTCAAAATTTTATTTGTAATTTAGAAGTGATCTTTTTGACAGCAAGTCTATTTAAATCTAGATTAACAAACTGCCAGACGAATACAATGAACATTTTTAAAATAACGCATGAAATAAAGTAAGACTACATTGCTCGTTAATTTCAAATAAATACATTTGTAAGATAAACGAAAGCCTTAAGATATACACGTATATTGCTTGTTCATACATGTTTATGATTTAGAATTTAAATAAATTATATAATACATATGTGCATATCTTCAGTTAAAAAAATCATCAGTTTTAAACAGGCTGTTTTCTATTTTCCTTGTGTGAGACTTTATCATTATTATGCATATTTTTACCTAAATATAAAATATTTTGTTTTGTAAACATTTCAAGCACATATAATTGTAATGAGCATCAATTCAACACTATGTTACAATTCAAGGTGCAGCCGTTTCTATTTTTGACTACGGCGTCTCTTATCCAGCCGTCAGCCCCAGAGTCTGACAGTCGACACCATCGATTCACCATAACTTTCGTCAACCGACATTTCAAAGTTCTAAAGGATCACTTAGTGTATTTCGTCTGTAGGTTTTTCATTTATGTTGTTTTTTAAATCTTATATTAAGGAAATGGGAATAAGAGTTTCCGAGTATCGAAAAATACTCTTTCATGAATATAACCTGAATTTGAGATTCATAAATCCATTTGTTCCCCCTAAATTTATTATACTGTTCGAATGATATAAAATACATATCGTGTGCTTACTAACAGTTTCTTCTTCTTTTCTCACAGTTTCTCTCTCATAATCAAATATTTAGGTATCTTATTCCTGAATATCTCTAGTTCTCAGTTAACTGTTAAAAATAAGTGAGTATGTTTTGATTAAGAGATATAACGAATTTCAAGTAAGGCGTGTATGTATTTTAACTATGTTTTATTACATAACTATTAATGAGTTCACATAATGAATAGTCCTAATAAATGTATGCTTACAATAAAATTATTTAAATGGTCACTTATTATTCTTAAATAGTATTTACAAGAAACGAAACGCTTAGGAAGAGCTAAATAGACGTGATATGATTAAATTAATCAAATCCTAAAACAGGGAAGAATGCAAAATCTTTTTAAGTATATGAACGTGACAGAAAGAAAATATGTGCCAGGAAAAAATGAAGTGATGATCTGTTTTCTCTGCCTACTCCATAGAGATATGGTGTGGTAGTGATGATGATAACAACTTAGAAATTTGAAGGTCTTTATCAAAGTTTTACATTTTTAAAATAACTGAACACGAAAAAAATTCGTTGAAAAATGTGAATTGTCAATATTCCATAGTAACTCAAGTATATTTTTTTATCTGAAGTAATAATTATTTGTGTTAATAAACTGATTGTCAACACCTGAAGCCCTGGGTCCCAGCGGGGTGTCTGTCCACGAGCCGCCGGAACCGAGGGCGCGGTTCCAACGCCCCTCTTTTAACATATTCATAAGTATACTAGAAAAAACACAACAAGCCCTCAAATTAGTACAACTCTTGGGATCTTCCCACTCTTGTCGGTTTCAAAGGGTGAGCCACAAATCTATTTTATTACATCGGCCACACTTTTCTGTTTTCAATTAGGAACGGAATCTGACACGACTTTAGTTAATAATTTATCACCATATATGGTATATTTTTTTTGAATCACCGAAAGAGTTCAAATTTTATCTAAACTCAAGTTAATATAAGGATAAACTTATGTTTTAAAATTTTAGGATGTCAGTCAACGGATTTATGTTTTGTCGTGTTTTTTTTTTCTTGCTTTACCAAAGACAAATTGAAAAATCTTCTTTATACTCGTACAGCGGAAGGATGTCGTTTTTGAAAAACTATAAAAAAATATTTTGATTTTTTGTAGTTCGAGAGAAAAAAAATATTTAAATCCCCCATGTGCGATCTTTACACTATAACTATTAAACAACTATTCAAAATATTAGTTTTACAGGCATGAGCTACACTTGTATTGTTACATGCCTTAAAAACGTCCACTTTATTACAGAGATACTGAATTATGATAATAAAAGAACAATTTATATAGCGAAGTTGGAGAGCAGACCCTCAAGAGCGCTCTAATTAAAAAATCTTGTAATACAAAATGTTACATTTGTAATGAACCATATTTATAAGGTTTGTGAAAACTGAAAAAAAAGTTAAATTTAATATAGAAAGGGACCCCATATCATAGAATACCAAAATATATTTACTCACACCAAGGTTTAAAACTGTGTATGTGCCAACATTGATATTTGGAAGAGAAACGTGGTTATGCAAACTGAAATGCAGTGTAAATGAGTTCACTTCTAAGAATATATGGTGTGTCGTTGAATGAAAGAATAAAAAACGTAATTATTAAAAATACGTTTTAGCAAAAAATAATTGTGTTAAGGAAAGTGAAAAAAAGCATATTAAGGTAGTTTGGCCAAGTTGAACGAATGAGTGAAGAAATACTAACTCAACAATTAATAATATAAGCGTGAGTGGGATTCGTGGTAAAAGACGACCAAGAAAAGTTTAGTTGGATCAAGGGAATAAAATGTTGGTTCTCGTAGAAAGAGAGGTAAGGAGTAAGATAAACAGAAGGAACTATATTGAATATGTATGGATGTGAAAAAGATAACAGAAGTATGTCGTAATTTGAAAGTTTGGCGTTTTGGTTTCCCTACCTTCCTCCGAAGTTAATGGTAGGTATGTATTTATAAATTTAAAAGGTAAATTAAATAGGAAAGAAATTAAGCTTAAATATATTGTTTTAATAGCAAAGGGGAAATCTTTTATTTTGTATATTGTTAAATTTTTTTAGTTACTCATATAAATAATTTCATTCATAAAAGTTAGTAGTATAAACATTTTTAATTAATTTATATTGCTGTAGAACTATGATCTTAATGACAATATTTTTATCATGAAAAATGATACTCAATATTCCTTAATTGCTGCCTAAAATCGAAAAAACTACAAACAAATATAAAGTTATATATCCCATAATCCCAACACGGAGCACTGACTCAGAATTAATCCGCAATAAAACACACCCTTTTTGTATTGCTAAGCTTATCCGCTTCTTTTGCAATACATACAAATGTAATTAATACAGAAGTTAATCGAAATTATCTAAAAAAAACAAAATAATCCGCCGTAGAAATGAGAAAACATTGTTTCACTTTCCGCCTTATACTGAAGGAATAAAATAAAAGTCTAATTATTTGGCCAAAAAAATATTTTATTTTCAAACAATGAATATGTTTTTCGTTAGATTATACTTTTGTTTATGTACAGTATAACCTAGTAGGCTTATTGCCATGTAGATATCTCTTCCAACTAACTAGAATAAATACCAGAGAGGTTAAGTGAAATCCAGACTGGAAACTTTTTAAAAATTAATTGGGCTTCAATCTAAATCGTCGACTGTCTTTCAGAATACGGATATTCTCTTAGATCAGGCGATGACAGACTTTTTATAATTTTATCAAATGTGTACCATCATTATTAACGTTTAAGAGAGAATTGAGAAAAAAATGTCGCATTACTAAAAATATTCTTTCTTCCTTGTTTCCCTTTGTGCCCTTCCGTGTCATTTGACGAACTCTTTTAATTTATTCCTAGCAATATTGTTTGGAGATTGGTTATTTTTTTACTCGAATTTAAATGTAATTTTTTTTTGTAAAATTTGTCAAAGATAAAAATAAATCATGAATTCAAGAAGAGCTGGTTTGTTGAAAAAATGCTGAGTAGCAATAGGCCCACCAAATGTACCATGTACACAAATGCTGAGTAGCAATAGGCCCACCAAATATACCATGTACACAAATGCTGAGTAGCAATAGGCCCACCAAATGTACCATGTACACAAAAAAAAAGATAAATAAATAAAAAAAAACTCCCGGTAAGTCTTATCAACTAGGCCACGAAGTTTTACGGGATGGTGATTCAAATTTTCCATGAAAGTACTTTATACAAAAATCATTGTTAGCCTAAAAATATCAGTTTTCGGATAGTGTTTTCAATATCTTACACGAATTCAAGATAAAATGAGATTTTATTGCATAATCTAATCTGTCGAGATTTAATATCTTTTTGTTTGAATGTTAAATTATACGTTATTTTTGTATCTAATATTGGTACGAGTATAACTCCATAACAACAATATCGTAATTTTCCAGGTAATAAAGGGAAAAAGCCCACCACACTGTAAATTTAAAAGAAAATATATGAAAGTGTTTCATTGAAAATTTAAAGACTGTTGTGTTAACAACACACTAAAAACGAAACATTATTAAAATCGAATAATCAAACTTCGAAGTTATTTTCACACTTTCAATTTCTCTCTGTCAAATATTTACGACAATAGTTGTTATTAGTTTTCCGGAACGTATTCATATTGTATGTTAGTTTATACATATTATATAATATTGTTTTTGGTATCGTTACAAAAAATCTTATTTTTTGTTTAAGACAATTAATCATTTATATATACATCACAGGTTTCCATAATTCGAACGATGGAAAAATATGTAACAAATTAAATTAAGCATTTGATAAATTAGTTGAGATGCGAAGAGAACAATCTTAGAATGAATGTTACGAAATCTAAAGACATGCTGATTGAAAATTGTGAAAGGAAAAGTTAATAGGATAAATTGGTGGACAATGAAAGTCGAAGAATTCCACTATTTGGATAGAATTTTCTCATACGATTGAAGAGTAACGATAGATATCTAACAACGTATAACGACATGAAGTTAAATCAACGGGATAGTATAAACTTGAACCATACAGAAACCAACGAATGTAAATTTGGATTAAGTGCATATTTTGAAAGAGGGAAATATATAACATAAACTCAAATAATTCGTAGAAGCTGTATGATAGGATGTATGGTTGTAGATACTGCGAAATATGTGTGCTGAAATAGAGTATGTCGTTCTATCCTTTCTGCCTACCTATATAGGAAATTGGCGTATTGGTATGAATATATGTTATGCTATTTAAATAAACATAAAACTAACTTTTTGAATTACGGTATGAATAAAAAAATATTAAAATCTAACAACTGTAAATTGTACTTGTCAAAAGTAAATTTCAAAACAAATAACAATACTAAGATATGAGTTTTTAATGCAAAAAAACAGCTTTCTTTAAAAAAATGTACAAAAGAATAGAAAAATTTACAAAATAATCACAATTTTCCCTTGAAGAAGTTAAGCGAAATATGAAAAACGTCTTTCTAGGGGGAGGACACGGTTGAAATGTGTGATTGCTCTACTTACCGGCAAATCGAAAGGTAGTTGGTTCTGCATAACGGTTGATAGGAAAATCTGCGAGTGTATTACTTTAAAAAATGATCCTGAATGTATCAACCAAGACTATCCAAGATGGGTGGGTTTTCCAGATAACCACTTAGTCAGCAAAAAAATTACCACCGAATCGCAAGTCTTCGATTTTTTTCAGTACGTCAAAATGTCACTGGACAAAACACAACAATATAAAGAACATCCTGTTAGGTTTATTACAATATGGCTATCTCTTCTTACTACCCAGAAAGAGACTAAATATGTATGAAGGGAAAATGAAACTGGAATCCTTCTAAAAAAAAATCTGAGTTTAAACGGGAATAGAAATCACAATTTACTGGTTGGTAGACAGGCCTTACTTACTAGGCCACAGAGTGCGTCTATGTTTTACAAAAAATAAACCGTACTGCTCAAATTTTAAACCTTAATTATTTACATTATTTCATAATAAATAAAGAACTTTAGTCTAACTCGCAACTTTCATTAGAGCGCGTGAAATGATATTACGTAAATAAAGTTTACCCTCGCTAAGCTTCCTTCTAAGCGATTCCGTGCTAGATTTTAGAATAAATCATTAATCACTTTAAATTTACTAAGTAATAAATTTGTGGTAATAGACCTAAATATACAGCAATGTTCGTAATACACCAAGCTTACAACGCTCTGGTAGTTTTCTAAACTAATTTATTTGACAGGTGATCGGATTATGGGCATAAAAAACACAAAATTGACATTTTTCACTATCTTGCTTGTAATTTAAAAAATACTTTAATCTTACTTGCTTGAAGAAGGGATACGTTTGGTAATAATTTTGTTACAATTTTTATCAATGTGAGCATATCGGTAAAGAAGGGTGCTAAGCATTTTACTTTTTATAAAAAGCTTTATGTGACTTTTCTATTGTTTTACTTTTTTTTTTAAACCTTCGTTATGTTTTTAAAAACATTTCTATTGTTTTATTTTTTTTAAATATTGTTTTGTAAAACACTAAAGATAATAGAAGGAAGTAAATAAATTAAACTTGTTAATAAAATGTTGTTGTTTTTTTATTTGCAGGACATTTTTAAATTCTTATATATATCGCCAGAAGTTTTCAAAGTGTGTGCCTCGTAGGATATTCGAAATTGTTAATACTTCCAAGCAATTTAAATTTAATTTAGAAAATAATATGATACGTTCACATGGATTCAATATCTATTCAGGTTTCAATATTCATCAGACTTGACGTGGGTAGATGGAGAGAATATATGAACTGTCTTGCAACAGTGCATTAAAAACCAAATCTGTCAATATGGAACTGGTTGAGTTTTGGATATCAACAAATGATAATTTCGGGCATGATGAATCAAATTAGGAATTGTAAAATTAATGAATCTTATTGTTCCAACAAACGCTGAATCAAACGGGCCTGTAGACAGGCTTTAAAAATTGCGTGAGGAGTCATCCCTGGCACGGGGTTAACGTGGACGTCACCTATCCCTGCGGGTAGACTCTAATCCTGGTGCGTTGCAGGACCTCCAGAACCAACGGAGCTAGTCCCGTTAAGACAGAGGGTGCTTCTGCTAAACATGTCCCACAAGCCTTGGTGGTAGCCAATAGCATGGTTGATTACGATCAGCATCCTTTTGAAAACTGACAGCCGACTTCTGTGGACTCAAACCTAGTTGTTTAGCACACAATGGCCAAAAATACTGCACGATTGTAGAGTTGGCCATACGGAATGGTAGGCCCTATATGGGTTTCGCCAAGTGCACACTAATCAGAAACGCCTTCCTCGCATTCAATAGGAACGATCTGTGGGGGTAACCCCCCACATATCGTCCCTATTGAATGCTAGGGCATCGCCAATTGTTATTCCAAGATCTTTTGTTTCCCGCATGACAAGACTATTTGTTTCTGAAATGAAGATTGTAGAAGTGCGTGCAAGTGACCCCTTCAATAATATACAGCAGGTTTTTGTGGCACGAAGTTTAGCTTGTTCACCATTTTTAAAGCAAAAATTATATTTCTATAATATATCTGATTAACGATTATTTTTTGCGCCCTGAACTAACTTATCCAAAAAAGAACTTATTGGAGGATGTTTGTATCAAATTATATGAAAATATTCTGTTTATTTAACTATCATAAAATACACAAGATTGACCACATATATTGTAGGTGTTAATTTTTTGATAATTTCTGATAAATAAAGTTAACATCTCGTATTTGTTTGAAATTGCATATTATCCTTGGTTTTTGTGTTTTTACAAATAACGAACGTGTTGTTTGCATTTATGTTACAATTTTCCATATAAAACTTTTACTGAATATTTCTCATTTTTATTAATTCAGTACCACAGCTCCCTATATTTGATCCCCCTTACATCTAGCATATTTTAACTGCTTCTGATATGTGTAATACTAGGGTGTGTATACGCCCTAATGCATTTTTGTTTTTAGATATGGACACCTTTTGGTGTATATAAAAGTCTATCATTTTACTAAAAAAATAATGAAGCATGCTCTTCCACGTGAAACCTTCAGCATCGAAACCGTTGTCTAATATTTTATTTTGTATTTTAGAGTTGCGCTGGTTTTTCTTCAGAGATTCTGTCACTCACAAAGTGGAAAGGAAAGATTTTCAACACCCTCGAAATTCTCCAAAAAAGAAATGAACAAAAATATTATTGATCGGATAACTTTTTTAAACCTGTTTTATAATACGATATCACCTAAAGAGAGTTTGGTTTTGAATTAAAAATTGACAGCATATAAATACTAGGAAATAAATTCGGTTGAAATGATGTGTGAAATAAATTTTGAAATAGAGATTTCAAAAATTAATACTTAGTCTTTCGTTTACGAGACTATTATCAACAGTAGGTAATGCTGCCTTTTTATTTTGCCAATTATTTCGACATAATAATAACGTAGGATGATGACATATTCATTTCGTTAAATTGCAAGACTGATATAATACATACTTAACTACATTTAACCAGAGTGGGATATTTTTTTAAATTATTTATTTTTTGGGTATCATTAGGAATCGAACCAGAAACCTTTCGTGGGAAGTAAACTTCTTATCTACGAGTACTTGGTTTTGGCGGTCTTCAGTCTAACAATGCCGTTAGGTTTTTTTTATCAAATAGCTCCTTAAACACAAAATTGATAAAAACATCATGTTTAATTAAATTTTACGTAAACTAATTAAAATCAAAACATTAAGTTTATGAAAATGATGAACCGGCATTTTTTGAAGTTTTTTTTTGCATAATTAATCTCCACAATGTTGGCAATGTTATGTTTAGTACACCATTAATTAACAACATATAAAATAAATTTTTGAATTTCAAAATTGCTAAAAGCAGTATTTATCACCCTACTTATTCTAGCGTGTTACCGGATAATATAACTAAATTCAAGAACCAAAGGCCATTTAAGGGTCAATTTCAATTCCTTTACGTTTCACAAAGTATTAGACTGCTTCGTTTCATGAAAAATGGCACACAAATATGGATCTTCTAAGCAGTGTTGTTTATGGCTGCGTATGGTGGTTTCCTAAAATCCTGAAGCTGATCGGAATATTTACCTGTACTTGTACCGGTTCTTCCAATTTATTTGTTGGATACCCCTCAACACATTCGAACTGGCATCTCGAATATGTTGAAGAATATAGTTGGGAAACAATTTTGTCTTCGAAACCATTAATCGTGTCTTCGGGTTTTGGTCTGTTAATACCACTGGATTAGGCATGTAACATGTAGTCCATCATCGCATGTGTTGGTAATACTATCACACGTGAAGATGTAATAACGTTTGTATACATCTAGTGCACACCTAACAAATGTTTGGTACATGACATTTTTTTAAGAAGGACCCATTATTGTGAGTTTTTGTTTCGGGTACCATCGGCATTCAAACCCAAAGCCTTTGGGCTGCAGTCCGGCGTCTTGCCAAATATATAACGCAGGTTGTTTTGAGCAATGATGAGTCTAGCGTTCAATGAGGAACCATTCATCTCTGCGATTTGACTTATCTATCTTGCTGAATATTGTCGTCTTGCTCGCCAGTCCTCAATATTTCTAGTTACTACCAGCTCTAAACTGTGTTCTATCGATATATTCATAGTTTTATACTATTTTCTTCCTTTTATCATAAACAATATTTCTCTTATCGTTAGGTTCTAGATGAAAGACGAATTGCTGCGTTTTGGCAGTCCTTAAAATCCACCACATCTTTTTTTTTCTTTAGCGTTCATGTCTCCAGTCCATAGAGTGCTTTAAAGAAAAGTAGAGCTCTCACCAGCAGGCGAACGTTGCTGGTTAATACCAACAGGCGAACTTCTTCCATTAGATTAATTCGAGTTTTGCAATATACGAAATAAAAAAAAATCGACTTACAACTTATGCTTTCGAGGCAAAGAAACTTACAAAAATCTGTAATAGTAAAATTTTAATATGCTGTCTGGAAAGTAGTTTCGTATTAGTTCGAAATACGAAATTATTTTCTAGATAGCCCAATGCAACGTTAAACCGTTAATAATTATTTTAAATGGATATAAAAATAAATGAATTAGTGACTTGTATATTGTCTGGGATAGATAATTAAAATTTGTCGATACCGAAAATCATCAAGCACACTAATAGTTTTTCTAGGTGTATTTTCAATTAGACCGAAATGGGGTCAGCTCGAAATCAGTAAGGCTCTATTCGCTGATTAAACTACAACCCCACCCCTTTCTATTCAGAAGGGTGGTAGACGAATGTACACGACATACCCTGCTACTGCAAATTAATGAATACAAGCCACATCATCACGCCGCGTCCCATTAGGCTAAAGCAAAACCCTTACGAAATCGTATTAGGCCAAAAAGGTTAATAAAATTGTACAAAAGACAAAAAGAAGCCCTTCTTTCAAAGGCGTTCTAGTAAACATAAAAATATTTTTTGACTATAATATTTAAAGCCATTTCTTACAGAATATCAAAAAAACATTTGTGAACTATGTATGTCTAAAGTGTGGGGACGAAAGGTATCATTTTCAACAATAATAGATAATCACGTTTACCTAGGTAGGCAGAGAGGGCAAATCTCTATTTTTTTTCTTTCCACATATTTAACCTTTATCTCTTCTATATCTCTATATCTCGTCATACATTCTCTTCTGTTTCTCATCCACCTTTCCTATGGTTAAATTTTATTCAAACAACTTGATTATTATTTTCCTTGGTCTACCTTTCCATTCATTTCATTCAAACACATATATGATCGTTTTGGAAAACTTTTGTAACTTAATCTCTCATTATGCCCAAAAGCAAAATTTAATTACTTTCTCAATTCTACATATAACATATTTCTCAATTCTATCTCCATCAAACAGATTTCTTTAACCTGATCATTTCTTACTCTATCATATATTAAAACACCATGTATTTTCACCTCATCTGGTGCTTTAATATATGAAAGTGTTAAGAATAATCCGCTATCACTTTTTTACGGTGCCCAGGTTTCTCCTATATTAAGGGCATTACCATAATCCTTTTTAAAATTTATGTGATTGATGTATTGCGAAAACAGTACTAAATGCGCCGAACACCATATTTTTTACAGCATCAAGCCTTTCAATATAATTTTATTTTTTATCATCTTTCAAAAACATGTTTTTCAACTACGTAAATTATTGGACTTGGTATGCTTTATTGTTAACGCATGCATCACATACTCATGGAATAATGTTTTTCTTAATAAAAACCATACCATAATTAGAAAGTCGATCGAACAATCAAGTGAAGTACACTTATACAAAACTGAAAAGCGTATATCACTTACATGAAATATTTTAAGTAACGAGAAAAAATAAACGTTACATTCTATTTATATTTGTCCTTGAAAACTTTGTAAGCAAGAATATTTATAATAGATATTTAACCCTTGCTGAAATTTTCCAAGTTGGAATAAATTAGTTCTAGCTATATAGTACATATAGTAGAAAGACAGGCTGTTAAAATTGGACGTATCAAGGCTTATTGGATTAATCATTTTATCTTATTACTGGCAAGGAGCTATTCCGATAGTAAATTTAATCAATATAACGGGTTTCTTGAGAGGGGATTTTTTTTCAAATTCCTTATTTTTCTGCTTTAAAATAAGGCTCTTCAAGGATATTGAATAAGTAACTTATCTAAAGTTAATAAAAATCGAGCTATAAAAATTACCTACGATAAAAACTAACCATAAAATGTTAACGGTATATAAGAGATGAAAATAACATGCTATTTATGCAGCAAATGTTAGTATGAATAGTAGGGAAGCAAAAAATGATCATATTTATAAGCTTTTTAAAATATCTAAACAAATAAAACATAAAATGTTGAATATCTAAATCTAATATCGTTGATAATGTTTGTATTTTGCAATATATTTTGGCTAAGCCTGTATTGAGGAAATACATATTGTCGTCTCTGATTTGCACTTCTTTTGATTTTGATCTTAAAGCAGGGGAAAAATAAATTAACAAGTAAAATACATCAAATTGTAAAATAAATGCTGGCATAAATACACGTATTAAAAACTGATAAATGGTTTATACTGGTATTTAATACATATTATACATTTAAAATTATCCTGATAGATTTATATGAACTACCTAAATTTGACCTCAAAACCCATTCGGATTTCCAATATTTTATCAATATTTTCATTTACGTAAACTTCTTTTCAATTTTTTTTATCATCATCATTATCAGCCAGGTTGACTCAAGTGTTTGATATAGGGATTTATTCTCCTTCGCCACCATTTTCTGTCATGGGCACGTTGCTTCCAGCTGCTCTCAGCCACTGATATCATCCGACCATATTGCTAAGAATCTCCTTACGCTTATCTTCTCTTCCTTGATCGCCAATTTAATATTTTTTTGGCTCCATCTATCATCGGTATTTTTTGTAATGTTTCTTGTTCAATTCCTTCTCTAGATGAAAACCCTCTCAGTTAAATCTATGAGTCTAGTATATTATTCACTCCTTGATTTTCTGGTCCCTTAATTAGATATTCAGCATTTTTCTTTTCATAGTCTCTGTGCCGCCCTAGGCTAATGCTTTATTTGCTTTGTAAACGTAGCCATCTCTAGCTCATATGCCTTTCTTTAGACATTTTTAGCACTTAGAAGACTTTAGAATAAATGAAAGCTTACCAAACGCAATAAATCAAATGTAAAAAATATTTCATGAATGATAAAATAGAATGAAACCGAGAAGAAAACCAAAAAAAAAACTTAAAAAAAAAACGAATTTTTATTTCTATTCATATCACTTTTTTAAGAATATAATTTTCAGCTAGAAAATTTGGAGAATAATTTATCTTTAGTCGATATTGAAATATTTTTATTGACTTTTATATTCTTAAAAAAATCAATGCACTTTTCATTAAAACTATCACAATATAAATATATGTTTTAAATATAAGTTGATTGTCTCTTTTATAAGATGCCAGTTTTGCTTTACCTGAAAATGTAACTCCGTGTCCCTCTTTCCCTGGAACGAGGCATCTAAAATGAGATTGAAAATTCTATGGTCCCTTGATTAATTACTTACGTTGTCCGGTAATTTTTGCATTTATAATTTTTAGTGGAGGGTTTCTGTGCTCTGTATGTACGTATAATATGATTTATCGTTCCATAATTTTCCAGACTAATATGACGTTACATATAAAATCAACAATGAAAACGGTGTTGAATATTTATTAACACTAATATGATCCTTTAAACCGGTTAACAATATGAAAAGTTAAATGGGAATAGATTTTTTTGAATAAAAGTGAGACTATGAATATTACATGATACAGATTCATTTTAATTTAATTATTTTTTAATAAATAAGTCTAGAAAATAAATATATTTCACAACACCAGTTACCCCAAGAGGGTTTCAATAGTTTATTTAAGGCGATTACTTATCACCAGGAAAACAATCCATTCGAATGATTAAAAATGTTGCCTGGGTACCACCGTAAATCGAACCCTGATCTAAGCATGGATGGTTACTACTAAACCACGCCGTCGTCAAGTAAGTATGTTATGTATCAGGTAGATTTTTTTCATACCAAATATTTGGCTACCTCAAAAAAATTTGATCATATTTCCTAGATTAAAGTACAAAAACAATACAAATATAGAAATAAAAATGTATCTATATATTCCAATAAGAAAATGTGATTTTATTGATATCGGTAAATAGAAAAAACCTACATTTTTAATTAGAATTAGTATCGGTATTCAAAACCGTGAATTAAGAGGATTGATAATAATTAAGAGGATGTGATATTCATATTTTTCAGTAAATATAAATAAAAAAAAATATATTTAAGTATTAGAAAAACAATCTAACTTATTAGTATTAAAGTTATCCTCCATCTAGCAATTTTTTTACAAGTATTGCTTTATTTACATTTATTGTTCTGTATTTTAATTTAAAAGCATGCTGTTAGATCTGGTTGACTTAGTGAGATTGTGTCACTTTCTTTCAATCAACCATAAAGACATTAAAATGACTTAAAAAAACAACTGGGTGAATAATCTGATAATATTTGTCCTCTTGGTGGATGAAAAACGCTCAACCATTTAATGAAAATCTTCCTTACATATAAATAAAAGTCTGAAAAAAAAAACACTTTCAGCATTATAGATATACAAAAAACCACACGATTTTAATGTTTATATGGAACTTGCCATTTTTTATCGTTTTCAAGCATTTTCGAAAACGTAATAATTTTTTAGTACAGTAATTCTCCCTTATCCGTGGTTTCAGTTACCTGAGATCAAACGCGGTTCGTAAATATTGAAATGCATCGCCAGAAGATCAATTTTGCTTAGTGCTACGTCGAAATGATGACATGATTCACTTCACTTGATCTATCACTTCACCACTATCAGCGACTTCTAGAGTACATAAGGTGGATCTGTCGCACCACAAGAAGAAAAAACCTGAGAACAGTATAAGAAGATACTATATGTAGCGACACGACTTAAACATAATTTTTATTATAGTATATTGTTATAAGTATAACATTTAATGGTTATTTTCTTACTGTGCCTACTTAATAAATTAAACTTTATCATAGATATGTATGTATACTGAAAAATATAGTGTATGTAGGGTTCGGTACTATCCGCGGTCTCAAGCATCTACAGGGAGTCTTGGAACATATCCGGTGCGTAGAAGGGGAGACTATTGTATATGTTAAACAAAATTACCTGCAAAAACACTTTCGTTTTAGTAAAACTCAAAGTAAAATAAATGGTTTGTGTAATGTACGAAAACGATGTGATGTACAAAAACAAATCTAATTAAGATTTTAGAATTCATAAGAGCAGGAAATTAGTAAGAGCAAATAAGAAATAAACTTGTGTATACCTATACATAGTCGTGTGTGCTATGATAACACGATACATCGTATAAGTTGAATAAAATATGCGTGGGTTTTCAACTACCTTGAATTAATTGGAATAATTTTAGACTAAATATCGCACAAGTTATACGGAGTCATTAATCTTTGGTTTTCTCACAGAAACCGTTAGTTAATTCAAGAGGAAAATTTGACAAACAACCGTGTATTATTAATAATTTAATCTTCAGAGTTCATACCTCAATATAAATTACTCTCGCTGAGTTGGGTGGAAACAAACACAGATGAATTAGTTATCGAGGCGTTATTTGATGATGCTTGCCGATAACTTTAAATTATCTTCAGGTAATTAGGGTCAATTGTTATACAAAAACGACTGAAGAGCTTTCTCAAATTCCATTGAGCACTTAAAAAGCCTTTCTAACTTTTGATAAACCTTTGATTTGAAAGGTTTAACCTTATTTTAAAATGAGTTATGTGATTAGTTATATTTCTTTGATATGCAATTATAATACACTCGATAATAAATAATGTTTTTGGTGCTAATAATTTTCTCGTTGTTTTTTTTTCACATAAGATCTTGCATAATTTGATGCAATAAAAGAAAGGTTTATTAAATTATCGCTGACTACCTGTTTGATCTGTTAACACCTACTGAGCAACGTTGGTTTTTATGTAAACCAGTTTGAGTTAAAACACTAACTTGAAAATTTTTCGATATTGTTTTACAAGGACAATTTTTTACTTTATCAAAAGTATGTGCGTGTTTCCTGATTGATAAAATAAAACTAAAATTACACATAAAACAATATAGATCGGTTTAATATAAATTTCTTTTACTTAGAGGATTTAGTGATGCTGGGTTAACTTAAATGAACAAAAAGATAAACAAATGCCTCTATACTATATAGAATAACGTCACATTTCAGAGAGTACCCTTATTATGTGTTCGACGCAATTCCTCATTTTTCGGTCACATTTCGCACAAAGAAGACATGAAAAACACATGGGCACTTGCAATGTGGGAGATCTCAGGAGTAGAGTTACATCCCTTACGCGCTGGGGTGATCAGATGAATAGTGTTACGAGCCCACCTCTGCCACAATCTCTGCGGGCAGTTGAATGCCGTGAAGACTGGAGACATACAGCAAATTCAGTGTAGGTCATATTCTTCAGCATTGAGTTCACCGCGCAAAATACTGATTATCTTATAATGGGAGAGAAAAAAGTTTCACAAAAAATGAAATATAATTATTACAATTATTTTGGTTTAAAAATTAAACAAAAGCACACAGAAGTAATCTATTATACGTAGTAATTTTATAAAAAAACCGAAGGTTTTCATAAAATAAAACATTTTGTGTAAATTTCGTGATTTTATAAAAACGTTTTATTTATCAGATATATAATTTGTATTAATGCATACTATAATTCAGTTAGCCTTTCAAATTGGCAACCTGTTAACCACATGACCAAGCACACAGTTATTGGAATTTCAACAAAGACATCGTGTTTTGAACGATTGTTAGTCACTCGATATTTCAAATATAACTTATTAAAGTTCAAGGATTTCACACCCTTTTTCAACTTTGTTTCTCAGTCAAATATTAATACTTCGCCAAATATAAAATCATTAAAACAAGAAAAAAATGAGTTTTTTTTTCAAAAAGGCTTATTAATCAATTCGACAAGTTTTCTGAAAACGTTTAAGTATACCATAGATTTAAATTTAAGTATAGATCTGGCGTAAAATGTAAATTTACGTATAATTAATTGAGCTGTCTTCCCTTCTCGGTTAAATACGGTATATATTTTTATATTCTTATTTCACAGGGATTTCAGCTGAAATTCCAAACTCATTGAACGTCTGAGGGTGCTACAGAAGTTCACCATGATTGACGTCCGTACGAGCTCGTTGCTCATCCTTACACCCCGTCCTGCCGGCATCCTAGATTCTGAATCTTTTGATTAATGAAGTCCTCTGACCGCCTTTAGTCGAAACCACCCGTCAATTTTACGACCTACTGCATTAACTCAAAGCGAAACTTCGATTGAACCGTATCATAATATACCTAGTTCATGTTAAACATATATGCATGCGTATCTTACGATTTTTTTGTTATTTTAATTTAGAATTTTTCTGACATACATAATAGTCTTGAATGAAAAAAAGGTGTGCTGTAAAAATCGCTGCCTAAAGGTGAAGTTTCTATTTTTGCATACAGGTAATACAATCATTTTGTAGTGACAACATTCACCTGTCAATATCTGAAGTGGCAACATCAAATGTCACTTATCTGCTGTTGTTGGTTTTTATTTGGCTTGATTTTTCATTGTGTGTGAGAGCGTATTTGTTCAAAATGAATAAAGTTTGATTAAAACGGTTAACAAGGTGCTAATGGGATTTGAGCAAGGCAAAATTGGAATGACTTGTAATTTCCGAAATGCAAAGCCATCATGACTGATTACCTGGTAATCGTGCAACTATTTACCTATAATAACAATCGTTCAACAATAAATTCTGAATATAACGTTCTGAATATAAATTGCCAGGTGTATTCTCAAAAATAGTTTTATTTTATTAGGACAACGTCCGTACTCCCAAATCTGGTAAACTCCGTATTCACTGGATTTTTTCGTTTCTCAATTTTACATATTCCCAAGCCTGAAAAAATATTTTGGTGGTTGAAAGTAAAACGTTAAAACTGCGGGATATTAATTGAATTTTTTTTTAACACAAAAGCTTAACGTTTTCTTCCTTAGTCAGTCACGAACTTTTTAAGTCACTCTCGTTTGATCGAGCAATTATATGAATCCGTAAGTTCAGGCAATTGAATAAACCCGTAAGTTGTTGAGCAGCTTTTAAAGGCCATAAAGGAAATTATATTCAATAAACTTATTATTTTACACAACTACAATAGATCATGCTGGTAGGATTGTCTGGATGACATGGAATGGTGATCCAAATTGCCCGAATTTTACAAAATACTGGCATCATGAAAAAAAAGAAATGTCCTCTCAGGACCAGAAAAGCCGACTCCAGATCGATAGATTAGGTAGAATAGAAGGGATTGAAGCATGTTATATGACGTTCGTTATTCGTTATATAATTGTCCTCTCAGGACCAGAAAAGCCGACTCCAGATCGATAGATTAGGTAGAATAGAAGGGATTGAAGCATGTTATATGACGTTCGTTATTCGTTATATAATTGTCCTCTCAGGACCAGAAAAGCCGACTCCAGATCGATAGATTAGGTAGAATAGAAGGGATTGAAGCATGTTATATGACGTTCGTTATTCGTTATATAATTGAATATTTTTCATTCAAGAAGCGTTTTTTAGAATGACATTTGAAGTTAAATAAAAAACAGCACAAACTAAAAAACTTCTGCATAAATACAGTACTGAACACATATAAAGTTTACTCACTGACTAGCATTATTGATCCAACTGAGTTACTTACAAAAAAAACATTAGCGTTTGTATTTTTACGAGAAAATAGAATTTTCGATTTCCAGCGATGAAAAGGCATTTTTTTCAATTTAAAGTTTTAAATAAAATGTACCAGATGAATTAAAATGAAAAATTTGTAAGTATTCAGTCAAACCACGCTACTTACATGTAATTAGTGAATTTTAAATCTAAAAAATCGGTGGCAATAATCTCATCAATTTTCTTAACGGTCTTAATTAATTAATTATAAAAAAAAAATATTTGAACGTTAAAAAATAATGGTTTTGATAGCAAGTAAGGTAATTAATCATGAAACTTAAAATTTCATATTAATAACCCAAGTATGGCTTTGTAGAAAAAGTGGGGTGTTTTATATTATTTTTCCTAATTAAATTTCACCATGAATCTCTATTCCCACTTTCATTCACCGTTCTCACCGTACTCACTCACATCTCATTTATTAAATTTTCCCTTCTAATATGTGCCACCTCCAGTTGTTAAGGGAAGCCCGTGTATGCCAAAATGTAAGATGCTTAATAATGAAAACAGGAATACGGGAAACCATATGAGAGGGGAAAGCTTACGGGAATGCTACATTAGTCGCCCTGGAGAGATTTCTATGCCAAAGGAATGCGTAATTAACTTTGCCTTTTTTGAATACTTCTGAATTCATCAATGTTAAAAGAAGCGAAGCTCCTGAGAATTGTTACTTTGCAAATGCGAGTATACCCTTATATTTGAACGATATTATAATGCTTCATACTAGAATATATTAGAAATATTCTTGTTTGTAGAACAATTTGATCATTTTAACTTTTTAAATAACGCAGGATGAAAGATTTTTTCTATATATAGCGAAGAGAATAATTTATATGCTTTGGTCAACTAAGTCAATGAAATATTTAAAACAAAAAGTCTATTTGCATATTATAGAACGTGCAACGTTTTAGAGAAATATGTTAAAAATAAGTTAAATTATGAATGAGAGAAGAGTGAAATATTGTAAAAATGGTTAAATATACACGGTAAGGCATAAACATGACGCAAGCAAAAAAATGTGTGTCAGTATAAAAATAAATGGAAATCTGTTTTCTGTGCGAAGGCACAATAGTGAAATGGTGTGATGCTGATAATCTGAAGTATGTAAAGTTGTAGCCTTATACGCTTACGTATTTACATCCGCAAATGGAAGTATGGTTCATAAATCGTAAAATAAGTATTATAAATTCATATTTGATAAAATGGTTAAAATATGCACGGAATTTGTGGTGGAAATTATCTCTCTGGGGAAACGATTGCGGTTTAGAACTATGAGTTTCGTAATTCGCTAAAAACAGGAAAAAGGTGTTTTTTGTACAATTTATAGTGAATAAATTAATTGAATGCTCATTGTCCGTAATGAGGATAAAATAAGTAAACATTAAAGTAAGGGATTAGGGTACTTATCAATAGTGTCACGGGAGAGAGAC
This sequence comes from Odontocerum albicorne, assembly GCA_949825065.1. Lineage (NCBI taxonomy): Eukaryota > Metazoa > Arthropoda > Insecta > Trichoptera > Odontoceridae > Odontocerum > Odontocerum albicorne. Next base: position 41,897,715 of record OX463839.1, on the reverse strand, counting down.
TATGTAAGTTAATTTATGATTAGCTTATATTGTAGGCCATGAAGCTTCAGTACTTTTAACTTTTGTCTCTATTAAGTCCCTGATAACTAGCGACAGCTCTACGTAATTTTTCTAGATCAATTGCTAAAGAATATTGAGATATTATCAACATAACATTGGTGTTTCGGCGTTACGCTTGACAATGTTGGCGAAGTGGTTCTTCCACCTTTTTTAATCTAGTTTTTATCCCTCTGCAGTATTCTGTTGGAATAGCGTAAGCGTTTTTTTGGTTTAACAAGGTTAATTTCACTAAATTGGAGTGCTTTCTGAGGTCATATTGATAAGTGAAACTTTCTGTTTCATAGAATTTTTAGTCCATCACTTATTTTAAGGCCTTTTTAGTTTTATGCATAATTATAGTTTGTATAATATTAATGTTTGAATAAAAACATTGGTTTACTTTATTTCATTGAAAACTTTTTTTTGTGTGGGAATCTAGAACCAATGAATGAAAAAAGACAAACATAACAAATATACATAACGAATGTGAGTGAAAGGCGTTGTAGAGGAACATCAAAGATGGTATGATTGGATCAAAAGAATGATATTTTGAAAGACGGAAATGTAGAATTAGAGAAATTGTTGGATTTATTTATTTATTTAACGCTTTTATTGCAAATACAATCTGGCGGGCTTATTGCCAGGCAGCAATCTCTTCCAACCAACTAGACAAAAGTAAATGAAGCAAGTTACGTGGTCGCATAAATCATTCAAATGACTATCCATCCCCACGAAAGCCATAAACATATACGTGAGCACATGCCCACGAACCCCACAAAGACGGACAGTCACCCGAACATTATTTTTCATGTAAAGTGAGATATCATCAATCAAAAGGAAAGCAAGGGATGGGGGAGAGGAAAGGAAAAGAAAAATCAGGAATGAAACACGTTATTTTACTGACTAGAAATTAAGAGGTTTTTCAGTCGCTTCTTAAAGCATGCCAAGTACGGAGCGAGTCTTATATTGGTTTGTAACTGATTCCAGAGTCTCGCTGCATGGACAGTAAAGCATAACGTAAAGAAAGAGGAGCGGTGAACTGGAAAGGCCAATAAACAATCTCTGTTTGAGCGTAGCGCTAATCCATGATTGGAAAGACGCTGAAAATTCTCGGCGAGATAAGAGGGGTTGGTTGGACAGTTAAGGATATTATACAATAGAGACAGTATGTGAATTTGGCGTCTATTTCTAACATTCGATCAGTTCAATGCCTTCTGGTATGAAGTTATATGATCGTACTTACGTAGGTTGAAAATGCATCTTAGGCACACATTTTGAAGACGCTGTAATTTGTCCAGCTGTTTCTCTGTAACATCCAAGTAACATACGTCCACATAGTCCAGAATCGGAAAGAGCAGAGATTGTACGAGTAAAATTTTGGTTTTGGTTGGGAGGAATCTTTGCAACACTTTAAGGGAATGAAGGCTGAAGAAGATCTTTCGGCTTTCCTCATTTATTTGATCTCGCCATGAGAGAGTGTTATCTGTTAGCACTCCTAGGTTTTTAACAGTTTTATGTAATGGTATAATAGAGGCATCAAGTAATATTGGAGGAAATAAGTCAGTGTTGAATTTACCGAGAAGCTGAAGGCTGCCAATGAGGATCGCTTGAGACTTCTTAGGATTTATGAGTAAGCCATGCTCCCCAGTCCACTCCGAGATTGATTGAAGGTCCGCATTTAAATTATTCAAAGCCGCTTGAAATAAATTTGGATCAAAATGAATATATATCTGCAGGTCATCCGCATACAGATGAAAAGAACATTTAAGAGACGATGTTATTGGGTTGATGAATATAGAAAAAAGGATCGGAGAGAGAATTCCACCTTGGGGAACGCCTGCAAAGAGATCAGTCCATTCAGATATACGCTCTTGGTATTTACTGGATTGTTGCCTTCCCTTTAAATAGCTCGGAAATCAAACAAAAGTTTGCTAAAATTCAATAGACATAACAATGTCAGCTGCTTAAAGCTCATTCTACGTCTCACATCATCCGTAATCTTGACCAGTGCGGTAGTGGTACTATGTCCAGGACGAAATCCTGACTGCAACGGATTAAACAATTCAAATTGATTAAGGTGGGAGTCAATTGAGGTGGGAGAGGATTCGTATATGTCGCAACGTGAAAGTCTGACGCTCTCTTTTCTTGTCTATCCCGATGTGTAAACAGCGTGATATATGTAAAACCTGTTTGTAGAGTACGAAAAGAAACATTATTGATTGTAATCAAATGTATATTGTGTTAATGGATATGTTACCATCATTGTTTACTTAGAACTTAACTAATAAATACATAAATAAATAATGAATATAAGTTTATTGATAGCAACACATATAATTGTATACCGAAATCACGCATATATATATCAAGATAAATAACAAGGAACATATTTAAAAGATAAGTTATCAAAAGGTCTGGGCTCATCTCGTAACATCCCCTTGGCCGAGATACATCCCATCAATGCAGGGTGAGCCCGGTCGCGAGAACACCCCATCAAAATATGGCGAATTCTGCCACAAGTAGATCAGATTGTGACAAGCCGTATGTGTTAATATCACAGAACGGAAGAGCCCAGAGGTCTTCTGAACCTCGACTTCCCTCGGTGAGTTTTCTGCGGTTTTCTCACCGAATATGTCTTCAATACATATGCAAATGCGGGGAAGCTCCAATTAAACAGGCCGCAGCCGATACCTTCCCATCCCTACACTCTACACCTACACCTGATCTTATAAATTTATGTATTTATTTCCCTGTTAAATGTGTTGTCTATGGTCTACGGTCATCAGCCTACAGTCCCTCAGACGGTAGTGAAGTAAAAGAAAATGAGCAAAGAAAGCTTATAAAGCCTCGCCGCGCTACGTCCTTGCGCCTTCTTCGCCGTCTTCTCCGGCATCGTCACCCCATCTTTACCGTCTTCACCATCGTCGCTACACTGAGGCCCCCGGGATGAGCGGGAGGACGCCCAACCTGAACTGCGCCATCAGGGCCGCTAACATGAGCGTTCGAACGCCTTTTGAGATAGAAACCATGCCCAACTATGGTCAATGCGATTGAAGAACAGAGATATATAGAGAGAGTTAAAATTATGGATAAATTCGTACACATAATACTTAATATAAGTTTACATAGATAAATAACACAATCACACACATGACACAACAGTGGAAAAGGTATTCCCTCAAATCACTGACAAAAGATCCGCGGTGCAGTGAAAATGCACACGTTTTAAAAATTAAATATAAGCCTTAGAACTCGTATATCTATCTATCTAGATCAGATTGTTTTCAGCCCACACCCTATTATTGTTGATTGAAATAAATTGTTTTGATTTCACATGGAAAACTTTTTTAAAGATCATGTCGTTTATCAACTTAAGTTTAGTTCATATTAAAAAAAACGTGCACTTAAAACACGTTTATCTTCTTTAGAAATTCCTTAAGGGAACTATTTTTGCTCACAAAATGTTCTAACAAAATTTTCGTTTCTAAGTAATTTAATTTTTTTTTAATATATCTCTGAAAATAAAGTCATTTTTAATTACATTTATTTGTTTTTGTTTTAAAACTTGAATACAAATGTCAAAACTAGCTAAGGTAGTAACTGTGGATCAATCTTGCTGAAATATAGTATTTATTTTATACACGTGCAATACTCTCATTAATGATAGTGAGTTTGCATTAATATGTTATTCAAATCACGCACAGAATAAAAGGCTTTTATTTTTAATCTAAATATCTTTATTTTTGTCAACATATTTAAAAGACTTTAGTCATAATCAGCCACAAAAGTAAGTAAACTTTGTTTTTAACTATCATGAAAATACACTGAAATCCAAACCCATGGGCCGCGGAGATACCAAAATAAATTATTTGGAACTTTTGTTCTATGGTAATAATGCGTTTGGTCCACAAATGGAACAGGTAAGAAATTTGACTAATAAAACTCTAGAAGTTGTGATGAGAATATCTAAGTCTTAGCCAAACGGTGATCAATACAATATTTAATTAATTGGTTTATAGTATGTTAAACTAGAAAGCATTTCTTGAATGAGCACACAGATGGCTAAAAATTTATTCATAGTGTAGATTTTTTGAAGTGAAACTTCTCTTGGCGCGTTGGGCAAATTTACCAGAACGTCACGAAAATATTAAATTATTATTTATTACTAAAATCCTTATTTATAATTTTAATAATAATTATTATTAATAATAATTATTATTATTAAGTGTCTTATATTATTATTAAAATTATTATTTAAATAATTGTTAAAATTATTAATATTTATTATTTTAAATAAAAAAAAAATATTTTTTAAATTTAATTAAGAGAGATTTTCTTGAATGAAATTCCACGTAACCATTTTTTATATAATTAAGAGAGATTTTCTTGAATTAAATTCCACATAACCATTTCCTAATCCTAAAAAAAAGTAATAAAAATCGTTAAGAAATGGAAAAAGAGCAATGCATGAAATCAACTTTTCCTAGGAGCTAAGAAGTTTCACTTCTACCGTGCGAGAGTATCATGCCTCTGTTTTTTTTTTCAATATCTCTATATGGATAATTTTGTTAACCACCTATGGTTTTATATAACCTAGTACCGGGTACACATGACTTTTGATTTATCGGGCGTACAAAGAAATCTGCAGCTCCAGATAATATCGATCTATTATATACCCGTACGTAGAAAGGCTTGATCAAGGATCTGTGACTTATCCAATATCAATAGAAAATCTTCACTAGACTGCGTCAGAAGGAACTCCTGTAAATAAATTATACAAAAGCGGGCCTAACAGGCCCTCAACCAAGCGGAAGGAAGTTTTCTATTCTAAATAGAAATACTTCTTGATATATTTCATATCACATTACAAAAAGTTAAGGGAAATATTCTTCAAATGCTGGGGACACTGGAAAACATTCATCAACTTGTGTAAGTAAATATTGATAATCTCTAATATAAGATTAGTTTTAGATTAAGATCTTGTTGAAATATGTGTATATATAAACGAGTGTGTAAGGTTATTTTGAAAATTCTAATGTCACCAGGAAGAAAATTCGTTAGATTACAGTGTATGATACATTAGCAGCCCTGCGCAAATTTCGGCATGCGGGCCATATACGCCTTGTCTCGTACTTTTATGTAGATCACAAGCTACGAGTATAACATTTTTTTTATTTAAATGAAATTTTATCGGTATTGTTTATATAATAATATATGTATTTTTAATTATAACCTGTGTTTTGCGAGAAACCGAATTTTAACCTCGAATCGTATTATAAGAGTGACGGCATGAGAACTGATTGCGTGACTTGTGTAGCCGTATGTGATGCACATCCATCTACAATACATTATCACGAATTTGTATAAACATAAGCCGTACTTGCCAATTTACTATCACTCTAAACTTCACGTTCAAATATTATTTAAATTTATTTTTTTATGATAGTAAATAGCGTTTCGAAAAATATTCTTGTGTTTGATAGCCCGGTCTTATTTTTAAATTCACAATGCGGTCCTTCAGCAAAAAAAAATTGCTCAGGCCTAGCTCACATTGTACACCCACGCTTGTTGAGAATAAAGGCCCATCGTCGCCTATTTGGTAAGGCGCTTTACTCCTAACCTGTGGTTTGCGGGCTCAATCTCCGTTAGAATCAAGATTTTTTTAAATAATTCCATTCTGGTTTTCATGTAAAAGCTCTTGAACATCTTTTTGGTGTATTGAAAAAAAAAACCATATTGCAATTAGCCCGGCAGCTATACTGTATGCAACGAAAGTGTAATACAATACAATGAGCATGCGTTTTTGTATAAAACAGGAATATTATTATTAAACCTATTTGAGGTAGCAACCCTGCATAATATCGATGCATTGTTGTCTATTTTTATTTGACAAAGTAATATATTGTACAAACATTTGCCAGAGGCTTTACCTATTTACAAATTTATATCTTAAATAATCTAATTTATATATAATAATTATGAATTAACTTAATTTTAATTACCCATATGACATTTTATTTTTTAATAATTTTATTATATAATTTCTTAGAAATAGTTTATATCTACTACTTATAAGTAGATAACAATTATTTTTTTAACAAGAACAAGTCCACTCGTTTAGGCTACTTGCATTCCATCACATTCACTCAGACCTTGGGCCTCCCAGCTGCATTGTTGTCTATATTGTACAAGTACGTAACACTTGTTGATGGGAATAAGCGCACGTTAAGCCAAGTTATTAAAATTATATCTACAAAATGATTATGCTTAAAATCTAAATATAAATTTTTAGATCACAGTTTTTTGTGGAATGCTTTGATTAAAGTGTTCAAAAAAACCATTGTTACGTTATGATCTTGTATATTTTTTTAATTTTAATAAATACGCGAAGCATTCCAGGATGAAGTGGATCTCCCATATAATATAAATTCCATTCAATTCTTATTTCGCACGAGCTTCAGATGCCCTTCTTTATTATTACTGTGGCGTTATAAATATTTATTTCTTTTCTTCTCACCTTTATTTCGTGCCACATCAACAGATATCTTCTAGAAGTCAACGTGTTACTTGACAATGGCATTAATTGCTTAGCGACCACTCTGTTCTCGCCCACATGTGGTGCGTGATATATTCTTGCGTCTCCAATATCACGGTTAGTGATCTCTACTGTGCTCCAACTTCTAACCAACAAATTGAATTTGAGAGGAAAATAAAATAAAGCCACTAATAAAAACAATTAAATAAATTCACCATATTTATTGTTCATGCCCTTCTCCTATGTTATTTGGTATGACTCTATTCGTAAAGATATACTTAAAATGCTACCGAGGAGATTCATTTTGTCTGTAGAATTTACTATCTTGGCCAAGGCTAGTCTTTTTTTTTTGAGAGTATGACAAAAGGATTATATTCAATTTGATGTTTCTGTATCTGATATTAAGTTATACGTATTATCGTTGATAGATCCGATATATTGCTGGACTCCATTTGGTTTTCACACTCCGTCTAGAAACACGCGGAACTTTTTACAATACAAATCATGAGAATGCAATAATTGAGTAACGCAATGTCTGGTTTAGTGGACATTTTTAAAATTGATGTTGTTGAGCTTAGGAGGGTCATTCTCCAGTGTTCCCTCAAGCTTAATTCTTGACAGGAAGACTGGTTATTTTAACTTAAGATTTGTTTGGTAATTCGACCTATAATTTCATTTTCTCGTAGCTCTTGAGGGAGGTTTGATTTTTCTTTCTCAAATCGTATTTATTTAATTTACGACATAATTGTCTTTTATAAACAAATGCACATATGACAAGTAAATACGAATACTGAACATTACTGACAAAAATACAAAACTTTATCTTAAACTAACACATTTATACAAAAAACAGTAGTAATAATAACAAAGTAATAACAAAGTCATTGTTTAAAACAATTCGATATTGCCTCATTAATACACATCTCGTCATATACCTATATGCTCCTCTATTTCTAATGATTCTAGCCTTCTAAATTTACAAAAAACCAACTTTTTTTCTTGGCATGCCTCCTCTCGTTGCATTCATATCCAGCATAAGCATTTGTGTTATAAGTCTTCCAGAACTCAGTTTCCAAAGAAAGTCAAAACCCTCTCCAGATTCGTTTCATTATTATACTTATAACATCTGACTATAAAAAAGTTATCCATAATCCGATTATTGATTTCGCTATCATACATTATTTGTAAAGTGCCTTGTTTCACCGCATTTATTCTGCTCCTATCACTATTCCTTAATGACGAGTGAAAAAATTTATTTACTTCCTTAATACACTTCCCTACATCAAAGTGAGCACTAAAACACCAGTGTGTATCGAAATTTTTAAAGGTTTTACTATTATTTTATTTCTAAATACAGCTCATTGTGTACCATTGAACTTGTATCCTACAGCAATTTGATTTTCAATATCTTTCTTAATCCCAAAATATGTTTTTACGATAGCAACATTTCACAATTTGCTCTATTTTTTATGATTCACCCATACATTTTTATGATTCACCCATACACTAACTATATATCATCACACTTTTCAAAATGTATGTAGAAATCACGGTGTATATTATACATACTAGGCCTCTTGAAAACTACAAAGTTTTACCTTAATTTAATGATTTTAAAGCTATGCAATCTTTCACCCTTTCTAGGATGAAGTTTAATTGACGGGATTATGACATAGCTTTTAAAGATAATGGAGCTAGAACATATCTCCTGACGGACTCCATTATTAGTCATAAAAGGGTCTGTAAGAGAAGTATTGTGTGGGGTTTGAGTGATGTTGTTGGTGTGCAGGCTTTCATATACTTCCACATATTTTGCATGATATCCCCAGGCGATCCATAATACTAAGATGCATTTCGGTTAAAGGTATCGAATACGTTTATTCACACACATACATTGCAAAATCTCATATGATCACTTTTTTTTTCAAAATGTATGTAAAAATCCCAATATATCTTTAACCTCGTTGTAACTACATAATTTCGCCTCAACTTAAGGATTTTAAAGCCACGCAATCTAACACCCTTTCTAGCACGAAGTTTAAGTTAATGATATCTTCAAAATTAATCAGATGGCTCTTTAAGCTGATTAGTGCGAATGATACGTATTAAAAATGTTCAAGTGTTCTTGGTAACGACCTGAAGTCACGAAATCTCCAATGTAACAGAAACAAGCATCTACTCCGTCTACGTTATATCCTTGACCTTCGTAGCCAAAAAGTTGTTAGTTATTTTATAATGATACTTAAGTATTCCTGTTTTATTAAAAAGCACTTTATAAGCTTGATGAAATAACACACGACTCAGATTTCTCGGTAGATAAAATATTTTCATTTTTCCTCTCTATTTAAATTATTTCAATTTTTCGAATCAGTATGTGAATAAACATAATTGAAGAGTATTTATTTTTATTTTTTGTCTTTTTCAAACGTATACTTGTATTTTTTAACATATCTGTGTTTTTCGTGCTTTTATTGTTAAGGCCAAGATTCGCTGAGAAAAAACAAATTTTTTATTCAACAACTCGTTTCGGTTTTTTAAAATTTTTTGACAAGAAACCAGTTTTTTTAATTGTACAGTTTTGTTTATTTTTTTCGTAGATTAACATTAAAGTCTTGATATATCAAACTTGACGTTTCAAAAAGTTTAAACCCGTTTCTCAAAAAGTTTGGTGACCCCTGTTTTAGACTTTCAATGTATAAAGTACGAAAACTAGCTGAATTGTTACCTAGTGGCAATCTCTTCCAGAACCTTCCAGAAAAGGGCTTAATTAAATTTAAATGAAAACTAGATTTGAATTGTTAATAAAAAAATGTGGGTACCAACGGAAATCAAAATCATAGCCCATGGACTGGAAGACAGGCGTTTTACCAATTAGACTACAGCGGTCTCGTGAAAATCGATTCTCTCTTGGAGCGTATTAATATAATATTATTTTTTTTCCTCTAGTACTTTTGGATTTTAAGTACGACGGGTAATAAGCTACTGAAAAAAATCAATTCAGGTAAAAAAGAATTCGAAATGAACAAATACACTTAAAAAAACACTCCTGAAATTTCTTATTTTTTTCAATGACGTGTTTAAGCAAAATAGTAAAATATTCTATCTATTGGGGATGCACCTTAACCCAGAAACACATATTACAGGTTTCCCAAAAATTGATTGTGAAAATAATCAATAAACTTCCTGCTCGGTATCCCACGGCGGAGCTTTTCAGAGAGTATCAGGTCCTGAACATAGCCAATTTACATCTCAAATCCATTCTCTGGCACTACCATCGAGAGGAGGGGAAGATGCAAACTCAGCAGATACACATGACACGCATGGCAACTAATGAAATGTTCACCATCCCTAGAGTTAAAACCTCTTTTGCCCAAAGGCAATATGCTTATTTGGCTCCCATTACATACAATGGCGTGCCGACTTCAATAAAAGTAAAGGTAGGAAAACCATTTAGACAGTCGATCGGAGCGTGGTTGTTATTGCGACAGGATTTTGAGTACTTGGGCTTTCAGGATGAATGACGAGTGGAAAGGATTTATGTGAGCTCGTGAGTGTGGGTCTCTTATTATTGTTTTAATTTTGGTTGTAATTGTATTTGTGTTTCTGTGTGTTTTTCTTTTTTTTGTTTTGAATTTGTTTTGATTTTTATTCTTATGATTGTGTGCAGTATATTGTGGGAGGAATATTTTTGGTCTTTCTGGACCGATAATGTGTGAGGAGTTGAGTTTCGCAGGATGTTTCCAGTTGTAGTTGAGTGTCACTGTTTGTCAGGTTGATGAGAGCGTGCAACGGGGTTTTTTGTGTTATCAAAAATCGGAAAGAAGTATCGATTTATTTTTTCATGCTAAATATCCTCAGTGAGATACAGGCAAAAGCCTAGTTTACTGGGGATACGACAAATGAAAGGCAACAAACCCAGATCCATTAAAATTATATGTCCAAATCAAATTACCTGTGTTTTTTCTCAAATTGTGTATATTTCTTGTCATGTGTAATAATAAATAAAAATAAAAATAAATTGCTTCGACTACTCGGCAATAACTCCAAATGATTTCAGTTAATGTTTATGTCTTTTTTATTTTTATATGTAAAGATCTTACAGCACAACCTTATTTTTTTATTTTTACTACAATTCTTGAACATTTTTACAAGTTTTAATTATATCTTAAGGTAACTGTAAGATCTCAACTAAATCATCTTGTATGGTATTATGTTATGTAAAAGTCACTGTTGTGTGGGGAATTAAATAAATAAAAATTGTTGTTATTTAATAAATAATATTCATAACTTTTAGTTAAACAAATATGAATGCCATCAATTTGTTTATCTGAAATACTTATATATTTCAGATTCCTTGTTAAATTGAGGTATCAGAATTGTCCTGAGAATTGAGTGGTCAACATCGTGTAAGCTGATTGAAATCTTATACCATTCAAATGCAATTACTTGTAATGTAATGCGTTCAAGTATTGTGTCTTCGTGTTGCACTTTACTCTACACAAAGATCCGATTCTAGTTTGTAACACTGTAAATTTGTTCAACTTCTTCACGTTAATTCTATAATTATGGCTTGTAATGCTATACAACCCATAATTTTACAAAAGAGACCCAAACATAACAAAGATAGCATATAAATATATTTCTTGGGTTGATGCATATATCTGTAGCATTTTTGGTTCCCAAGGCAAATTGCTTTGCATTTTCTTACGAAAGAAATTGGAGTGCTAAGTACAAAAAAAATTTACATATCTGACATATTCTTTTGTTTAAGTTTAACCGAGGAGTTAAGGCATCGGAGACAGTTAGAACCATTTGTGCCGTTTAGAGAAAGAACGCCATCTAGGTTTCTCGTTTCAAAGAGGGTCATTGTTACAAGAATGATTTTCCACGTTCAGAAATATCATCCGACTATGATGAATATCATTTAAACGCTTCGATTCACGATGAACCACGTCAATCTACTCGGGAATTGGGCTATATGATGAATTGTGACTAACCAACCATCATACGATATTTGTATTTCATGGACAAAGCTCGAAAATTGGGTGTATGAGAAATATACGTTTTGTGTAAAAACGACAAAAATGCAGCGTGTTACCATTTGTGTTTTTTTCGTTGCTCCTCATCGTTAAAATCGTCAAAGACACCGACCGTTTTTGTCTTTAATTGTTAACGGTACACAAAAAATAGTGCCTTTACATCAACATTAAGAACAGAAAGAAATGGCTGAACCCTAACGAACAAGTAACTCCCCATGCAAAAACTGGTATCCATCCACGTTGCATAATGTTGTGCATCTGGTGGGACAAAGTAAATGTCATCTACTATGGATGGTTTCCGAGGAATGTAACCATCACTTCCAAGGTTTATTGCCAACAACTCCGTAGCCTTGTGGCCGCAATTTAAGAAAAACACTACTGGGAACACTAAAAAGCGGCTATTCGATAGCTCGATTGGGAGGTTCTTCCATATTCGCGCTATTTTTCTTATTTTGCTCCATCAGATTTTCATCTTCTCCGCTCTCTATCCAATAATCTCCTTCAATAAATAAGGAACTGCTTGAAATTTGCCTGACGACTTATTTATCTCCACCACCGAAGTTTTTCGTGCATGGAATAGAAAAATTGCCAGGAAGATGGGAGTCAATCGTTAACAATACAGATTAATATATTATTGATTATGTATTTGGTATGATATCGGAAAAGTAACATTGATCACAATGTTTAGGTAATTAAATCCATTTTGAAAAATTTATCATTAAGGTTACAAAAATCTACAAATAAGTAAAATATTGGTTTCTTCGTATAGTTTCCCTAAGGAAAAGTTTAAATAATAATTATTCTATAAAGTTAAAATCTTTTTTATGTTTTAACATTTCGTAGTAAAGCAAAAAAATGCAATTGAATCATTTCAATAAAAACCCATTATGTACCTTTTTTATAATTTGGAATAAATTTCGTCTATTTTCTTAACGGGTCTGTTTTAGTTTTATCGAAGGATACCATTTAATTTTCGGGGAAAAAAAAATTGTAAATCTTTTATTCAATCATATGTTAATAAGATAAAAGTCTCGAGAATTCTAAATTTAATATTGTTGAAATGTTAATAAATTAGAGCAGCTTTGTACGATGGGACTTTTGAATTTAATTAGGAAAAAAGAACGAGCATTCTTTTCCATTTTCATATATTTTTAAAACGTATTTGTTGCGTTTAAAGACAAGTATTTATATTTTGTATATTATTTAACTAATATTACGATATATTGTAAACCTTAACATTGTAATTTAAAGATAATGAACATAGTATGAACCGACTGGAAGCATTTGAAATGTTGATACACCGAAGAATGCTACGGATACCCTGGACCGATATGGTCAGCAACACAAGGGTTCTTTAAAGAGCCAAAGTTGACTAATATTAAAATCCGAAAGGTATCCTATTTGGGTTATGTACTTAGATGAGCTTCGATCCTCTATTTTGCCTTGGATGATCAGGTGCATTAATAAGTACAAATTACTGCACCTGATCATCCAAGACAAAATAGAGGTTCGAAGAGGTGTTGGCAGGAGGCAAATCTCCTGGCTCCGCAATATACGTGATTGTACTGGTATAAGGAGCGTTGAGGATACTTTTTGGGCTGCCGGGGACAAAGATATCTACTCTCAGGTGATATTCAACGTTGGGGGGACCTGACATGATACTGGGAAGAAGAAGAACGTGGTTAACAAATGCGAGTTAGACGTTTCCGACATATAATAAAATATGAAGAAAAAAAAAACATAAAGAAATAAATGAATTTTTTTATATATGAATTAGCAACATTATATTTTAATTTCAGCACGTTTACAATAACCAACTATCTCAAATTTCCTCTCTTAGTTAAATGTCACGCTAAAGAAAATCATGGGTACTGGAAAAGCTTCGTCAGCTTTAAATTAAGGCACTTTAATTTTTGTTTATGGAAATATATCATTTTAGTTTTTTTCCCAATCAAAACTTACAACAAATAAATCATAATCACCTCATCGTGGCAATGGAAACCACACGTTGACACTTAAGTCATGTTTATTTGACTATTCAACATGCTTTCACCAGAAATGAAAAACAAAAGAAAAATTATTTCAAAACACCTTTGGTTAACTCACCATATTGATGCATTTGCTAGTCCTGAGTATACGAGTATGTGTGTGCTGATATATAGAAGATATGTACCTATCGTTTAATGAGATTGTTAAATATAATAGGTTATCCACAAAATAAATTTTTCTTACTCGCATTTTCACGTGATTCAATCGAGTAAAGTTAGTATAACTCGTGTTATAGTTAGTAAGGCACGTGACTTTCTCAGCTGTGATTTCAGTGGTCTAGTTGGTAAAAAGCTCGACTTCTACCAGGAGATTTCAGGTTCGATTCTCGATGATGTACAATAAAAGGGTCTCTGTCTAAAATAAATCAACAGGTAATAATATTTACACATGCTCGACGTGTGCTAGTGTTGTTGCATCTTCACGTGCTGTAGTGTTGCTAAATCGTGCAATTATGAACAACATGTTATGTGTCTACTCCAGTGGCTCTAAATCCGAAGGCTCGATTACTGAGGCTTAAATCAATATCGTCTCCTAGACAAGCTCTTCACTATATCTAGACTATCTATTCGAGCATGTTAAATGGTACCCACCATATGAACGAAGAAGTAGTATATTTATTTTGATTAAAAAAAATAGAAAATATCACTGTTTTTTTAGGAAATCAATCAACTGTTACAACAAACAGGAGCATTATATAATAATTTTCTGAATATTAAAATTAGTACAAATTATGACCCTTTGTATTCACCCAGGAAACGAATAAGCCTTATTTAAGGTAAAGTGATGTTATTGTATACATGAGATTGTGAAACACCATGAAGGATGTGGGTAGAAAGAGGATTCCGCGTTGGTAACCACTACAGTATATTCAAGGTGGTGGGCGTGGAGAATAAAAAAAACATTTTTGTATCATTAGATCTTTCTTCACGGAGTGTGGCTGTAAGCATCGAATGCGAACTTTAACATTTCATTATTAATGAGTGGGAAAATGAACAGTTCAATCATATAGTATAATAGGGAGGAATTACTAAACTTGAATTCATTTCTGATAACAAGATACAGTGCTTCTAATATAGCTTAAGACTATGTTAATAGGTTGTATGAAATTTATTTCTTATTTTTAACCTAATCGCTTAATTACGTCAAATACTCGTGCTCGATGTTTTTCGATATTTTCTGTATCTCAGGAACTTTTCGTGAGGTGGAACGTTGGTTATACTCGATTAAATCCTTGATTTGGTCATCATCAGGCCTTCCAGAGCGAACACTATCGTTGAATGTCGTATCACCGTTATGATTTTTTAACCACATTTGACACACATGATCACTAACTGTGTCGTCGCCATGCACTGAATATGTGTATTTTTTATTTGTGTTGAATTTATTTTTCCTTTGCGACAGTAAAAAAGCAGAAAACACCGATAAAAAAATTATTTTATTCCAACTTCAAAATGATAAAAAAAAATAGCTCAAGCGATTCGGGTAAACAATAGCAGAAAAATGCGTTTAACTATTATCTTTCACAATATAATACAATACATTCAGCACGTCTGGAACGTGCTGAATGTATTATATTGTATTACACAGTTAACAATGAAAATGTCACCCTAATGACACTATCCGAAAAATACAAAACTACTTCCGGACGATTCAATATTTTATGCGTCTTGGATGTCGCACATTGAAATATGAGAAATTTTCAATGCGTTCTTAATTTTTTTAACAAAATTACGTTTTACCATCAAATGTTTTTTAAATATTCCCTTGACGTTTATCTGAAATAAAAAATAAGTAACATTTTTAATGAAAGTGTAAAAATTTCTTGAAGTAAAATATAATACAAACTAGGTACTAAATGCACAAGAAATTAGGACGTACAAAATGACTACTTTAATGCTTTGTCTTTATCTAGATTTTAAGACTCATCGGTTTTCATGTTTCAGGGCATCTATTTTTTTAGAACAGGGAATTAAGTCAGCATCCGAAAATATACGAAAATATAATAATGTTGAGATTATTAAATATGAAATAAATATTGAAATACTTCTTTTCCTAAAGTGCCCCTTCCATAATCATTTCATTATCCATTGCGTACGGATCCTGATGATTCCAGTTCTTGTTTTTCTTTGGCTCACGTACAACCGCCAGTCCTGTCATCTCCAATGTTTCCTCGCAGCTTTGTCGAGCCCCTCCGAGCACGCGCCTTAGAAACAACCTCTACCAATGACAAGCAAACAAACGAACAAAAATATAAACGTATATACACACCTTCCCGCAGGGAACTTTCTATATGAATTACTCTACTGGATTGAAAAGTCTTTATATTTGTATACCCTGTTTATTTATCTTTTTTCAGTTTCATTTGGCAAAAAATATAATGAATGGTACATAAACTTAGGGAGAGAAGAAACGTTGAAATATAACGTGACAATCTAATTTTATAAGGTTCTAGGTTTGTGACCTATCTTGGCCTTAGTTAACATGACATGTGCCTGTATCTTACTGAGTTACTTGAATATGTGATGCGATAGTTTATTACCCGAGCTTAAATTTATATTAGTTTTTTCTTGGTTCTCATACTAAATTATATTTGAAGGAATTTGTAAACGCATTTTATCTTAAAAAAAAACTAATTTATTAACTGTATCTTATATGTATTTCATCTTCAATACAAAATACAATGTATACTGTAACTTCAGTGAATTATTTGAGTTTACAAAATTTGAATACAATAAGTTTCTAAGAAGTACGAATAGCTGACAAAGACGTGAAAAAATCTAAAGAAATACGTCTTAAAATTATTGAGAGAGGAGAAACCCATATGAAAGAATGGCTAAGACAGCTTTTTAACACATTTTAAGACAGTTAAGTGCTAGAAATCTGGTCGTGCACCGAAGTATTGGGAAAGCACAGTAATGTTATCTCTGTATGAAGAAAAATGTGCGGGAACGGAATGCGAAAATTACCGTGCTATTAGCTTATTAAGTGATGTGAGAAAACTGTAAAAAAAAACTTGGAAGAGTGAGGATAAAAACTGAAAATAAAGTGTGGGATGGTTCACGCCTTTTTAGGTGGGAGAGGGTGAGTGGATCAGATTCATCCTTGCATATGATTTTTTTTAAATATCGGGGAAAAGTGTAATTAGAATTCGTCGATGTAGAGAAAGCCTACGGCCGTATAATAAGAAGCAAGCTATGAAATGTCTTGAATGAATATGTTGTTGAATTTTAGTCAAAACACAGTATAATATTGATGTTTGCTGAGAGAAAAGTCTGCACGGTAGACTGAACGGTGCATTCACTAACTGTTTCAATATAACAAAAGGAGTGAAGAAGAATATGTAATATCACCGTGGTTATTCAATATTTACTCATGTATGACTTTCAAAGATTATTGGGTGCCATGTAAACGAGAATGTATGTGAACTGTTGTAGGCTGATGATATGGTATTGTATTATTGTATTACACTTTTGCTGTATACAGTTCAACCTTGCGAACTTATTTCCATGTGGCGATATCAATAAGTGAAAACCAGACTGGCACTTTTTTTTTTCAAAAAGTAATCTGAGTTCCCACGAGAATCAAACCCGCATTCTCTATCTAAAAAAATATATAAAGTGAAACGACAAAAATGAGAATAAGAATGTTTTTTATGAAACTTAAAAAAAATGACATGAATATTATTTGGTTAATTTTGACTGAACTGAATACTAGTATAAATAGAACAGTTTCAAATGGAAAATTCCTTTTAAATTCAGAACAAGATATCTTTAAAGAAAATGTTGTTTCATTAGAAAATTCTTGTTAATTCAAATCGATAGCAAAATCACACTCCTAGCCCAAAAAAATAGCTTACTGAAAAAGTCTTTGGAAAAACTAGTTTATTTCATGCTAAAATACAATATCTTTTGAAAAAGATTTAATATCGAATCTTTCAAAGCAAAATATCATAATTGAGATTAGAAAATTCTGGACAGCGAATTTTCTTTCCTGGAATTAAGTTCTTTAGGTTGTTCGTAAAATTTTTGACTTGTGTATTCTTAAAAAAAAACTTATTAAATATAAGTTTTTGTTTTGTTTGTTTCATGTGAACTTGTTGTTTTCAAATAAATAGATAATTAAACTTAAAAATCAACATTCAAATTTAAACAAAAATACGAGTACATTAAAATTTTGCTTGCCTTAAATATTATTTTTCCCCTTGCTTTCACCCCCCCCCCCCCTCTCATCCCGTTTTACCCTGATCCGTGTTGAAGGTGCATAATTGTTCATTCCTATTCATCCACACTTGCAACTAACGATGCGCTCGTGGATTTCACATTTGTTTAAACCCTTCCCATACTCAATTATTCAGCTGCGTTCACATTTCGCTCGAAGCGTTTTTATTTCAATACACGTATATGCATATTCCGTCTGTGAATTGTACTTATAGGAAGATGTATTAATATGTTGAGTATTCGTTAAAAGTAACGTTCAATTAATAATGTGATAAAATACTTTGATTAGTTCTTGTATTAAAAAAATCTGATTTTTTTAAACGAAATCACTAAAAGATTTATTTTAAATATATTGACCTTTTATACGAGGTAATGTAATAAAATAAAGCTAGAAACTTATTGTCCTCATAACTTTAAGAATATTGTTAAAGCGTTTTATACAATGACCGTGACAACGCTTTAACAGTACACTTGAAAGTGGAGGCTTTATTTATTCCAAAACATTAGCAAATACTTGATGAATTAAAAGTGTCTTTAAAATCTTATTTATAATACTTTTCTATATATTTATTCATTCATTATTGGGCGTTGTCTGAACACAAATAAACATGGTA
The DNA here is from genome assembly GCA_949825065.1 of Odontocerum albicorne. NCBI lineage: Eukaryota > Metazoa > Arthropoda > Insecta > Trichoptera > Odontoceridae > Odontocerum > Odontocerum albicorne. The sequence goes on along the minus strand of OX463839.1, from coordinate 41,879,222 downwards.
AAGAAATACAAAAGACAATTAAGGAGCGTAAAAATACAATTTATTAATTACACAGAAAATAAAAAACCTTCGTAAGATAAACAAATAATTCTGAAAACTACAATATATACAAAAATAAATAAAGAATACAATTTTTAATGATTTAAATAAAATGCAAGACACGATAACATAATATTTAGGAACATCAGAATTTAAAAAAACTTGCCATAAACAACCAATAGTTTAATAAATATAAAAGCATAAAAACCCCTTAAAAAAATACAAATTTTTCAAAATGTATTAAAATCTAATGTTTATTCTAACTCTGCATATTAAATGTTAGATTTGTGAAAATGAAAAAAGTGATATCCATTGTAGTATATATTACATTCTGTAATTTTATGAAAATAGCTATTTCCATTTTATTAGGTGTTAACATAAGTTGTGTCCTTTTTTTACAAATGAAGAGAACAAGAGGAAGAACAAAAAAAATTACAACAAATTAGTCAATAATGTATTCTCCTTCATTATTTACAACTCTTGCCAACGTTCTACAAGTTTGTCAATGCCTGTGCGATAAAAACCATCCGGTCTTGACTCAAGGAATTCGTCCAACCATGTCCGCAATTCGATGTCATTATTGAAGGAAACGCCGCGCAAATTGTTCGAAAGTGACCGAAAAAGGCGGAAAACCGACGGTGCGAGGTCTGGAAAATATGAAGGGTGTGGCAGGACTTCCCAACCAAGCGTTTGAATGGCACTTTTTGTAATGTTGGTGATATGAGGGACGTTATCGTGTAGCAGAATAAAGCGATATTGCCGATCCGGTCTTTTTTGTTGAATTGCAGTGTTGAGCTGCTGCATTTGCAGAATGTATAGCTCCGAGTTGACTGTCTGATTGCGTTCAAGTATTTCGTAGTGGATGACGCCTTGCCAATCCCACCAGATGCAAATCATCCTCTTGCGCGGATGCAAACCTAATTTCGCTCTGATATGATATATTGTAGGATAGAATAAGAATTGTCCAAAGAAATGCTGAGTAGTGTTTGACTTTTATATTCAAATAAAATTATTTAGTTTCTAGTATTATCTCAAATTTCATTTAAAATTCAATAAAACGTATGTTTTTTCTAGATTTTCAATGAATAACAAAAAAAAATATTTTCGAACCGACGAATTTTGAGATTTAGAAAATAACAATGAACGTACCCAGTAAGGTAAAAGAAAGGCAGTCAAACGTCTTTAGAATCTATACTCCTCAGACTGGGTGGAGTTACAAATGGTGCAAGGCAGCAATTTGAAAATCATATATTTCCCATATGCCCAGGGAGGGGACACACTCCGTGCGTAATGTAAGATATTGCCATTGTAATTTAGCGGAGGAGTCTACTCAGTTATGCGCCCCTCGCTCCAAACCCAGCCTGTGTCATGCCTAGGGACACCCGATTGTCTTCAAATAGCATAAGCCTAAATGATCTAGATATTACGGTCCTCCGTGAAAAATGTGTAAAACGGAACAAAACTTATCCATTTTTGCTTTACAAAATAATGAGGTTTATTTAGAAAACATCAGATACAAAATATGTACTCGTTTAATTATCGAACAATTAATTCGTACCATACCCTTAAACTTATCCAAATTAGTGATTGAAATATATTAAAGAGTATGTATGAGAAATTGAAATATATTAAAGAGTATGTATGAGAAAACTTAATCTTTGGCCCCATTAATCAAGTTTACAGATTAAGATCTCTGGGATAGCTACAAAACTCGTTGCTTGTAATTGCACGTAAAGGAGCAAAATATTAGCAAATAATTAGATGACCTCCGTGGCCTGGTGGTAAGACTCTTGTCTGCCGATCCGGAGGTTGCGGGTTCGATCCCCGCTGGAACCCAGATTTTTTTTAAATAGGGTTTAAGTCTGGTTAACACTTAGTGCCTATAAAACATCTTTCTGGTTGGTTGGAAGAGATTGCCACATGAAAATAAACTCGCCAGGTTAAAAAAAACTCTAAAACTCAGACAGTATCCATTTTTTTCTAAATTTTAAGTGTCATCAGGAATCAAATCCGAAACACCTGGATGCAAATCGATCGTCTTACCAATTAGACCACGGAGGTTAAGCTGTATATCGTGCGCAAAATAATATTTTTAATTAAAGACAGAATATTTTAGAATTATTGCCAATACTGCAAACATATTTTGACGCTTGAATTTAAAGAAACACGACAAACCATCATAACCATCTAACCTGAAACCTCCAACTGGAAGTTGTAATAAAACATTATTGTATAATAATTGTATTGTACATTAATTATGTAACTATGTGGCAATTACCTTAATATAATCATCGTTTATGAAACAATCTCAAAACAAGCCTTCTAACTACAACTAAAATAATCTAGAAATTCTACCATACTTTATACAAGAAAAAATATTTCAATTAAGAGCAATGAGCTCAATATCATTAAATACTTTGTACGAATCAAATAAAATTTATCCTAACTATCCTTCGTTTCATAAAAGAAAGTTGAATGGCACGATAACTTAGTTTTAAACTTCTAAATGAAAGAAAAATCTTTCCAACTGTATCCTTCATTTGGTTAATGATATTTGAAGCTTAACACAAATAAAAAAATACGAGTAAATATATTTGGGAATGATCTAGACGATGTTTTTGTAAAAATCAAGCTTTTTGAAAAGATATGATATAACTGTACTTTCAAATTTGCATACATTGATGTAGTTAATACGAGGTGTTGCTGAAAAATTATCGGACCGTCAAAAGATTTGGTGTCAAGAAAGAAGATTTTTATTTTTTAATATTACTCGTGAAGTTTAAATATACCAATAACGTAAAATTATTTCAATAAAATTATAAGGAATGTCATGGTATTTTAATGTGTGTGTACTGTTATTAAATAAAATTCCAAATAAAAGGAAATTTTTGAAAAAAGCTTGATTTATGCCAAATTTTTTAAATTAAAAATACATTTCATGATTATAAATCACGACAATTACATCATTTAACTTATTTTTTTCGCTTTAAACATAGATTTCACACTGGTTTTGATGAGATTGTTAATATTTAGTGTTTTTTTTTACGTTAAAGCGATTTTTGATATTATAACTAAATTCGTGAACTTTTTGGTGACATGCGAAAGTTTCTAACGTGAACGATACATGAGTCATCATTATAAATTACGACAATTACATAATTTATCTTATTTTTTTCGCTTCAAACATAGATTTCACACTGGTTTTGGTGAGATTGTTGACATTTAGTGATTTTTTTACGTTAAAGCGATTGTTGATATTATAACTAAATTCGTGAACTTTTTGGTGACACACGAAAGTTTCTAACGTGAACGATACATGAGTGCCCCGCCTCACCCACCCTTCACAGTTTCGTCTGGCAAAGCGACTGAAGTAGGCGATCATGCCTCCCCACTCGTCCAATTAAACAGACACTCGCTCGATACGGCTGAACTTCGTGACAATACGACGCTTTATCTACGCCTGACTACACAAACCTTCACCCAAACGGTTTCACTAACTCCATCTTGCTGCGTTTGGTTACGTTCCGCTTTTAGTTCTTAGTCGTGTCTTGTTAGATTATCTTATTACAAAACCTTTCAACACGCAAAGCGCGTAGCTACTTTATTTTTAATATGTGCATTCCACACATGCTACTTTCTGAAATATTTGGATCTTATTTAGTGAAAAGCATTTAACGATTTGATATAAGAGTTTAGGGAAACATAATCAATGGATATTTATTTAAATGTACATTTTATTGTGAAGTATACAAATGACGAGTTTATTGTCATAAAGCAATCCCTTCCAACCACCCAGACAAGTGTTACGAAAATTCGTTCCAATTGTTGGGTGAAAGTAATAATGCTGTTTTAAAAAAGGACAAATAATCTAAACACACTTCAGGTATTAAAAAAGTAAAGAAGTAAAGCAACATTATTGTACATGTCACCAAAGACTAAGACAAGAAAATAGCAGTTGAGAAACACAAGGAAATAGGTTGTGATTGGAAAACATTTATTATGTGCTCTTTTTTTTACCCCAACATGGAAATAGCGTGATGGTATAGATGAATTTATAAATATTTATTTTTATTTAAATTTCATCTCTGTCGTTCTTAATTACTAATGGTCGTGATCTACGGAATGTTGGTGATACAGGTTGTGATGACATCGCTTCTTCTATCGGTCGTTTACCGTTTGTTTGGTAGTATACTGGCATCCACCAATCAATTTCTACACCAGATCACTCAATTTTACTAGCACTCTGCCTCTTCTCCTACTACACTTCTTATAATCATCGATTTCTTCAGGTTATCTGGCTCACGTCTGTTAACGTGCCTGAAAAAATGCAGAATGCGCTGGAATTACCATATATTGAAAAAAACTTTCTTGCGATCTACAGAATTTTCAGCATCCGATACCAACACCACGTCTCAAAGGATTTGTTTTTTTCACGTTCTCGTACTTTTACTGCCCATGTTTCAATGCTGTAAAATAAATCTAGGAATGATTTTTCATGTATGAATAGTTAAATATCCTGTTTCTCTTTTTAAGAGTGACTAATTAAAAAAAACTGCTAAAATGTCAACAAATAGTATTCCTTATCAAAACGTACGCTTTGTCGTTTCTGGGCCTCTAAGTTGAGGATTTCCTTGCCATTCCAACGTCAATTCAGTAGGCTAGTGAAGCTATGTATTGGAGTTTATTTTTATAAGTGAATGAGCCGTTGCAGACCAGAAAATTCACCGGTCACAGCTGTACTGGATTCGATGGCATACCGAAGGGAGACGATCGGAGCACATCGGCATGTTTATTTATCTTTTTTGAAAGAATATTTATAACGAAAGTCCTTGTACCCCCGAATAATATGCGAAAAAAAAGGTGTCATTCGAGGTTCGAATTGACGATCACACAAAATCCAGTCTATTACAGCACGGCAATGCACCTCTTTGAGTGACTAGAACATACACTTGAAATGAGCTCTGACATCGTAAGAAAGTGACTTTTTTTTTTTTATTAAATCAAGATCATTCATCCTGAATAACGTTTTGGGTAATAAGGTAAAAATACGAATTGCGGTAATTAAGCTCAATTAGTGGAATAAAAAAGTTATATTTATGTTAGTTTTTATGGTTTTAAAATAATCCAAAGTTTTTAACTTTAATTAAATGTACATGAGCTAAATTCCACCTCCGTTTGAAGTAGTCTGGAATGCATGAGCTCTCAACACCCTTGCTGAGTTGAGTCTTATTTCTCATCGTACCAGATTTCAGTTGTCATGTGTTGTTTTATTACGTAGGTATCAACACTGGCGTACGTGCAAAAGCTGAGTTTTATTTTATACAAATAAAACTCTCTCACATACAGTATGTACTTTTTAATTTAATTTGTTGTATTAAAAGGGCAGAGAATAAAAAATGTAACAAACTCTCGCATACCTACAACGATACTTATTTGAAACTCAAAACATTCTTTATGAGTAATATAGGGTGGCCACTGAAAGACTGAAACGTTTACCGAAAGATTCCCGCAGGAGGTTCATCGTTGCTCTGGTTGTGTGCGCAATAGCTACATCCTATTGGATCCATACTTCCTGATTATCTTCGACCACTGAGTATTAAAAAAAATCAAGCATTGTCCTACACAGGGCCCCGTTCTTTCTTGCTAAACTTCCTCATTTTCAAAGAAATACTATAGGAGCCGATAACTCTTTCACCTATAACACCGCACCAAACAGTGCATTTTAGGGGATAAACCCGAATGAATTTTACTTGTTGCTAGACATCATACATAGCCATTTTAATTTCCAAGAAATGCTCTTTAACCTGTAAAAGAAAATTAGAATGAACAAGTTATGACTTTTTCAAACCCTTCAGTCTTTCAGTGGCCACCCTGTATTTCCACTTTCATTTGTGTATGATATCTTTATGCACCATTTAAAAAATTTATTTGAAAAATTTCATACATACTGTTAATTTTTTTTGTAAAAAAATTTGCCTTTAATATTCATAATATGAATTTTTATTTGGTATTTATGAAAATCTTTTTATCGTTTATTATCTGTGGTTAAAAAACTCAGAATTTTAAATTATAATGCACTGTATTGATACGCCAAGAATGCTCCTATAATTGATGTTGAGCAGAATCTCGAAAACATTCAGATGATAAAAATTCTTAAAAGAGAGGATATTTTATTAAATAAGCGAAACATCAGGTTTATTTCAATCATGTAAAACAAATCACGAAAAAAAACATTTTTAAAAAAAAAATTCTCATGAAAAATGTCTCACTGTCTCCTAGCTTGGAGATTTAGGGTATGTTGCCACAGGGACCCAAAAAAAGAAACGGTCTCAGCTAGTTTTCGCATGAGACCTTTTTGCCATATTTCTGGTTGGTTGTAAAATGTTGTCTAATGGCACTCAGTACACCAAGTTGAAGTGTGTACAATGCAAGTGTGGAACCGAACAATACATTTTTCAATGTTTTTTTCTTTCTTTTCTGTCTTTTAACACTTGTACTGAAACAACTGAAAGTGGATAGAACGTGAAAAAGACAAGATGAATAATAGTCACGTAAACTTTATAGTTTTGAAATATTTAATGTTTTATAAAAATATCAAGTGAGTGTTAAATTATTGTAAATGATTAAAGTTTTAGGAGAATATTATTGTCTTAGCATCCAATTCAAACAACAATGTTAGTTTGTTACCGTTGTAAGCCTTCCGTATGGAAGCCACATGTGTAGACATTAATGTGTGGCCTGGACTTTGCAAGAGATTGTCGGGGGCAAGTAACTCCTTGTTACCTCAGTGGCTCAACCCATGTTCGTGTCATTTATTTCCTTCCACTACGCACCATGTGAGCCCACTCGGCATAACAATGTACGGTGGGATTTAAAGGAAACAGGAACACATTTTGAGAAAAGCCCTTTCTAGACTAACATCCTGATGTCAAAGTTGCAAAGTTAGAGGCTGATTTTACTATATGAAAAGTTGAAATGTATTGTATTCCAGACATTGAAAATCTTGATAGCACTCGATGTACGATAATGAAAGTTAAGTTAGAATGAAAACTTATTTTAGCGGAAGTTTGAATGAGTTAAATGTTATTTTATTACATTATGAATAAGTTTAAATGTTATTAAATTAGTATGATATTTTGAATGTGTTAACACATTCTTTTGTGACATTCTCTTCAATTGTTTTGAAGATAAATGACACATATTCGTATCGAATTCTCAAAGATTTTGAGACAAACATATTTTTTTATTCATGGGTTTGATTAAAAATACGAAGAAGCCGTCTGCCAATAGAATAGAAGAATTCGGCTGCCAATTATAACATTATGGTAAGATTTTATTACGTGCACTATTGATCAGCTGCAGGCTTACCTCTTTCCTATATTTTGTTTATGATTATTCCAACACGGTCCAGCAACTTACCCGTGTCGTGGAAGAATGTCAACGGGCTTCAATAGTAACAGAAGTACTGGCATGGTACTGCTGGACCTTGAGAAGGCTTTTGATACTGTCTGGCACGATGCCGTTCTCCACAAGCTTCTCCTTACTGGCACTACTCTATCTTGTGAAACTACTAAAACCCTAACTTTATAATATAAGTTTTACAGTCACCACTCATCATTCTACGTCATCCATCAGACCCATCCCTATGGGTATCCCTCAAGGCAGTATACTAGAACCCTTTATATTTAACATCTACACACACGATATACCTACCCCCTCAAACTGTAAGTTCACACTCTTTGCTGAGGATGCGGCATACAACGCATCCTCACTCAATGTAGATCGAGCTGGTCACCGCCTTCAGATTGCTCTTGAGATTCTTGAAAAATACCACCAGAACTGGATGCTCTAAATCAATGACGCCAAAACTGAGGCTATTCCGTTCTCCTGCAAAGTCAATGAAAGAGTGCCATCCATGCTCTTATTCATCGGTATTTACCTGGTTAAGTGGCAGGACGTGGTTAAATACCTCGGCTTGTACCTCGACCGGCAACTGACGTAGAAAACCTCTCTGAATACTATCAGACAGAAGGGTCACAAGTGCATAGGGGCTATCAGTTCGATATTTCATCGATGCAGCTTCCTTTTACCCAAAAATAAGCTCCACCTCTCTAAAATCCTTATTCGTCCTATTTTAACCTATGTTGTACCCGTTTGGGGTAGTGTGAACAACACGGATCACCTGAAACTCCAGAGAGTGCAGAACAAGGCATTCAAAATCTCTTTTAACACCCATCCCAGAACAAACATTACCCAACTTCACGCCAAACAACGAGAAGAAATCCTACAACACCACATTCTCGCTTGGACCGTGAAGTTCTTAAAAGTCAACAAAATCACAGCAATCCCTTAATCGCTACGCTCAGGGCTTACGAGAGTAAATCCGATCTACCCTTCTGTTATAAACACAGGCTCTCAAAGCATTATCTGTTGCCTGACTAGTCTACCTACAGTATTAGCTGGGAGGACCAAGGTCTGAGTGAATGTGATGGAATACAAGTAACCAGAACGAGTGGACTTGTTCTTGCTGAATAATTAGTTGTAATAATTGTTATCTAGTTATAAGTAGTATGTAGGTGTTAATTATTTTTAACAAATCATATATTAAGATAATAAAAATAAAAATAAAATTACATGTAGGAAAATAAGATTAAGTAAGTTCATAAATTATAATATATAAAAAAGATGTTAAGTAATAAATTTGTATAAAGGTAAAATTTTGGTAAATAGTTGTACCATATATTACTTTGTTTAATAAAAAAAACGTTTTTTATGAAATGTCCTTAGAACAGGTATTTTATATAATAAAAACTGTTTTACTATATTTATGTCCATTGCCGTTATGGCCCAACAACCTGTGAGGTTACCTATATTCGAGTGTTAAACAGTTTCACTACCGCGCGATGACCGAGACGGCTATATTGTCCAAAATACTTAAATTTATCTCTCACAATATTTTCAATGAGCATGTTTAACACACTGCATTATTTACAAAATGCCAGCATGCTTTTAGTATCTGAGAGTTATTTTACATCTAATTTTTTATCCTACGTTTTTCATATTCTTATGCCCTCAAAAAATATGAGTGACCATATTGAAATCAACAATTATTGGAAAAACCAAAACATTCAAGAAATTACCATTATATTTTTAAAGGTTATTGAAGTGCGTGTTGCACAAGTTTCTAATAATAATGCAGCTGCCAGAAAATTAAGTATCACTGATATGTTACATGCTAGCGATTGTAAATGATAGATGTAAACGATGGTAGATTTTAGCGATGGTAGATGTTAGCGATTGTAGAAATAAGACCTAATAAATAGTTAATCTACAAAAAAGGCATTTTGAGAGCATAAAAAAGGCATTTTGAACTAATGTAAAAGAAGAAGAGTATTTTTTTCAGAAAATGTATTTAATAAAATTATAATATTTAAAAAACCACCTTTTAATCAGAGTCGCCCTGTAATGGAGCCAATATGGTATTTTATATTAGAATATTTAACAATAAATGACTGTATTAATTCCCGCTGCAGGTGTTTTTGCCTCCTTTTCCGAGGATTTATCTCTTTAGGGGAAACAATCCATCTGAAGAGAGCCCCGGGATATGAGGTTGACACCCATTTTGCGGAGATTAATTTGCGAAGAGTTCAACAAAGTTAAAGCCTAAACCTTTGATAAATTAACAGGTTTTTATTCATATTATATTACAACTATTAAATTAGTTTTCTCCACTTTCATCGATGATAAAAAGTTAACTTTTTGGGTAAAGTTTTATTCATATTAATATAAGATTTAAATAAAAGAACATATTAAACATACACTATCAGTCAAATACGAAAGGTGACAGGAAATGAAATACAAGACATTGTTTATTTTTAGTTCACATTACCTTTTATTAAAAATACACTCCTTGTGAGTCAATACACTATTAGAAGCGATTGTAAAATTTTCTGAAGCACTCCTGAAGCTTATTTTTCGGAATTACCTGAAAAATCGCGATCGAAGCCTTCTGGATATCTGAAATCGTATTGAAACCCTTTCTTTTCATCGTCAAATTCAGTTTTAGGAATAGCCAAATCAGGCGAATACGGCAGGTGATCGATACTTTTTTTGGCAAATAAATCGCGTGCAATCTTGCTTTTGTGCGCCGGTGCATTTTCGTGCCACAAATACTATGCCCCTTGTTCCCGGTATTCGGGTCAAACTCGAAGAATCCTGACCTATAAACAATTCAAAGCACCCAAGGCATTCACTATTGACCTTCTGGCGTGAATTCTTTATAGATAATTCCTTTGGAATCAAAGAAAAGCATGAGCGGAGTTTTCATTCGGCTCTTCTGCACGCGCACTTTTTTCGGTTTCGGAGATTGTAGACCCTTCCATTCCAAGCTTTGGCACTTTGCAAGTGACTCATACTGATAGCACCATATTTCGTTACCTGTCACAGTACTTAACCTGAAGTTTGAATTCATATCAACCGCTCTTTTCATGTCTCTGCAGTGCTCCACTCTGCAAACTTTTTGATCGTCAGTTAGTGTATGACCTTTCGTTTGCCCAAATTTTCCGTTAAAATGAGATGGACAGTAGATTTAGGAATTCCAGTAAGCTCCTCGATAAGCGTAACAATGATTTTGAAGAATTTCAGCCACTTTTTGAACATTTTCTTCAATTCGAACTGTCAATACTCTCTCTACCATCACGAAATCTAGCATACCACTTCAAAATGTTTTTATGACTCATTGTATTACTACCATAAACAGCTTGATTAATTTAAAAAGTGTCTGTGGCTCTTTTACCCAATTTAAAATAAAATGTTATGTTGGCACGTTGCTCCATTGTTATTTTTCCGACTGAAACTCGGAAGGTAATGTCAATTGTTACATTATGAATGAACTAGCGATGCCAGTATTTTGAAACTTTTACGGAAGGTAGTCGAAATGGGTCGATAATCAACTCATTTATTCATCCACAGATGTCGCTAGTGCTTACATAAAAAGAAAACCAGTCACCTTTCCCATTGAACAGACCGTGTACTTGGTGGATATATGATTCAGTTAAAGCAAATATGCCGTACTCATTAAAATAGAATACATATTATCGAAGCCATAGGTATCCTTATACCCCCGAATACTAGGCAAAAACAAATACTGAGTCATTCGAGGGGAGCAGCAAAGCGTGGGGTTCGAACTGACGAACTTCCGCACCGTCCAGTGCATTACCGCGGGGCCATGCACTTAACAATTGAACAAAAGGTTTATTTTAACGAGTATGTACGTCAAATAAATGTTTCTTAATTTTGGATTTTTAACAACAAACAAGTACTTAAAGTATATCTGTGGCCTAGTTGGCAAAACAACTGCCCCGAAGGTTGAGAACTAGATTTATGTTGATACGTATTTAAAAAAAATGCTTTTTTCTTGTTGATTATAAGAGATTGCCAATAATCCCGCCACACTGAAGTGTATTCAACGAAAGCGTAAAACAATACTATAAGCACTATGTCACGGAATTTTAAAGACAGATAGATAATTAAAAAAATGTTTTATGTTGAACTTTTTTGTTGATCGGTGGTGAAAGATGGCCTTATGGCAATTATTCCTTCAAGTTGTACGATACATAACAAAAGCGTTTAATGCTATAATAATCATCATACTCCGAAACTGTAAAATATATTTAAAAATAGTAATTAAGTAAACGCCCATGAACAAATTTGTGTTTGAAAAATACATCTATTTTATAATTGAGGATATTTTGTTCTGAATTTTAGAACGCTGTTTTTTATAGTTTTATTTTTGATCTTCCAGTTAAGCTTATTTATCGATTGTCTATAATGTATATTTCTCTTGTAGATGTTTATGCTTCAAATTTAGTTCTAAAACACTCCATCAAAGATTTGAAATGCTTGTCGCCTTTCGCTTCGCTGTTGTACACCCACTAGAGTCAAGTCGAAGAGGCAGCAAAGTATATTACTATCCACTTTATAACTTCTAACTTTGACCAAAGTTATTTGCAGTTATATCGTTTGCTATCTCAAGATCTCCTTCTCGGAAACTGTGATTGAAATTTAATGCTTATTTATTATACTACTCAGGAACATTTACATATTAATACAACTAATTTAGTTGTATCAGTTAAATATATAATTTTATTTGTGAAACATTATTAAATTTGTGTATTTTTATGGATCCTCCTTATTTTTTATATATCTTATTTAACATCAAATGGTATTATAAAAAGCCTTTTTCATTCCTCCTATTTTTCGAGACAATTTCTGCTTTGTAGGAACATTTAATATATTAAAATGGAAATATTCATTTCACTGTAAATATAAAATCTTGAAAATTTGTTTATGTCAAATAAAGTACAGTAATTTTTTTTCATTATGAAAATTCTGTTTGATATATTTTACAATAATTATTTTTAGAGAAAATGAACTTATATTATACATGAAAAGAATCAACAAATGTTAGCATAGTTATGTTGAATATACTCGTATAATACGCTAAAATATTTCTCTAAATTATGTTCTGCATGTAATAACATAAGCTTAAAGCTAGGATCAAATTTCGAGCGACAAAATACTCAACTACCACGTTTACCATTTAAGCACTGAAGCCAAAGTAAAATATAAAGATCGGGATATAACTTAAACTGATAATTAGATTTCGGTTTACTAAAAAAGTTCCAATTCATATTAAACCTGTCATATTTGAATATAAGTGAAATCCATCCGGGTCTCGTCGACGATTTTTGAGGGCTGGCATCGAAAGATGCTGCTTTCATTATAAAAATGAGAAAATAAAGAGAGACAAAGTTTTCTTATTTGCAATTTCTCATTCTTTTATTTTTTTTCAAACGTATTTTTTTTCTAATACTGATATACTATAATCATCGTTTCTTAATTATCCATTTGTAATGTTTAAGTTATAGTTCTCTCCCCCTAAATATTTGATTTAGGACAAATGCGTTAGTAAGGGTTTTGATATACTCGTAGTATATTTATTTTGATAAACAATGGTCGATTATGTCATTTTTACATAAAAACATTCTGCATACTGACTGAAATCAAATTATAACTATTACTATCAAAACTGCCTTATGTAAAACGAAATGTTATAAAGACTTTTCAACCATTAAAGACACAATTCACTGGCTGATTCTTTCAATACGCAAGAATATGATATTCATGTTTCGATAGTTTAATAAACTGAAAAATGTGTTTTGTTAATAAAATCTCTTTTACATAAATATGTACGTCTAATAATCATTAAAAATCTAAAGAAAATAGGAACTAAATATTTATATTATTGAGTATATCAATATATTATTGACGACCTCCGTGGCCTAGTGGTAAGACACTTGTCTGCCGATCCGGAGGTTGCGGGTTCGATCCCCGCTTACTTAGGGCCTATAAAAACATCTTTCTGGTTGGTTGGAAGAGATTGCCACATGGCAATAAACTCGCCAGGTTAAAAAAATATATATCAGATTTGATAAGCGGTGATTTTATTGCGGGAACAATTAATTATGATTGTGAGTTTTTAATCAATGTTCTTTTTTTTAAGAAATGTATGGATTTTTGGATTAAAGTATAAAGCTTTTTGATAAAATTTTGGATAGAAAATATAGTATTGTGAAAAAAATATTTTTTGTTAACTTTTGTAAAACACTTTCCAATTGTTATAACTTCCGTTAATTTTCGATGTAGACGTCATATCTCAATTTTTAAACAAACATTTCCAAGATATTTTTTTTAATATTTTCCAAATTTTGTGTGAATCTTTGTAACATTATTCAAATTGAAGTCATCTTTGGAGATTATTTTATTTTAATAGTATTCTCTATCACCTTACTTTATGGTTAACTTATATATAACGCTTTTCTTAAAAACGTTTGAGAACATTTATATTTCTTTCTTTAGATATATTATGTAAAAGATAGATATTTTATTTTAACAGTATTTTCTATCACCTTACTTTGTGGTTAACTTATATATGACGATTTTCTTAGAAACCTTTTAGAACATTTATATTTCTTTCTTAAGATATATTATGTAAAAGATAGATATTTTATTTTAACAGTATTCTCTATAACCTTACTTTGTGGTTAACTTATTTATAACGCTTTTCTTAAAAACCTTTCAGAACGTTTATATTTCTTTCTTTAGAAATATTATGTAAAATATAGATATTTTATTTTAACAGTATTCTCTATCACCTTACTTTGTGGTTAACTTATATAAAACGCTTTTATTAAAAACCTTTCAGAACGTTTATATTTCTTTCTTTATATTTATTATGTAAACGATATATATTTCTACAATACTCGACAGTCACGAGTTAAATCTGATATTTTAGATTTAATTTCTGTTATGTGTTCTTTCATGAAATATCGTAAATATAATTTAAAAATATATTTTCACTATTCAGTATTGAAGTATCAACTTAATGATGTTGTTTTTTTCCCCCCTTTATAGTTTTAGAAGATAATAATTTAATTAAAGTCTAATAGCCAATAATGAATAACAGTTCCATTATACAAAACATGTTCGCTAATAGTAACGATTCCTGGCGTTAAAAAATATCTAGGATCTTTAGAATTCTTAATTGTTACTTTTTTTCTCGTTTATACTGTTAGATGGAAAAATTCTCATAATTGAAATAAAGTCTAATGGTCAATAATGGAAAAAATCCACTATACAAGACATCTTTGCTAATGGTAACGATTTCTGACATTAAAAAAAATATTTAGGATTTCAAGAAATCTTAATAAGGCAAGACGATTCGATGTTTTTCAAAAGTACGAAGACGTGGAGTGCTGGCTGCAAACCGTTATGACATTTTGCAGAATCTCAAAGTTTTCGGCGGAATGAAAAAAGTGTTGTAAATGTTGGAATGGGGTACAATAATTAATCACATGGAACTGGTTGTGTAAATAAATTTTAGACAGCTGCTGCCTCTAGTTAGTGTTGGAACAATATAATCCATATTAAAGTTTAACAGTATCATAATGATTCAAATTTAGCATGCTTTGGTGAATTAATTAGCGTCTCTCAATTAATACTCGTAAAACAAATCAGCCATGATTTAACTGAGCTATGTAAATTTTCACGCTTTTTCAAGATTTTTAACATACGTTAAGCTTTTTAAACCTGCTTTGAGCTACTCGTCAAAGTTTTGCAACCTTTAACAAAGACATTCTTTTTTAAAACAGAATAAAGCTTTTCCTGACAATATTTTGTAAAAATGTTGCATACTGCACATTTCATCTAGCGCAGCTGTCGGCAACCTATGGCACTCGTGCCACTAGGTGGCGCACGAATCGTTTTTTTAATGGCACGGCATAAAGAATGACAAATAATGAAATTCTTCAGTACATCAACAAATTATACGGATAATTTCTTAAACAAAATGGCCCGTTTTCTTATTAAAAATTCTCGATGCTCGGCTCATTTTCTTGACCGAAATTATCAGTTTTTGAGGGGGAAAATCGAAAAATTTTACTATGTAAAATCTCACTTTAATTTTGAATAGGGTCTCCAATTTATATTGCGCATGGGTACATGTAACTAATTTGAATTATAATTAAATAATATATATTAATAGTAATAGGATGTAATACATTAATGATGAAGTAATATAATAATTATTCAATTTCTTAAAGATAGATTTTACTTTAAACCCCCCTCCCCCTCATAAAAAAAACCTGGATCCGTCAGTGGCACGCAGTGTCCAATACTTTAAAAAACTGTGTCACTTGAGTGCATAAAGATTGCCGACCGCTGATCTAGCGCATGTTTCTTTTTTCAGACACTACCAGAACCTGAACAATGCATTGGATAATTTAGGTATTTTATTATACTTTCGTTATTACGTTACAACTTAGCGGCGTGATGCCATGTGGCAGCCACTTACAACCAATTAGATTTTTTTTAAATAATCCCAATAACCTTTTTTTTTCATTTTATCACTCTTGGGGATTTTTTTGTTCTTAAATTTATCTAATGAAGGTCAGGGAAACACAACCTACTTTATTCTTTCCTCAACTGCCTTCTCCATCTCTTTCTCGGTTTTCTAACCAGACCCTATCTATCTGGTTCAATCAAGAAGGTTGGTTCGGGTAAACTTTATGGCGTAGAGTAAATACTATTATGAGTTCATTTTTTTTATTTATTTATTTTATTTAACACTTTTATTGCAATACAATCTGGCGGGTTTATTGCCAGGTGGCAATCTCTTCCAACCAACCAGACAAAAGTAAATTAAGCAAGTTACGTTGTCGCATAAATCATTCAAATGACTATTCATCCCCACGAAATCCATAAACATATACGCCAGAACATGCCCACGAACCCCACAAAGACGGACAATCACCCGAACATTCTTTTTCATATAAAGTGAAATATCATCAATCAAAAGGAAAGGAAAGGATGGTGGAGAGGAAAGGAAAAGAAAAATCAGGAATGAAACACGTTATTTTACTGACTAGAAATTAGAACTAGACTAGAAATTAGTTTTTTCAGTCGCTTCTTAAAGCATGCCAAGGACGGCCCATTGAGATCAGGCTATAACTTTATAGCGTAGAGTAAATACTATTATGAGTTCATTGAGATCAGGCTACAACTTTATGGCGTAGAGTAAATACTATTATGAGTTCATTGAGATCAGGCTATAACTTTGTGGCGTAGAGTAAATACTATTATGAGTTCATTGTGATCAGGCTATAACTTTATGGCGTAAAGTAAATACTATTGTGAGTTCATTGAGATCAGGCTATAACTTTATGGCGTAGAGTAAATACTATTATGAGTTCATTAAGATCAGGCTATAACTTTTTTAAGGTATCTCCATAATTATTTAAATAATATTTTGTTTCATAGACATTTAAATGTTTTTTTTTTATTTCTTACTATCAAGTTGTGATAAATAAGTTATAAAAGTGTACACTTTGCACAATAATATCAATCTCAACTATCAATTATACTTCTCTTTAATTGTGTATACACCTGTCTTCTAGCTCGAGAATTGCTGGCTCAACTTTCAAAGATTAAAAAAAGTTCTTGTCTGGTTTTCACTTTAACGTCTTTCTGATAGGTTTGTTGAGATTGTCAAATGGTAATAAGCTTGCTGAATTGTGCTATGTCATTGATGGGCCTCGTCTCGTAGTCGAGGATCCACTCACCATTCCAACGTCAATTCAGTTGGAAAACGAAGTTGTGCCGTCTAGTTTGGTTTTTACTTTTTTCTCTCTTTTAAGTAAGTGAACCGTTGCACACCAGCAAACTAACCGCCACACCGTCATACTGGATCCGACGGCACAACAAAGTTAGACGATCGGAGTAAGCCAACATGTTTTTTCCTTTCTTTTTAAAGAATATATATGACCGAAGTCAGATATATATTTATACCCCCCGAATACAACGAGTACGTGGGAAAAAAACTTTTGTCATTAGAGGGAACTAAGCACAGTACGAGATTCGAACCGGCAAACTTCCGCACGGGAGTCCAGTATTTGATATGTACCTCAATGTGATATGTACAACGAAAGTGTAATACGACATAATACAAAGACGTTGAAAGACCACCATGGCTATCAAAACTAAACTGGAAACCTTTTTCGTGTACATCGGGAACTGAAATTGAAATGCCTTGGTGAATGACAAACATAACAACAAAGTCATCGAGGTTACTAAAAAATATTTAGATTTTTGGATTTCATAACATCAGCAACTTTTTAACGTGTCCTTAATATGAATAAAACTTTTGATTTATACAAATATTATTTCGAAAAATCAGTTTTATAAAAAATATACCAATGGAGTCTCATATAATGCATATCCTGGTCTCATATAATGCATATCTAGTCTCATATAATGCATATTAAGTCCTGCAATCATCACATTAAGTAAACCAGACGTGTCATTCTATATAATTTAGGCTATTTCAAATAAAATAAAATTAATTTTCTCAAAGTAAATAAGCTTTGTATCCCACTCGTATGTCTCAAATATTTAAGTCAAATTTCTTTACAGTACAAACAAATGCGACGTCTTTGTGAAGGGAAATACGAACAATATGAAGGAGCCTCGGAGAGCTTTTAGAAAGGTCGGCTCGGGGTTATACAAGTACGAAGTTTCTGATTGACTTTAGCTTCTTACTTCTTTATAAAACAAAACCTTAAGGAGTCGCTGTAATTATTTGACTCTTAAACTTTTGTAAAACACCAAAAACTGACAAAGTTTCTTCTTGAATCTTGAATATATTAAAATCCCTCATCGTCTAAAAACTTTCAAGTTTTATTTCAAATAATATAGCCAAATATATATTTTTACCTAATTATGCCTAAATACGTCGAAAACAGTGATGCAAAACAGCGTTTTCTTTTATTTACACCAAATTTTCATTTGAAAATTATTAATCATGGCATAATATTTTTAAGTCTTTTGTTTTGTGTGAACTTCATTTTATACAAAACTTAAATACAAACACAAATAGTGATTTTTAAAAAAAATATATTTTTCTTTTTTATTCATCACTATTTTGCTGTAGTTATTGTTTTAACATCCCTTCCAGACGACATATCTTCTCTTTTATGAGAGCTTTTAAAATTATTGACATAAAACAGAGATGTCTTTTGTACTAAAGCGTACCCATGCCTAAACTTATAAAAAAAAATGCCACCTTATCTCCTCGAAAGACTGAATAAGGTTAAAGATTTTCACGGCTATGAAACAAGAAGCAGAGAAACAATTTTTTTCCTCGTACCTAACCATACTCTAACATTATTCTAGGAATAATTTTCATACTCAGCCAGCAAATGCTATAATGAATTACCCTTGCCCTTAAAAGAGCGGGAGAATAGTTGTACTTTCAGAAGTGCTCCGAAACATTACCTTATAAATGGTTAGTGATTTTTTTATTGTGATCTGGACTCTTATTGGCTTTATCTCTTTTCGCTGGCGGTGAATCGAGGGTTCTGTATAGGTGTGCATGCGTATATAAAGATTTTTTATTTACTACCGATAAACCTGATGCTACTGACACCACAGATCAGGAAGAAGGTATGTATCCTCATACAAGAGAAAAGTATGTAGTACAGTACTACTTTAATTAATGTTGAAAGCATACTCAGTTGGAAGCAAAATGAATGTTGGATCAAAATGAATGTTGTATCTGCATAGCACCATTTTCCAAAAAGTAAACAAATGGAAAATAAACTTGTCTGTTTTCATATTTTACATAAAAGGGTTAGTATGTAGGAAAATTTTGAGTGAATTATTTTTTTCTGCTTTTTTGGCGGAGATTACTCCAAGTATTTTTATCCGAGTTAATATTTTTCCATACCACCCCGGATAATCGAGAGTCTACTGTATAAATTTCATAAATATTAATTTGTATAAATTTCATAAACAGTATAAATTAAAACAATAAATGTGAGATATCATCAATTGATGGAAAAATAAATGACTGGTAGTAGGGAGAGGCGAATCGAGAATGAAACACGTACTGTCACTGATTTTTCTCAAAATACTGAACTATTTTCATTTTTATTATCTTTCTAACATATATATGAACATTTTAACAACTATCTTTTTTCAATTGAAAAAACATATTTGGAATAAAAAAAGGAGGGTAATTATGAAAATCATATCAAATAAATTTCGTTTTAGAATAATTATTTTGAAATCCTTTGCTAAAGAATAACGTATAATTAATTCAAAATGAATGTTGTCTTTACTTTTTCATGATTGATTTTTCATCAGACCTCCGTCTGTTTAAGAAAATCTTCTTATTAAGATTGTCTTTAAGTTTTTTTCCTTTGTTTTAAGTAGACAAAGGCTTTTTATTAAGAATTTATTACAAACCTCTTTGTTGACCAAATACGTTTCACGGTTTGATTATTTTGTATTCAATTAAATAGAATTCTTTACCAAGAATCTCCCACTAACTAAACTTTTGCTTTTTTCTCTTTAGCAAAGATTTCTTCTCAAAGGACTTTTGATAGAGAAAAATGGCCTCATCTGGAAATGAAGACTTTCCATATACAAAGAGAGACTTTGATCTCTCATGTTTCCGGTTTTACAAAAATCTTTTAATTAAATAGTGATCTAATGAAATTCAGCTAATTGAATAACTTAAAAAAATATTATTTAGATATACAGTTTATAAAAAAAAGTACTTGTTTTATGTTACCGAGTCAGTTGATGGTTTCAGAAATTCAAATGCAAAACATTTTATAAATAATTCAATTGTTTCAAAATAGGTGGTGTAGGCTGGATCTTTGTTGCATATATGTACTTGCGCATATACGCCTTATGATATCAAACTGGCAGTGCAATTGGTAGTTGTAGATAATTATGTGAGATATATAAATAACATGTACGAAATACTCATAGAAGAAAGACTCGAAAGACTCATATAAATAACATGTTATGTGAGATATATAAATTACATGTACGAAAGATTCATATAAATAACATGTTATGTGAGATATAAAAATAACATGTACGAAATACTCTGTTAGCGCTTCATTGTGATTTATGATCATATTAATTTTCTAAGAAAACAATAAAAACGTCTGCAACTGAAATGTGCGTTTCTGAAATGCGATCAAAGTTTGACTATGTATTTTTTTTAAATTACTAGATTTCATGTCAATACTTTTTAAATTTAATTTCGGCTATGTTCTCTAGTTTTTTTTTATCCATTTAAACTCTTTACGATTAAGTATTTTTGGTTTGGTAGTGTACATACAGTATTTTATCCACACTTGGTATCTTACTTTTCGTAAAATCTTGTGTTACATTTTATTGATTAATTCAATGTTTCTTACATATGTAAGTCAAATTTAAATTATTGTAAGTGCGAAAAAAAACAACTACAAATTGGGTGTATAATAAGGGATATCTTTGTTGTGATTTGGATAATACTTTCATTGTATAAAGAACGACCTGGCGTGTTAATTGTTATTTGATAATCCCTTCCAATATACTAGATATATGTTTAAAAAACCTTAAGTGAGAATCATACTGGGTACCAATGGCAATCGAACCCCCAATCCCCGGGCTAGAAGACATATTGCTGGACTAGAGAATATGAAATGTGGTATGAATAGATTACGTAAAGACATGGTATAAGTAAACACAAGTCGTCGTCGTTGTTGAGTCTCGTAGTCAAGGATTCCTTAACCATTCCAACCATCATTAGGCTGGAAAGCGAAGCTTCTCAGTAGAAATTGTTTTAAGTGAGTGGGCCGTTGCACGCCAGCAAACTCATTTACTGAATCCGATAGTAAATTGAAGAGAGACGATCGGAGCACACCAGCATGTTTTTTCAATATTTTTTAAATAATACATATGACCAAAGCTCTAGGTTCCTTATATCTCGAATACTAGGCGGAAAAAAACCTATGTCATTGGAGAGAGTGGCACGGGTTCAAATCGGCAGCTTTCCACACGGAAGTCCAGAATGTTACCGCGCGGCAATGTACCTCACTAATCCAAGTAGAAAAGATACCGACTCAGAATATATTGAAGTATAAAAGATACGGACGCGGAATGTATATTTCAACTGAGTGTTATAGTATTTTGAAAAAAATATAATGAAAGAGGACATCACCTTGTCAGAGGCGTTGGCTTATGAAGTGGTTCGTTTTATCCATGGAATGGTGTATTTATGTTTTTGATTTCACTCTAACAATATTTGATACGCCTTTCAATTCAAACAACATTTTATTGTAAATCAAGTACTCTGAATAACAAAAACACTAAAAAAACATAAATATATTCTAAAATAACGTGGTTTGTGTATCGAATATCATAATATCATTTTTTAAATGTTAAATACACAAGAATTATCACACCTGATGCTTAACTTTAAACTTCAGTTTTTTCACAACTTTCGTCAAAGATTTTAAGTAAATATTTCAGCTTATCAGTTGAAGCGATCCCTTTAAAGAAGAATGTCATGCAAATGCCATTGATATATGGTGCATAGACATAAACAATTTGGCGTGCCACCCTCTAGCAATCTATTACCCATGGCTGTAGCGTCACTTCTTCGGCTCTGCACTATTAATTTTCCTTACCATGAGTCATCTTCAACACGCGATGCCGCGGCGGGGTGCTTTTTTAATTTTAATTCCTTCCTTTTGGGGTAAGGTAGAGACACGCCGGACAGCCTTTGCGATATCAGGTCCGGAGACAGCGGGTAGATTGACGTCGCAGACAATATCTATTGGCCTGATTCATTGGAAATTAAAAGTTCGGTAACAGAGTACCTAAATCTTTTTGAATTGTGTTATAATGAAATTGATTTTGAAACGAATTCGAAGAATCGTATATTGCGATATCAGGTACGGAGATATCTGGTAGATTGACGAGGCAGACAATATTCATTGGCCTGGTTAATTGGAAATTAAAACGTGAGCAACAGTGTGCTTATTTTTATTAGATTTTTCAATAGAAAATAAATTGATCTTTGAACGAATTTGTAATATTACGATATTGGCTCCAGAGGCAGTGGATATATTGAAGAAGCAGGCAATATCTATTACCCTATCTATTCGAAACTAAAATTTTGCCAACCTTGTGGATATTTCTATTTAATGTTTTCATAAAAACAAATTAATTTTTAAAGTAATTCATCGTATGACAGAACCATAATAAATTATTTTATTAATATAACAAAACAATCTTTATAAAATAATGTATAAACGTAGTTTTTAAATTGACATTAATAACTCTTAATAATGAAAAAACGACACAATCCTAAATACAGATTTCATCTAAAGTACGATAAGCATACGATTACGATGTTTTAAAATTTTATGTGTGTGTCATATTTCGGGTTAAAATAAACTATATGTCATTCGTTGTTAACTTTTAAATACGTATTTTTTATGTAATTACCAATATTTTGTTTACGAATCAACGTGTACAAAATAAAAAGAAATCTAAAACTAGATTAATAAAGTGTTTGTTTTTTTAAATAATTTGTATTTAATTACGGACTATTTAGAGCAAATTTTATAAAGAAGTCAAATTATTGAAATACCCATTATAATTGTACAACTGGACTCACATTATTCGACGAAAAATATTTAATTGTGTGAAAAACCATTACTTATCTTAAAACATAATCTTTCATCAGATCTCTCACAAGATTCTTTCGACCATTTCTCGTAACCTGGCAATTTTGATTATATTACCAAGCAGCCTTGTGGCGCAAACCGCCATGTCTCTCATATTTTGTATGTTTAACTAGGACGTATTTTCTGATAACTTGTTGAAGTTCAGACTATAAATTATTATAACTTAGTCTCCATGTTTTTTTCTTTTATTGAAGGTTTGTATTTTATACTACTGATGTTGTTCCGTTCCGACAAAGTTCCGTCCTAAGAGTGGACAAATCTATTGGCTTTTTATTGGGAGCCTTTTATTAGTCAAGCTTTTACAAAGAAGGTTAATAATATTTAATACTATTACAAATATATTATCAAATATAATATATGATACATTGATGAACCTCAAATACCAATTGGTGCTTCTCGATTTTGAACTGTTTATCAGTATGTGAGCCCAGCAGACCTACGTATTCAATACGAGTATTATTTTATTGAACTTATCGTATGTTGGGGCATGGCCCACTAAATATTTTTTTTTGTTTTTATTATATCTCTGAACTATACTCATTGGTGGAACACCAACGAATATAGATGACAAGTGAACATATTTATTATCTTTTGTACAAAATATATATCGTGCGTCGAAACTCTATCTTTTTTTTCTTTTTTCGTTTTAGGTGGTAACTTTATAGCAAAGAACGCGTCACCTAGTTTCAGTACCTAATGAATACCTTTCTTTGCAACAAAAGTAAAAAAAAACATTTATAAAAGAAGATTAAAATCAAAGCAAACAATATTATTTACTTTTCTCGGAACTCCTAGAAGTTATCTCAAAACTGTTTTAACATTTGCTTTAAGACCGATTTATCCAATACTCAGAAACTCGTTCTCTTGCTCTAAATATACATTTAATATATTTATCATGTGTTCAAATTCTACTATTGTATGACAGAGAACGAAATCATTAAATATCCATTTATGAGGTTTTTTAGACCAATTCATGTTCATGTAATGTACATCTTTCGTTAAACACATTTAATATTCATTGTCCCATAAATGTTGTTCTATGGGAGCTGTAGAAAACCTTTCGTATATACCATCATGGATAACTCTATTTATATGTAATCTGTCATGGGAATCAGTCTTAGGTAGAAATGTTGATCTTTTTGTTAGACTGTAAGAATTGTTAAATATATTTAGCGTTATCGTTTTATTGAAAGGGGTTTTAAAACAAACGGAACAAAATATAGAAATATTTGGTTTACCAAAGACTAGTTTAAATATTAAAGTGCAATACAAAATATGAATTGTACGAGTATAAGCTTTTTTGGAATATTATACCGGGTAATTAGTCTTATGATACCGTAATTTGGTTTTTAAAGTCTCAAAACACACTATGCCAAAATATTGTCTAATTTCTTTCAGACGTATTTGGATCTTTTTCCACAGGTTAAAAATTGGTATATTGAACTATTTAGAAAAATAGAAAATTTATATGGAAAATCCAAATAGATAAAGTTCACTGTATTTTTGATTCGCCTTGTAACAGAGAATTATAATTGTAATCATTTTAACTACATTATTGTTATAAAGTCCACTAACATCTTGATTATATGGTATTTCTGGTCGGTATTCGAATTCAGTTTTGAATTCGAATTCACATAATCTACCCCATCTTTACTTTCAATAATATTTTTAATTATTCCACCAATTCTTTATCACTATTTTTCTAAAGAACTATATAAACTTTTATAAATATTAAAAAACGTGTGTATATCACGTTACATATTAAATTTCAACATTTTATTACTACTCGTATTGTATCATTTATAAATGAAAAATATGAGTTTATTTTTCAACATTCAAAAGGAAAATTCAGTTGCAAGATAAAAATTTGACCAGAAATTGTGTTTTAAACCAGTCCTAGATATTCAATTTACGTAAAAGCACTTTTAATAATTACAAATTCACAATAAAGCTGTACCGCTCGACGACTTTGACAGTTGATTCCTGAATTAGTAAAATAATCCCAAGATGGTACTTCTGCTTATGCAAGAAAGAAAATCTTTACTTTAACGACCTATTTTAAAATGCATTTCAAATATTGTTGTTTTATATGGTAAACGACTGTACCATATATGTTGCTTATTAACTACATTATGATTTAAGGGAACATGTTTTTATTTTTGTTGTATTTTCTGTAGTAAAATTACAAATGTTATATTTATTAATTTTTCTGATAAAAATAATAATATTTAATAAAATAGTCTTTAATGTCAAAAATCAGTCGGCAAACATGCAAGTTTGTTTAAGGCAAGCTCGGGATTCGAACTTAGAACCATCCACATAAGTTCAGGGTATTTTCAGAAGTTCCACGCTGCAATACACCTCAACTATTAGTATTATTACTTAATTACGTGGCAAACAATACAAAAAAGGGAGATATGGTGTTTACCGGCGGAACAAAAAATATTCAGGTTACAATTGAAACCCTTCGGGTCAAAAAATAATGTATGATAATAAAATTATTGCGGGTCATTTGATGTAAAATAGGACTGAGTGAAGACACAAAAGCAAGGCCTTTGTATCTCATAAGAATGACGATCGCTTATTATGTAAAAAAAAAACAACAAAAAATCTTAGTAATAAATAATGTTTAAATCTTATAACATATAATATATACTCGTATATATACACAATAATGACCAAAAACATGCTCAGGTTAAAATTGAAACCCGTAGGGTCAGGATGATAATAGGAGTATTACAGGTCATTCGATGTAGGATAGGACTGAGTGAAGACACAAAAGCGAAGCTTTTGTCTATCATTGGAATGACGATCTCTAATTATATTAAAAAATCCAAAACCAAAAAAATTGTTTGCAGTAAACAATGTTTAAATCTTTAATATACACAATAATAAAATGAACAGAAAGCATTTAGTTCAATGACATGTCTACAATGTGATTTAAATCAGTCGTTTTTAAGCAACGAACTTGGTATGATTAAATTGTTTTTTGATTTTGCTTTGTTATTTGATATATACTCGTAATATGTATCTTGTGTTTATAGGATTGAAAAATAAGTATAAATGTAAGCTGCTTTCATTTTAATGTTGCTAGAAAAATTAAGCATTATTTTTAAGATCTTTTAACCTCTCGCTAAATATTGTTCGTTCTAAAATAGGACTGCAGGTAATACAAGTTTAAGAAACTTCGAATAAAACGTTTGATATAAAATTCACTCATATTATTGAATTTTGATAACTTCATTTTATTTTCAATAAATTAATTTAAATAAGAACAAGATATAGAATAAAACGTCTAATATTGTATTTCTTTCAACTCAGATCGCTAACATTATCCATCTTAAGCTTGCATCACGTACAAGTTAAGTGACTCAGATATTTTGTATGCATATTGTAAAGCCAACACAAAGATCAATTTTGAAGACTTCTTGCTTCAACGTGGCGAAAAGTTTGTTTTA
This sequence comes from Odontocerum albicorne, assembly GCA_949825065.1. Taxonomy (NCBI): domain Eukaryota; kingdom Metazoa; phylum Arthropoda; class Insecta; order Trichoptera; family Odontoceridae; genus Odontocerum; species Odontocerum albicorne. The sequence continues at coordinate 41,852,575 of OX463839.1, read as the reverse complement.
TTAAGTTGCATATAATAGAATGTCATGTTCTACAGTTAACGTGATTTATGTTTCCTTACTCTACGATTTTCAGGTTTGTTTTATGACTTCACGTGATAAAAGTCTCACAATTTAAGTATTCCTCGTGACGTCCCCCATTATGCAATAATGACTTATCAACTGAATTTTTTTTTCGACTGAAATAACATACGAGTATTGACATACTGACTGAAAAATTGTTCAGTTATTGGCAGCTTATTTTTATAAAACTTATCTGCGTGGATATATGTGTACCTACACAAAGGATTTTTTCCACATGAAACCTGTTAAAAGATATTTGAGGAGACATGACGTCGCTTTGTATGGAATAAAATATATTAAATTAATCCAAGAAATATAGCTTAGATTTTTTATTATTCAAAGTTGAGGTTTGCATCTTTTTACGTACAGTTGTATGATATATTATTTTATTTTACTTTAAGCTTTAAATTGTTATCCTTTCATTATTTATGTATCTTTTGTTCGCATGTCATACAAATATATGGCGTAGGGATTTAAGAAATTATTTCATGTTTATTTTTATTTAAATTATTCATAATTGCTTTTATGAGTTGTTCAAGATATCACAAAACGGCAATAATAGTAAATTAAAGAAAAAATAAGTTAAATTTATATCATTGGCCGAGATCATAGTCTACAGCAATTTTAAAGTATCGACAAAGTATGGGAGTGAAAAATAGACGTGGAATAAGCCTGAAAAGAACTTAATAAATACCATAGAAATGCGTGCCCTTTGAAGAATACATTGGGTGACTATGTATGACAGAATACGGAATGAAGTGATTAGGAATGAGTGAACTTAAATTTAATGTGTTGAGCAAGATGATGAAGACCACTTTGAGATGGTGTGTGCACGTCGAACAAAGGAATGACTAACAAAATAATGTGCAGTGAAAATATGAGTGGAAGGCGTGTTAGAGAAAGACCAAGGAAATTATGACAGGATCAAGAAGATGATATTTGGAAAAAAGGAAACTCAAAAGTAGAAGAATCGTAGAAGCTGTATGAAAAAGGTAGACCGCGTAATAGTATATATGTAAATCTTATTGTATTACACTTTCGGTATATATGTAATTCATATCGTTTTACACTTTTGTTGTATATAGTACTACTTAGTGGGTGTGTTGGCATGTGACAATTACTTCCAATCAATCAAAAGGACGTTAAAAAGGTCTTTAATAAAAACTTGACTTGAATCCTTTTTAAATGAATGGGTTCCAGCGGGAATCGAACCTGCAGCCTTCGAGTCAGAGAACAGACGTCTTACCATCAAGGCTACAGAGGTTATCGTATACATAAAATTAATATTTTGCGGAAAAAAATTATAATTATGAACAACAAAATTAAATACATTGGAAAAAAGTATTTATTAAAATTACGTACACTTGTGCTATCGTTAAACCTTATTTACAAAAAAAACACATTCGAGAATAATTAAAAAAAAAGTAACGCCGAATTGTCGGAATTAATAATTATTATTTATCAAAAACATTTCATTCATCGGTATTAAACTTCAAAAAAATTACAAGTTAAATATTTTTTACAGTTCTGATATATTTAAACCTAGTTTACCATTCAAAACCGCAAAAATAAACTAACAAAATATCCTTATTTGTTTTCGTGGAATAAACTTTTTTTACGAATTTCTCGTATCTTCGTATAAAAGATTTTTTTTCTTAAACACAACTTATTTTAAAAATGTTTTTCACAAAACGAAACAAATTTCCTGGGAATAATGGTGACCTCTCTGAGTTACGACTTTCTGGCACGTCTCTCAAAATGTCTTGATATTCGCATTCACATACAAAAAAGGAAAGAGCATTTGTTTTATTTTTATGATGGTGAACGTTGGCGAGTTTCGTGTGCAAAGCATATCAATCTACTTCGGACACCGAGACATTTTATCTGTGGATCTCCCCTCCCTCTCTTGCCCTTAACTTGTCCATCTAAACAGCGGAAGGGAGAAACCATAAACAACGCAAGGGACAAATAATATCGGATTGCCATGTCAACCTCACTTCTTAATCAGATAAAGCTTGGAATTTCATCAACATTAATAAAAAGCTTGTTATTAAAAAAAAACGAAAACCCCAAAAGAGGATGGATTCTTTTATAAATATTTTCCAGCCATTTAAAAAAAAAAAAAAACGAAAGTATTTAAACAGGAAATAACAGACCCATAACTGTTTCTATTTTTATGGCTGCTATCCATCTAAAAGAGACAATGAAATTCCAACATTCCCTCTTGGTCTCAGGTGGTTTTGTGACCATGCAAACCTATATTATAATATATCTGTAGAGTAAAAGTTGAGTGAGACTTGGTATCTCCAAGATGGTCAAGGGGTTTCATCTGTAATTTACCATTCGTTCGGCCTATTCTTCTCCAGTTCCCCCTAACTAGTTGGTAGCATGGACCATCTGTCCCGTCTGGAGTATTTCTCTCCATTTTTGACAGTCTTGAGCAAGAGGCTCTTACTCATCAGCATTCATTTCAAATCTCTGAATTCTCTTCCACGTATGTCTATGAAACAGAGATGTTGACTTCCATGAGATTTCGAATTACATAAATCTCCACAGCTAATTTCCTTCGACAAACTTTTTACGTCTCACGTGACTCATCCAAATGTAATCTCTATTTCTTTAAGAAAGCAAATCTACTGGATACTGGAAATGGAAGTTCCTAGAAATAGATGAAGAATAAATTGAAGAATTCGTTCAAAGTATAGTAACAATAGGGGAATAGCATTCACTAAAATATGAGTGATCTAAACCTGACTAGAGATGGCCTTGAACAGAGCACAACAATACGATCAAATTGAAGAGTTCGTTCAAAGTAGCAATAGGGGAATAGCATTCACCAAAATATGAGTGATCTAAACCTGACTAGAGATGGCCTTGAACAGAGCACAACAATACGATTAAATTGAAGAGTTCGTTCAAAGTAGCAATAGGGGAATAGCATTCACCAAAATATGAGTGATCTAAACCTGACTAGAGATGACCTTGAACAGAGCACAACAATACGATTAAATTGAAGAATTCGTTCAAAGTAGCAAAAGGGGAATAGCATTCACCAAAATATGAGTGATCTAAACCTGACTAGAGATGGCCTTGAACAGAGCACAACAATACGATTAAATTGAAGAATTCGTTCAAAGTAGCAATAGGGGAATAGCATTCACCAAAATATGAGTGATCTAAACCTGACTAGAGATGGCCTTGAACAGAGCACAACAATACGATTAAATTGAAGAGTTCGTTCAAAGTAGCAATAGGGGAATAGCATTCACCAAAATATGAGTGATCTAAACCTGACTAGAGATGACCTTGAACAGAGCACAACAATACGATTAAATTGAAGAATTCGTTCAAAGTAGCAATAGGGGAATAGCATTCACCAAAATATGAGTGATCTAAACCTGACTAGAGATGACCTTGAACAGAGCACAACAATACGATTAAATTGAAGAATTCGTTCAAAGTAGCAATAGGGGAATAGCATTCACCAAAATATGAGTGATCTAAACCTGACTAGAGATGACCTTGAACAGAGCACAACAATACGATTAAATTGAAGAATTCGTTCAAAGTAGCAATAGGGGAATAGCATTCACCAAAATATGAGTGATCTAAACCTGACTAGAGATGGCCTTGAACAGACCACAACAATACGATTAAATTGAAGAGTTCGTTCAAAGTAGCAATAGGGGAATAGCATTCACCAAAATATGAGCGATCTAAACCTGACTAGAGATGACCTTGAACAGAGCACAACAATACGATTAAATTGAAGAATTCGTTCAAAGTAGCAATAGGGGAATAGCATTCACCAAAATATGAGTGATCTAAACCTGACTAGAGATGACCTTGAACAGAGCACAACAATACGATTAAATTGAAGAATTCGTTCAAAGTAGCAATAGGGGAATAGCATTCACCAAAATATGAGTGATCTAAACCTGACTAGAGATGACCTTGAACAGAGCACAACAATACGATTAAATTGAAGAATTCGTTCAAAGTAGCAATAGGGGAATAGCATTCACCAAAATATGAGTGATCTAAACCTGACTAGAGATGACCTTGAACAGAGCACAACAATACGATTAAATTGAAGAGTTCGTTCAAAGTAGCAATAGGGGAATAGCATTCACCAAAATATGAGTGATCTAAACCTGACTAGAGATGACCTTGAACAGAGCACAACAATACGATTAAATTGAAGAATTCGTTCAAAGTAGCAATAGGGGAATAGCATTCACCAAAATATGAGTGATCTAAACCTGACTAGAGATGACCTTGAACAGAGCACAACAATACGATTAAATTGAAGAATTCGTTCAAAGTAGCAATAGGGGAATAGCATTCACCAAAATATGAGTGATCTAAACCTGACTAGAGATGGCCTTAAACAGAGCACAACAATACGATTAAAATTATTTCAAGCCACTATCATTGGTGACTATCCCGCTATGTTGCACCAAGGAATCATTTCAAGCATCTCACACTAAACTTTAAAAAAATACTGGCCTATAAATAATGAATTATAACTTATAAAAGTAATCTTATGAGAATAAATTGTAATACTCGAAAATAAAAGATTTTTTTTGAAAACTGCTGTATGCAATGTGTGCAACGGAGGAAAAAGAGATGCTCAATTTAATATGATATATTTTAATGAAAATCTAATCATACGAAAATAAATTAATGCTGAATGTCATCTTGACGAGTAACGAAAAAACAAACTACGAAGTAATTGGTACAACATTCCTCGATCAAATCTCAGAGAAGGGAGCAGCGGTGCTTCGCCCGCAAGGCCTCGCCAAGATGTAGTGTCGCATATTTTCCCCTTAACGCCAATCCTATGTTAATTTCACCCGGGAACTTTTCTAATGAATACGTCGCACAATTTGTTTTGCCTCAATAATGTGCTCAACGGCCACAACTCCGTTATTCTCAATTGGATAGTTATGCTTTATGGCGTCATTGCTTATAAATATTATATTATTTTCGTTAAATTTAACGTTGTCTGACATTGTGAGCATACTTTATATTAAATGTAAATAATAATTCGTACAATGACTTGATACAAAAAAAAAGAAAAATAATGAATCCTACCTTATGAGTATACTTTGTAAGAAATATAAAAAATAATTCGTTCAATGATTTGATAGAAAAAAATACAATATTATTTACTGACTAAAAACACACGAATTTAGCTTTATTAATTTCTTGGCCAACTCTAAGAGTTAGAAAACGGACAAATTATTCAACCAATCAATCAATTACGCCTATAAAAGAGATTTTTTTATTTCCAAGTTCATGGTTGGGTTATTGATTTTTTTTTCTATTTAGATAACTTTTTATTAATTTGAACGGTACTCGTCAACATTTTGTGTTGCGACATATTGGGGAGAATTAAGGAGATAATATTATATTTGGTCCATTTCAATTAAGTCTTCATGTTTAGAACCACTGGATAAGGCAAGGAATTCCCAGATTGCCACCGTATCAAAACGCAACAAAACTCACGCATCTAACGTGCGAGTGCTGTTATCAGATGAACACCAGGGCTACTTTTTGTTTTTTAAGTGTTATCGGGAATGGTCAATTTTTTTACAACTATGCCACGCAGGTCAAATATTCATAAATTTTCAAGGGAAATGCTTTATTTCTAGATTGAAAACCGTCTTTTAAAGGTAATTTTTGGAAAGAATATTTTTTTAATCTAACTACATACTTTTTATGTTGTTTATAGTTAAGGCATTAACGTTGTGGAGGTTTAAAGACATAGTAATTTATTTTTATCAAACACTGTTTAATCCACTTTTTTGTAACGGTATAACCCTACCGGTTTCAAGGCTTTCACCTCATCTTCAGGGGAGCACAAACAAGACCCAGAAGATGAGGTGAAAGCCTTGAAACCGGTAGGGTTATACCATTACAAAAAAGTGGAATAAACAGTGTTTGTTAAAAATAAAATAACATACTTTTTAATATTCTATAGAACATTTTTTTTATTAAAGTTGTCTCTAAATTAAGTTTCCAGTCCAGATTCTTTTTTTTCAATAAAGCGCTTTATTAAATAAAACGCTTTCTCTTATCAAAAACCATTATTTATTTTTATTTCACTAAAATGAAACGTGATTAAAATTAAAATATTCTTATCGGTTAAATACGAAAAGTCTCAAACAGATAGAAGTATTTTGGTGAGGTTTTTATCTAGAAATCATTCATGCTTGCTACGTACCATTCGTTTTTGCTTGCTGTAGATATTATTTTTTTCATCAGTAATAAGAAAACCCTTTGTTAAAAAATATACCAAATAAATCTGATTTGACATCCTTTTGCTCACGACATATTTAAAAAAGTATTAGAAATTCTAAATAATAAGATTATTTTCCAACTTAAAATGTCTTTCGCTTAAAACGAGTCATTATTTTGAGTTTTTGTATGTCCAATTTTTTTTTAAATTCATGTGACATCTTTATTCGTCTTCTACTGATGTACTGATAGACCCGTATTTCTAGTTAACGTAGGCATGCAATATTATTCTTTGCACACCACCCAGCTCCTGCAACCCCCACCGAAACTCTAAAGAGAGCACCAGTTGATAAAATAGTCGGTAGTTTATAAGTCCTACATGCACACGTAGGTGATTCAGTTATCCCCCACTGGTTGAGATTATAGGCAGTGTAGTCAACTCCACAGCTAAATATTTTCAGTGTGCACCAGAGCTTCCTTGACAAAAAGAAGCCGAGGATCTTGGTGGGTTGGTTTAAACCCCACTTATCTGTTAACCGTCTTTGCCGTTTTCCACAATTACAGTAGTTTATTTATTGTATTTGCTTTTTCTGATTAGATATTTAAACGTTCTGGTGGTGGATTGAATATTTTTTGGTGTATCGAATGGCTCAAATGTCGTTTATTCACACTCCTTTATAAGTGTTTATTTGCGCCACAGATATGTCAATGCTATACGGAGTACTGGGAGTCATGAAAAATGCGTAAGTGTAGTGTGCCACTGATTGTTTATATCACTGCAGTGACCTTTCACAATTGTGTGTGGGTGCTCGCATTCTTAACACGACATCAATATTTTACCATAGAGTATACTAAAGTGATTCCGGAAACGTCACATCCCTATGTAATGCATATTAGTTTTGTATTGCATTGACTCGGCTTTTAAACGTCTATTTTACCATAGTGATGTGTGCCGTGTGTGTTAAAGATCTATCTAGACTATCTAGAACCACCCGGGTATCGCGAGTGAGTCAAATCTCGATATTCATTCCAGTGAATATGACATCAACGTCTTTCGAGGCTAAGATGGAAAGATGGCGCTGTTGTTTTCAGGGGTTAGGTTTTAACTTCCAAGCATTTGAATATTCTTTCATTACATATTCATAATATGTGTATGTACTCATATATCAGTTTTCATTTTATAATATCCTCTCATGAAAATGGGCCTTTGATATGCATTATTTCTGAAGCATGCCTGAAGATTAATTTTTCAGTTGATTTATCATTTGTGGTAGCTTTTTTAGCAGATATTTAGTATTTATAACTAGTTTTTTTTTATTCCATTAACATAAATATGCTTTTTACTTTGTCTTTCATTCTTTATGATATTTTATTCTAACATCTTTATGTTAAATTTTGTTGTGTGTGAAACAATTATAAATAAATGGGAATAAAGGAAGTTATAATTGTATATCAAATGTCTAAAAGTACCTTAGTATTTTGACAGTATTTTTGCTTTATCTTCATCAGTATACATGAAATAGCAAATGTCAGAAGTTTTACGAATTATGTATATTTACAAAATTATTTATATATTTTTTTTAAATAATAAAAATTCAAATTTCACCATTCAAATATTTGATCATTAACCACAAACTAATTTAAATATACTAACCAGTTTGCGGAATAAATTATACACAATTGAATTGTATAATATTTGCACATCAACAATTGTCTTATAATTTGTCTCTTGAGGCATGCAAAGTGTGCGTGAATTATTGCTATTGACACGACCATCTGTTTAACTTTTACGACATACCAAATACAGTTAAAGATTATTTATCTCCTTTCCATTGTTATGGTGAATTCCATATTCTTCTCTTCCATAAATCATAAATCGACTCACTGTTGACTCAAATCTTGACGCATTACAAATAACAAAAGAGTTACAATGTCAAAAGTAAAAATATTAAATCGATGCTGATTTATAAAAATTGTTCATAAAACACAATTGTCCCTTTTTACTGAGTCTCAATTGTCTTGAGAAATGAAAACGGGATCATGACTTTATGCAATTTGTAACTGTAATTTGAATATTGAGTTACCAAGTGCGGGCGATGAATTCTTCAAAATGTGATAAAATGAGTAATGCTTTCCATATGGTCAGAAGGAATTTGTACTGTGTGAATTGTAAATAATACCTCACCAGTAAATCTTGTCTTTTTTACAGTGTTGTACTTAAAAAAAGACTTATGAATAAAAATTAAGGCATCATCACGACACACATATATGTATGTGTATACCTAAGTACGATATAAAGGGTGGCGGAGAAATCGAGGTGTTAATATTTTCTGAGATATATTTATTTCTTTGCTTACATTAGAATATCTCACACAACCAACTCAACTTTGATACGTAAATTTGTTTAAATCCATGGCGGGTCTTACAAGAAAAATAAGTATAAAACAAATTAATGACATCTCTAAACAGTGATGGTAGGAACAGAGGAAAGGAATTCGTTTGAGGAGAGTGAAGGGAAAACAAAGGAAAATTAAAATTCTGGTAAATAAGAATAACGCACATCCGATAACTCTTGAAAGTTCGTTTCAGATTCGCGCCGAGTTAACCATAAATGAAGATGTGTGGAATGAGATATCGTGTGTTGGTATGTGAAGAAGTTTCTTATCGCATGATCGGAGAGAACGTTCGTGTTCTGAAATAACGGGGAATTTTTTGCGAAGATATGGAGGAAAATTGGGATTGTAATCACGCAAAATAATGTAAACAGAACTTGAATGTTCCTTCAATGTCTGATTTTAATTCATTCGAGTATGTTCCGAAACGACACGTCCAATGGCAATAGATTTGTTGGAAAGCCAGTATTTTAATAAAAAGACGGGGTTATTGATAATGCAAACAAAGCTGGAACCCCTCGCTGGAGAAGCCTGGTCACATGATAGATGGGAGTAAAACATATTCCGTAAGGAGACTAAGACCCACTCGGGTTTGTACCGGCAGTGATAATGATGATGAAAATAAAAACTATTCAAATGACTATTCAAGTGTGAGTGCACAGTAATCAGAACTTACATTTTCCTTTATGAAGAAATTGATTTCCTGAATATGAACGGAATGAAAACCCTTTCAGTTATTGCAGGCTAAATACTAAGAGAAAGAGTTCGAAACGATCGTAATTGAGAAACATCTGAACCAAAAGATAAAGTAAGATGGGGCACATACCATAGAAGACACTTGCAAGGCCATGGGGAAATAATGGTTAAGATAAAAGCTGCCTGTGTGGTATTTTATGAAACTCCCGTTGGTAGTCGTCCCTCAGGAAGACCTTTAAAAATATGAAACGAAAACTGGGAGTCAACATCTCAAGAGAGGCAGTCTTGATGATAACGGATCACAAGTAAAACTTGAAAAAAAAATTGGTTTGGTGAAACTTCATTTTGAAATATTATCACGGAGAAATTTATAATTTGTCGGTGAATTTATAATTTAAATGTTATAAAAGTTGAAATATGAGATGATCTCCGTATGCTTTTCACATTTCCAATCTAGGAGAGTTGCATCCTTACTCAATTTTCTCTCCACCTGGGTTTCCTGGCGGAATACCTTTTGAAGTCCGTGTGTCTGGCATTTTGTGATTGTACGGTTTTACATAGTTCAACTGAACTACAACTATGAAATATGCATAAAATTTTGTTTTTTTCTACTTAACATAAAATATTTTTTCATTATTTATTCTCAACTCTTAAAATTGTTGGTTTCAAATATGAACGTGTTTATAATAACTGAATGTATCGTATAGAAAGAATTAAAACAGAGGTTCAATATAAACAAAAAAAACTTAACATTACATCAATTCTTACCCACTATGAAATTACTAACTACATAAAAAACATTGAAAATGTATCAACACTGAATTTTATATTTGTATGTAATTTGATATACCACCGTCTCTCCTGTTTCTGCACGAATTAGTACATTACATAAATAAACCCAATTGCAATGCTTTTCTTACAATGTTGCCATCCGTCTCTGCTTAATTATAAGTTGACCAATGAAATGTCTTAAATAATTTTATTGTTTAGCGAAGCTTAAACTTTTACCAATAAATTCCTCTTTGTAACGGCTAAGCATTGATGAAATATATTTTTTATTTGTGTTGGTCTCTCATATCACCTTCAACAAATCGCATCAAGTACTCCTACCTGTCATCTGATGCATTTAAGGTGACAAAGAATAGACTTATTTCAACAATAAAACGATTCGTTTTGTGAGTCAGAAGTTTTTTTTTTTTTAAATGTTTTTTTTTTACAAACAAGCAAAATGGCTTCTGGTTTATCTATGTCCTCATGAAATGCCTTCTGGTTTATCTCTGTCCTCATGAAATGGCTTCTGGTTTATCTCTGTCCTCATGAAATATTTATGGCTTTGTTAAAAACGCGTTTTCAATATTTAAAACGCAACTATTGATTGACATTTCCAATCCTTCGAAGAACCAACCTTTCATTCACCTACAAGTCCTTCATGATGTTTTATTTCATAATTTTGTTTTAAAAAACAAACATAATGAAAAAAATGTTTGACAGAATTCAACATTCGTGCGCAAATATTGTTTCAATGTCTAGACAATTTGAAATTATCAATGCAATTTCGTTAGTTCAATAATTCTATATTAACAAAAAAAAAACTACTAATTTCACAAAACAAAAGACAGTTAATTTTTTTGTAGAATTAAAAACCGTTTTACTTAAAATAAATCAATGAAAATCTTATCAAAATCAGGTCAAATTATATGATAAAATACATCGAAAATATATTATATTGGTTAGCAGGCTTGACTGGAAATTTTTATAGAAATATAAAACATTAAATAAATACTTATATCTTATAATAAAGAAAGTATTATACATTAAATTACAAAGACTAGTAAAAGGGTCGCCTTCATATATGTTAATTTGATATGCAAATATTCCTTTTGTGCGATATAATTGAGATTTCCCAGTGGCGTATCATAAATTAAATAAAATTTTCAGCAACTGGTATAAAATCAGCGAGGTAATATTAACTGCCCCCCCACCGGAGCTTAACAATAAAGAGGAGGATTTCTTAAGCTTGAAAAAAATATTGTGTTCCTTTGTGAAATGAAATAAAACAGATGTTTCAAACTACACACTTCTTTTCAGGTTATTATTTATCTATGTTGTATCTTAGTAATCACACATTTTATTATGTTTGACGTGCTTACTCAACAATCGGACATTTAAGGTTTGTAGATGCGCATTCTGAATTGGAAATAATTAGATTTTATTTTATCTTAGCATCTAGCTTTTAAATGCATAAAATAATTTTAAAAGCGCTAGAGAGTTATTAAATCGACCAATGAACGTCGTAAGTTATCTTAAAATGCATTGTGTTTAGATTATTTAACCTTAGGTGTGATATCTCAAAGTGGTTTGGTTCTTCAACTGGATATACATACAAACATACCATCACGTATTTTCTCTGTCGGGATAGGCAGAGAGGACAGAGCGTCAGACTTTCATATCTCGCCACATATTCATACACCTCCATTCATTCGTTCCACATGCCCAAACCATCTCAGTAAACTCTTCTTCATCTTACTCAACACATCAACCTTAAGTTCACAATCATCTCTTTTTGGTTCATTTTGTATTGCGTCATATATTGTCACTCCATGTATTCGTCGCAAAGCTTGCATTTCTATAGCATTTATTTGGATCCACTCTGTATTTTTCTAGGTTCACGTTTCTCTCCAATACAACATAGTTGGCACCAAACTACTATTTTAGACTGTCATCTTAGCAGATTTCAATACTGTCTGGTTAAAATTATTGTATGTTTTAATGCCCCATTGACTTTGTTTCTTATCACTACAAGCCGTTCTATATAAACTGGATATTGATTTTTTTTTTAAATACGTGTTTATTCAATATTGCCTTCAGGATAAAGGGTCCAACGCCAAATTACCAAATATGAAAAAATCTTAGAATGAAGCCTATTCACGCTCTAGCATTATTCCCCCACGGTACAGCCTTGCATGCACTTAGGGGCAGCTACACACATACACGCCGTTTCGTTGTTGAGGAACAGAAAGCCAGACTTTCCTATCTTGACACACATACATTTTTTTGTCTCTTTCACATCCAAACACTTTCTCATATAGCTCCTATGATTTTCCTTCGTTCTAACTTTTTCTTGATCCAAAATATCACTAATTTGATCCAACCATACATTTTTTTGTTCTTCCTCTACCACGCCTTCCCCTCACATTTACATTGTTTATTTGTTTTGTTTATCATTCTTCTGTCATTCATTCCACATACCCAAACAATCTCAGAGTACTCTTCTTCATCTTACTCAACACATCAGCATTGAGTTTACATCCATCCCCAATTACTAATTTTAGGGGACAATTAATGTATCTTAATCAAAATTTTATTGTTTAACTGATTTTATTCAGCGTTTATTTTAATACTATCCATGGTGGAAAATAATACAAGTAAATATTTTTAGAACAATTTAAAAAAAACTAGTTCTTGCATAGTTGAATCTTTCCTACAATCGCATTTAATTTTCTTTCAAAAAATAAATATTTATTGTAATTCTAAGAAAACTTTAATTGAGGACTGGACAATAAGTTATCAAGAATAAATAGGAGAGTGCCTTGATCCCGTGTTTTGGGAGTTCCAATCACCAGAATCAAATTAAATATATCCGTACATTTTAATGGCTAGTTTTACAGCCTCCTGTATGTACATTTTTCTTTAATGAAGTTTGACCTGAAATTCATTCATTGGTTCCATAATAACCATCGAGGTTTAGTTGATAAAGCGCTTCTCTTACAACCTGGGAATCGCGAGTTCGATTCCTATTGGTTTTCACTTAATATTAAGTTTCATTCTAACTTTTACATTTATTTAACACTTTTCTAGCTTTCGGAAGAGATTGGCCATTGTCAACAAACATGTCAGGTTATATCGTATAGAAAAAAACTATAATACGAAATGTTCTTCTTTAATGATAAAAACTATTTTTAAATTTAACATATCATTGAATAGTATTGATTGCGGTCCATGGTTCAAAGACAACTAATGTTAAGTACTAAATCTGAAAAATCTTTTCCAAAAGCCTTCGCTACCATCTCATGAATTCAAATCATGTAGGCGGTTACTTGGCGGACTAACAAAAGGGCCACAATTGTCGGGTCGACCCAACAATAATTGTAACCCAAAGATAAAGGCAGCCGAAGATTTCGAAATTGCAAAGTAAGTTCTTTGTAAGGATCAAAAGAATGGGGAACACTTCGAATTTATTTGAAAAGTATTTTTAGTATAGTGCCACATTCAAAATGAAGTCCTCGTTATTCTTAACTTTCCTTTGGATTGATTAATGATCCATTTTATTTTTACATTTCTTTTTTAATATTTCTGCTTAATTATTGAAGACTAATTAATTATAACTATAAAACATCAATGAGTTGATGTTTATAACTTTTTATATTTGATATTATTTAAATTTGTGTTTTGGGTTGCTTTTTACCTTGAAGTACTGACTTTCTCAAAGCAATCGTACATTGTTCAGCATTTATTATGTCAGCTCATGCAGTCGAAGGACTGTTTGTCACCCATTTTAATTCCCGTGAGTGCTGATTCCTATATGTTCTTGATTAATGTTATGTCGCTAGTTCTGTGAACATGATCCACATTATTTTTTTTGTAAACAAGCAACTTTACCTGTACAGTAAATAAAAAAAAATAAAAGTTAAACATATTTTTATTTTGTAATTTTTTTGCATCAATTTATAAAAATAATGTTAATTTGGTTAGGTAAATGCGTTAATGAACATTCATCTAAAGGATTTATTTTCATATAAACAATTCTATGTTGAAATGGAGTTGAAAAATTGCAAAAAAAACATGCTTTTAATTAAAACTTCAAGCATCTATAATGAAAAATATCATGCGGAATAATTTGGATTGGCAGTATTGTATTATTGTATATTACAACCTGGTGAGTATATTGCCATATGGCTATCTCTTCAAACCAATCAGGGATATGTTAAATAAACCTTAAGTTAATTCTTCGAGAGAAAAATGTTAGTTCTAACGGGAATCGAAACCATACCCCGAATCGGAAGACAGGTATCTTTAACACTGCGCCACGGAGGTAGTCACCATTATTATCGATGATTAAGCTTTTGTAAAGTAACTAAACTCAAATGAATGCACCTTATGAATAATTGGAGTCAAGTAAACTATTTATGAAAAAAATAACACGTTTTAATATTATCTTTTCTAAATTTTGTTATAACATTAAAAAATATATCATTGCTTATCAGATAATGCAAACATTATTTTCCGCCTAACATCACAAAGCCAATGATGAACACACAGACACGTCATAAATTCTCTTTGACCATAGCCGCTTGGTATTATATTTATATGTTTATGGTCTGAACTTTATGGTTTTGATTAAAGGGTTTTAATTTTATTCATGTTTTAATCTAAACGCAACTTTTTGGTTACTGAATAGGCGTAGAGTTATATGAATAAACAATGACACTTTTCTCTTTCATTTAAATAATTTTGTTACTTACACATAAAACCTCAAAATTACTAAAAAAGTAAAATGAATATAAGAACGGAAGTATTATTAAGAAAAATCGTTATCATTTTTCAATTAATATATGGGTAAGTTTTAAACTATTTTTTTTTGCTTCTTTTAAAATGACTTAAATGATTACCAAAAGTTGAAAATTGTTGACTTTCGAAACAATTTTTCTATAAGTAATGTTACATTGCGATATTTTCGGAATGAAGACTTAACGATAGTTTTGTTTACTTTGTTTGTAAAGAAAAGTCATTAAAACTTTATGCGAAAAACTCATACACATTCGGGAATATATCAATCATAAACTCATTGACCTTTATGTTTCACATTTAACGAAAAATATTAAAAAAACAATTTGTTCTTTTTATATCAATATATATTTCTTATACAGGTTATACGTTTGTCATGTTCTATCTAAAATTCAATTGTTCTATCTAACTTCAAAATGGAATATCAAGTAGACAAAAGTGAGCGTTTTCGACACCTCGTTCTGTTCGCGTTCAATCGAGGGAATAAAGCTACCAAAGCTGCTCGCGATATTTGTGAAGTGTACGGTGAAGAAGCTATGAATGAAAGGACAGCTCGTCGATGGTTTTTGCGTTTCAAAGACGGTAGTTTCGACCTGAAAGACATGGAGCGTTCCAACCGACCAGTGGACTTCGATGAAGACCGCTTAAACCATATTATTCATGAAGGTCCCCTTCCAACCAACGTTATGGTATAAGAACTTGAAAGTGATCCACTTTATTATTTAAATAGCCACGACTCAAACAAACTTATCAATACATATATTGACATATATTAAAAAAATCATAGACATTGAAATAAATCATCTAATTCGGTTTTAGCGTATACATATCTTATATTTGATATTAAAATATTGTTAAGTATAATTAATTTGTTTGATAAATTATTATAAAAAAACATTTAAAAATATAAATATTTACACTATCACAACTTCTTGAAATCAAACATATATTTTTGAATTGACTAGATAGAACTCGTGGCTCGTGGGGTCTCGTCTCGTCTCATATGTTTCATCAATCTTTGTTTTTATCCAAATTGTATTTAAAATGTATATTTATTTATTTTTCTGGGCCTATTTAGTGATAAAAATTTATTTCATAAGCGCTTTTTTTCTCAAAAGTAGGACTTTTAGAATCTTCTTGAAAAACTAATTAGAAATTATACAATTCACAACCCTTTTTTTTAATGTAAACATTAAAAAAATATTTTTTTGTTAAAAAAATCGAAAAATAAAGTTAAAATTAATCACTTCATAATATGTATCGAAATATAAAAAAAATAAGATGAAAGAAAAGTAAAGTTATATCCGTTCTAGATTTAGTTTCACCGATCACAAAAAAAAATTACTAAATTGTTTCACTTCGTAGTACGAGTATCTCACTAGAATACAGTTGTCCCGAGTTGCTTTCATACTCGTTTACTCAAAATATTAACTATGGACGTTCAACCAAGTGCGCCGATGTTGCCCGAGAACTAACGAGATTCTATGAAGTGGACATTACTTGACACTGGCGTATTTTAATTCATATATAGGAGTCACGGTCATAATTTAAGAAGAAGAAAAATGCTTTATAACAATACCTATCAACATTTTTAGCCTTGAAGCCCCGCAAAAGAAAAAAAAATTGCAATCAACTCTGCAAAGAAAAAACATTTGCAATCAAATACTTGGCGCCCTTGGGACCCCGCAAAAGAAAAAAAATTGTAATAAAATACTTTGCAATCAACCCTGCAAAAACGTATACGTTGTATAACAATAACTTGGAATATGCACTGATTTTTTTTTTGAATTAACAGGTTTTCCGTAGAAAGTATGTTATTTTCCATTTGTACACATATGTGTAAGTAATTTATACTTTCGCGACTCCTCTAATATCTTTACCGCACCTTCCCTGGAAGTCGTGACCCACGTGTTGAGAAACGATGCTTTATGGGATTGTTTAAAGATCACGTGAGGGTGTATTTTTAAACTGAAGTCTTGATCGCTTTATTTTATTACAATCTACAAAGATGGAGAATCCTTAATACGTTTGTGAGACAAGAATAAACCGTTGAACGTCATTTTTTTCAGTGCCCTATTTGCGCCGAATACAGTAGCGGCTGGCTCATTAGTGCTCTCGTGCACCGAACTACTAAATTTATATAACAATAATCACATAAAGAAGTATCGAGAAAATGTATATTATTATAACAATATTTATGAAAAATAAATATATTTACGATATTTCGTATGTCGACATGGCTCACTACAATATGCAACTCTATTTGTTAGAGCACATTTTTTGTATACATGTGTTTTGCATCCAGGCGCATTCTGCGAGCATGTGTGCGTAATATTACATGAAGAACTCGTCCGTGCGCATTTGATTCCGTCCCAAAATCACAATATTTTGCTTTGAAATTAGGAGAGAACAGTAAAGATGAGACAGCTTTATTTGAATAGGAATTTCAAGTCATTCTGGTGCACGCACGTATCAACTTCGGTAAATATCCGAGTGATCTCAGAAACACCGGAATGACGCGATATGGTAGTAGGCTGGGATAATAATACAATACATCAATTTAAAGTTTTTTTTTAAATATGGGTCCCGCATAGAAGGGATGATTTGTTCCTAGCGTTTAAACTGGGGCGTCTTATTAGTACATATATGTTTGCGAGTATATGTCTCCAAATTAACAAACGTTTTTGCTTAATTAGATACCGACTTTCTTCCTTATTGGTTTTGTTTAGTAACTTGTAAGAAATTCCGTTTTCGATTTCAATGATATTTTTGCAGTTTCGGCTAGTGGTTAAACGCTTATCTTTCTATCTACTCGTATATAATATTACGAGCCATTTGCAAGATAAACATAACTATTTGGATTATTTATTGTGTTTGTTTGCGTAAATTTTTCCAAAAAATTCTGCCACAATGTGTCATTTTATTCAAACAATTGCAATTTAAGAATTAAGATCCCGTCATAATTCGTAACAATATCATATCAGTGAGTTTGAAAAATGTGTTCAAAATGTGCGTAATTTCACGGACAATTTTCTTGAACCACCAACTAAACGAATAAAATCCTCGAAGTCAAGTTATTTGTAAAGAAGTCTGCGATACAACTTTGTGTGAAATGAAACAACGTTTTGCATTCACCAATCACCTAACTGCAGCAAAATTATTCTATTGCGAAAAATTTACCGAGCATAGGTCAAAATTTCCCGAACGTGATTTTTTTTTGACGGTAAAATATAAGATTTTTTAAATAAAGTTCAATTAAAAGGTGAACTCAGTGCAATTTATGCTCGCGATGATGTTGCCAATGCTGATGGCGCTTTGTCTATTTTATAATACCGGTTTACTAGAAGATTTTTCTCAGACTGTAAAGTTACTTAAACTCATATGCACTATTTCAATGACTTCTGTTGAGAGTGAAAGGTGTTACTCTACGTTAAAAAGGATAAAATCATTTTTGAGAAATCCGATAAGCCAGGACAGACTGAATGCTTTACTACGAGTAGTATCAATATTAAGCATCGAAAAAGAGCTAATTCAATCTATACCTGATTTCAACAAAAGGGTCAATGAGGTTTTCACTAAACAAAAAGAGCCGATAATAGAACTTCTTTATAAATAGGTATGTGATATTTTTTTTCCTTTATATTATTTAGTACATGAATACCTAATCTGGTGAACCCCCAATTATTTTGTCCACTGGCCGCCACTGGCCGAATATAATATTTACTCAATTAAAAATTGCCTCACATCCATGTTTCCACCAACTCATCATGTTTCCACCAATTTCTGAACACATATTTAAATTTATTGTCCTAAACACTAAATATAATACTATTGTACTTTTAAAAAATATTTTTCCTCTACCACGTTTCCTTAAAGTGGCCTTAGCGCAAATGACCGTATTTATAGGATGGTGTGATTAATTTACTATAAATAATAACTGTTAAAAAATACTTTGGTAAAATTTTAATTTTAATATTTTTCGCTTTCAATTTATGATGAAAAATAATTATTTTAAACAACAAATTGTATGTTTTTTTGCAGTCAATCATTTAAAATCTGGACGCAATGTTTATATAAAATTCAATTATTATTTATTGCAAATTATGGCAATAATCTAATACATTAATTTTTTTTAGTAATCTAAAGAACCAATTTATGTTTTACCTTCAAAAATTGATTGTTCATTAAATTGCAAGAAACATTTCATACATAAAAATTCTTCGAGAGTTATTCCATTTATAATTTGAATTTAAATAGCCGAACGCGAGCAAACCTTTGACTTCATTGTGAGAAATCTGTATTTTGACTAACCGTAAAATATATTTTATGTTCTCTTCAGCATTCAAGTGATATTCTCAATTTAAAAATTATAATTTTCTCGACCAACTGATAACTGATCATAATCACTTCATTACATCACATTTACATGGTTGTAAACTTTTGTTGGACACAAAAAAACTGGTTTTTTAATTATAATATACGAATTTATTTCAGCCAATCAAAAGATATTAGTTCACACTAAGCTTATAGTCTCATTCTTTATAAAATCATCACGATTTAAATATACATGAGTTGTATTTGTTGAACACAAAACAACCTACATAGTTGGATTTTTATAAATATACTTTGATCTTATTTTTCAACAATAGTTCAAATTCGAGACCACCTAGCGGGACATTAGAATTTTATCAATCAAATCACGACATAGTCGGGATAAGATGAAATAAAATTTAACTTAGTTTTACAAACAAAACTTTCCAATTCAGAGTGGGAAATTAATGTAAAAAATTTAAAAGTAAATGATTTTTAATCCTTTTTGTTTCAATATATAAAAGCTTGAACAAACAATTTTTTGTTTCATAAAAATTTCCAAAATATAAACATATTAATATCGCTATTTTTCTTTTCATAGGGATAAAAAGTAAAAAGGCTAAAATGTTAAAAATTTCATATAAATTTAATAATAAGTCTATGATTGATTGACTTGTGAATGTTTCATATTATAATATGGAAACAAGCTCTTAACATATATTAACTTAATGCAAAAAAAAGTATTTCTTTTCAAGGCATTTAATGTCTTGGAAAGAATCTCTGACCTTGTAATGTAACGTCGTAAAATTTTCCTAAATAAACCATTTTCCGTAGCAAATGGAAGCGGAACTCCGTCCGGAAAATGGTAACATCCTCTTTGAATTATTTTCTCAGCTTCCGCATTTATTCATAATATACCTCTACGAAAGAGACCCCGGAGGTGAAATTTTTCCTCAAATGTGCATTCACTACAAACTTCCTGTTTTTGTCTAACTAGAGAAAAGACAAAATATTCTCGAATTAAGTTCTTCTTTCACAAGATTTTAGTCATTAACAAATGTTTAATCATATTTCTAGTATGAGAGGAAATCTATAATTTTTTTAATCAAAAAACTAGACGACTGTATGATAGTTTACACTAGACGACTGTATGATAAATGTTTCATGTGAATCTAACTATTCTCGAAAAGTCAACAACGTGTTTGTTCTGAGCTTGGTTAATTAATATCATTTTGTGGAGTCTACAAGTGACTATCGTTTAACACATTGACTGTTGAGTAATTTGTTTTATATTTACTGTGTTGTTAAAAAATTAAAAAAGCAAGTATAATTCATTAGCACACAACCCTTACAAACTCTATAGTACCATAAGGCCACTCTGGACTCATTTGTTTTATAATTCACCCAAAGAAATTGGGAATAGAACGACGATAGACATTTTCAACACCCAACAAAGTTTATATCAACGCATATATACGTTTTCAGCACTGAACGTGTTAACTTTAGATGTATTATGTTACATACACATTCATACATATAAGGGTGGAATTAGCTGCTTTAGCACCCGGGGCAGCCAAAGAAAATATGCACCCCGTACGTATCTTTCGTAACCTTTTTTTTTCATTGAACACGTATATACAGTACCCGGCGGTAATTAATACATATCGGGCTTAAGAAAGATACTGTCGGCCATAATCGGCTAACTTCGGCTTTGTAGAGTGCCATCTCCGTTCCTAGAATGCTTGACAACGACTGACAAATCGTGACGGAACACACGTGTATGAATGACAGAGACGACGCCCTACAAAGCCGAAGTTAGCCGATTATGGCCGACAGTCTCTTTCTTAAGCCCGATGTGTATTACTTACCGCCGGGTACTGTATGCGCGTATTTACAAATGTTCATAAAGCATAAAAATATTTAATTCATCAGTGCTGTATTAACAGATTTAGATAATACAAATGGATAAAAAGTATTACATATTTATTACTTTTTTTTATATTTTTCGAACGTTCAAATTCATAACTTTTTTTCGTTTTGTCAAATTTCATTTATTTGATCCAACTAAAATTTTCTCGACCGTCCTCTATCATAACTATCGGTTATGCTTCAATTATAAATTTGTAATAAATAAGCAAATAAACTTGACGCAGATTTCATCATACGTGTTTAACATGAAAAAATCTGCAGCTTTGAAAAATTTCCTTAAAGTTATCTAATTGAGCTCCATAGATTTGTGAACCCGCAACATTATTTGATCAATAAAATCATGGTGCTTGCTTAAAAGTTAAATGCAGTTTTTCATTTGACAAAGACCTGGAAGATTAAAGTGTTAATATTTATTTACAACTGAATTTATTCTCTTGGTTTTATCAGGTGTATTTTAACATATGAGCAAAAAAGATAAGGAACGCGACATATTTTACTATAAAACAATGCGATTAAAATCTTGCTTTTATCAATGTTATTGTAATATCAAACTAAAGTGTCTGTTCATTTTTCTTTCCTTCTCATTTCATGAGACCATCATGTCTAAAGTCGACCAACATAATTGTTATTTTTTAAAGTAATGAACATAGTAACTCTTTCGTCTATATTTTAAATTTCAACTTTTTAATCTGAACCATCACCGATTAAATATGTTGAGAAGGGTAGACTGGAAAGTCACTTTATTTACTTTGTTTCATAAAAATAATACAAAAGTTACATTGTTTACACTTTTATCGGTTACAGTTTAACCTAACAAGTTTATACTTAGTAAAATACTTAAATTAAACTTTGAGAGAAATTAAAAGTATTCATAGATACGTGAGTATTATATAATGATTCGTATAAAACTTATTTTTGGCACCGAAATATATCATTTAATAAAGTTGAATACAACAATAAACCTAAGTGAGAAATATTGTTTTGTTTAGAACAACTTAACACAGAACATTCCAAAAATTTTGACTTAAAATAACGAATGTAACCAAAATGTAAAACAACACATTGCGTCAACATCTGGTATGCCTTCCTTGTCTTTTAGCGAAAACAATACCACACCATGCCACAGAGGGCATTCCCCTGATAGAAGCAAAACATGGTAACTTACATAATTTTTTTCAAGTGAAACAAGTTCTTTTTATTTTCTCGTGAAACTCTTGTAGGAAACCTTCCACTACAATTTTCAATTTAGCACAAGGAATTGAATCCTACTTAATTTTTAAAATTTTATGACAATTGACAAATAATTTTACGATATTTCAACTAAATAATTAAAAAAAAGTTAATAAATAAAATAAAATATATATTTATAATCTAGTTAAATGGCCCAACTTATATCAATTGAGTATTTATCGCATATAACAGAGATTCCAATCATTTGGAAATCAACGCAAAATTCAGTCTAAAAAATCCATCTTTACGACGAAAAATTATGAAATTTTAATATAACAGTGAATTAAGTCTAAAAATGGCCATGTTAACTATTTTCTGTCTAAAAAATGAGCCATTGACCAAAGAATCCAATTTTACTGATGTTACCAAATTATAGTTACACATTAGAAAACTCTCTTTAGCTTATTTAAGTGTAAAAACAGTTACATATTCATGGTCTTGTAACTAATATGGCTGTCTTTCGACCAAGGGTTTGCAGGTTCGATTTCTATTATTATTAGTTTTTTTTATAATGTATCTTTAACATTTTCTGCTTGGTCGTAAGAAATTGAAATATGGCATTAAACCTTTGAACTCTTCCACATTTGCATATATTTAAGATATTTATTATACAAAACTTTTTTGCCATATCGGAAGTTTTTTTTTTAAGTTTAAAATGTGCTTAACTTGGCCTAATGAATTTATATAAGCTTTTTTCAAGTAATTACACCAATTCCATCAACTTTTGAGTATTCACAACTTTTTAAAGAATGCACCTTTTTTACTCATGTTTAAGCTGTTATTTTAGGAATTGGAAAGTAAAAAAAAAATATATTAATAGGAATGTTAAATAATGCACTGCTAAAACACTTTTTTATGGAGGTTTTTAAACTAAAATAAAATTTTAATACCAAGGCATAACTGTCACTTAGTTATTGCAAAAAATCAATTTTACCTTATTTGATGTGAATTAGTGATTACAGCGCTTTTCGTTTCCACCGTGAAAGTCGAAGGAGGAAGTTGGAACTTATTTTCCCACGGTTTTGTTTCGTTTCCTCGCCTTATTTACGTTGTCACAACACTGCCTTATAAAATACGACCCTCGCGCCCCAGGGCCGTAATTTCTCCACCTGGATTTAAGCGAGCGACTGTAAATCGCTCTTACGGATGAGAATTACAAAATACTCCAATTCCACCGCCGCTCACCAAAGGACTCGGCTAGGTATTATTTATATTTCAGTATGAGTAAAAAGGTTTAAAAAAGCTTTGAGAAATAAACCAAACTTATACTTACTGACTTAAATAATGCACACACATGGACGGAAAGGATAGCTCGTTCGAGATTCGTCAAGCTCTTGGGTAACTTTATTAATAGTGCAGTCATAAAAGGACGACAGGAACTATCAATACAGGTTTTTTCATCTGCAACAACTAAGATTTGTCTCCAGAAAATTTATAACGTATGTACAATAATTATAAGTTTGGTGAACGCTTTTATATGTATTTGTGATGTTGAAAATACGGATTTGTCAGGGATTTATTTGAGAGAGCTATAGAATTTTTTTAACGCCACTTCTAAGCAAATTTTTGGAGAAAATACACACAGTCAAGTGATACTCGTATACTTTCTGGAATTGGAGCAAATACACACAGTTAAGTGATATAATACACTTCACAGGTTGAGGTGCGAGGGGGAATTAATTAATAAATAATGGTTTCTGATGGCCTTTAAGGATCTCTGAGCTCTCCATTAAAACCTTCCCTAAACTTTAAGTTTGAGCTCTGAGAATCACTCACTCAGCGATGAACTGGATCATTGAGCCAAACAGGGTTAATAAATCAAAGTTTTCTACAAGACATTCTGTATTGCTGGAGCAGCTCAGTGGAAAAGTTTATCTGTCGAATTTCTTGAGGGTGCTCTGAAAGCTTTAAGAAGAAAGTCAAAAACATTATATTTAACAAGAAATCACTTGGCAATCCATGTCACTAAACGTCACCAAAGAAGAATCTTATGGATAAACTAAAAAAGTTCCTTCAATGTTTTAAAGAATGTTTATTTGATGAAGTCATTGAGATCGAAATGTTTTAAAAATGATTTTTTCAATTTTGTTTATTTTTATTTAATTTGTACGAAGTTTTTGATGTGTAATGTTTGCATTTTGGTAATTTTTTCTAGTGCCATTGGTTTCCTGTTGTTCAAGTTTTTTGCGACAAGTTCCGCATCTGTCATGTTGATCATAAGCTTAGTACAGTAGTGCATGAAAAATTCAGCAGGAGGCTGCAGATAAGTCTTTAATTGAGTGACAATTTGCTATACAATTTAGATTTGTTTTGACAAAAAGTATTGTTATTATATTACTGATGATAAAAATTAAAAAAAAACTATTATCTCAACCAATAATATATATGGAATAGAATGAGATTATAATTAATGTCATTCATTTAAACGTTTTTAATTTAATTTGTTATTCAATAGTTTTATGATATTCGTGTTTTTGATCTATGTTAGCTCTTTCAAACCATATATTAAAGTGTTGTTTATAGTTAAGGCATTAACGTTGTGGAGGTTTAAAGACATTGTAATCTATTTTTAACAAACACTGTTTATTCCACTTTTTTTTTTTTTTGTGAATAAACAGTGTTTGTTAAAAATAAAAAAGTGGAATAAACAGTGTTTGTTAAAAATAAATTACATATGTTAAAGCTTAAAACTTACGTAATCTACGTAAGATGATATAAAGACACATATATTAGTATTCGCTTTAGCCTGTAACTGTGTGTGTATTCTGATTTAAATCCCATACCCATTAAATGAGTTCACAAACAAATGTGACAGAAACCTGAGAAATTGAATAAGAGTATTAAGCTTGCTTTTGATTTGTAAACAGATTACTTCTCAAAGAGTGGTTGTAATGTAATCTCTATTGCTGTTTATGAACGCCATGATACCATTTTGTAAATTTCTTTTAACATCCACTTAATTCCTCTAAATGTTTTACTTCGTCTAAAAAAATATGAATATTTCTGAATACTTCAATCAATAATCTGAGCTATCACAGGAGGAACATGATCTATAAAAACAGCAAGTTAATTCATATAATATTTCGAATTGCACTCTGCTTGGCGTATAGCCCCTCGCTAACAAACTTTATCCATAAACATCTACGGATAGAAGTTCCGATCTCCTTTATCTTGGTAAATGCTATTCATCCTCCGCTTTTTGGTTTACTCTTGTTCCAGAGATTCTTCTACCAAGTATTAGATTTTCGTATATTTTCACATACTTCCTATTACATATACCCAATAATTCAGATTTTACTTGTTTAAATTCGTCATCTTTTTCGCTGAGCCTAGTAATCGAAGATTTCCTCGCTAGTCTGACGTCAATTCAGTAGGAAAGCAAAGCTGGGTCGTGGAGTTTTTTTTGTTTTCTTTTTTTCCTTTAAGTGGGTGAGCCGTTGCACACCGGTCAACTCACCGGCCACACCGCTATACCGGATCCGATAGGACACCGAAGTGAGACGATCGGAGCCTACCACCAGCATGTTTTCTTTTTCTCTTTTTTGAAACAATATATATGACGTCAACAATAGGTATGAAGTCATAGATATTCTTATACTTTCAATTACTAGGCGGAAAAATGTCAGTGCTATTCTAGGGGTTCAAATCAACAACATTCAGCACGAAAGTCCAATGCGTTACCGCACGACCATGCCCCTCTAATTATGTATATTAATCTAGTGTATTTAAAATATTATTTTCATGAAACAAAATAACTTCTTTGATTTTTCAAAACAAAAAATAATGAATTCCGTAGTCTAGTTGGCAAGTCAATCCTGATGTTGAAGATTTGGTTCCCATTGGGACGAAGAATTTTTTGAAAAAATGTTCTGTTTTGGTTTTCACTTCAGGCTTGTTTAAAATTTTTCTTGATGGTTGAGAGATTACCACGTAAAAATAAACCCGTAAGATTTTTACGTATACAGCAAAAATTTTACACAAAGCAATATTGTGCTTAGTCAGGTCAGTTCCTTAAAAAACCATTCTTTAAAATATCAAAATAGGTTACTCGAAGAAAGAAAAGGCAATATTTAAGTTTACTAGACAAAATACTAAAAGTATTTTTTGATTCCTTCTCAATATAACTCGATTATCTTGGAATTTCGTAGGTTGAACAAAAGCTTAATTATAAATGTAAATGCCGCGGCCAATTCATTTCTTCAACATTCTTTTTCGAACTTTGCGAACCCACCCAATGAACCCTCGTTATTCAAATGATAACAATGCTGACAGGGAATTGCTCTGTACGCACCAGAAAGCTTTTTTTATGGAATTTAAATATTAATAATGGAAATGAAGCTGTATTTTTTAAAAGTTTTTATTTTCTTTTCAAGAGCTTCATAGTTTTAATTCTAGTAATTCTAAATTTAAGCAAGATAAAATTAATTTTCTAAGCCAGAAAGAAACATGACGTAGAAGCTATTTTAACATATTGTTATGTATTAAGGAAATTTATCGAAAATATGAAAAGGTGATTATTTTAAAACCCTTTTAATACATTTTGGTAACTTAAATAAATAAAAATGTTAAACAATTTATTTGGTTTAATGTTTCATACGAATAATTGATAAAAATCATGACATTGCAACATCATTGAAAACAATATGTATAATTTATTATTGTAGGATATTTCAAATTATCGCTTAATGTATTTAAAAAAAAGTGAAATTAATGTTTTGTGACAAAGACTGTAAAACTGTTGACTCTTCCCAGAAAATTTTTTTGATCAATTTCACGCCTTTAAAGGTTATTTTTAATGTTTACTTCAGTATACATCATACAATTAATATAAGTTTTTCTAAGGAGTCAATTTATGAAAAATGCGTACCTCAGCTTGGTTAGAAAATGTCACTTCAATCTTAGTTTAAACTTATTAAATATACGTACTATATATGTTATACTCAACAATATTTAAAAAAAACCTTATCCACCTTTTTTGCTCTAATACATTTTAAATCAAATTAGAAATATACCGTTTAACAAAAACAACCGAGAAAATAAAATTGTCTAAAACTTTGGCAAATTTATTTGTTTGAAAAGAAGTAAAAAAACTTTTAATAATGAACCATAAAAAATTGCTGGAAACATAAAAAATCATTAAAAACACGGTGTTTGATTCAAATGTCACATTTTCCCTTTCGACCGCAATCTCTTACAGCGAAAATTATTCCAGTATGGGGTCGCAAAAATTCTGAACCTCTAGGCATTGACCCGTCCATCCCGACCCCACTCCTGTCACATATCCGGGGAAATTGAATGCGTATAAAATAATAAAGCTTTTGAGCTACTTATCACCATAAAACAGCCCTTAACGTATTTAAATCCCACAACCCCTCGCAACTGCCTTTGTTTCTTTGACGGGTTACAAAAATATGAAGTACCTCTAACTCGTTATGAATTTCCTCAAATGAAAATCATTAAAAAATGAATAGAATTTTGTGGATTTTGGCAAAATTGAATTTTATATTCAAATACTGGTATTAAAAAGGAAATATATATAAAATAAATAAAATGTAGCTTTTTAACCCGAGTGGTGTTTATTTGTTATATTTCATCTCCTGATATGAAATAAATAGTTTTTTTTGTTTTTGTATTTATCCAATATTTACTTTGTTTTAAAAATGCACGACAATGTATGGTCTCAAATAATTGGCAAGTGATCAAATACTTGTTATTATACAGAAAAAATAAAATATCAAGAAACTAATCAATTATTTACCATTTCTTACTCCATAAATACTTGCCTAAATATTTCATTCTTATTCCATTTATTACACTTGACTTATTGATGGTTTTTCTAACAGCTTGTGTGACGCATTCCACAGTTCAGCCTGTCTTAGATAGGCTTATAATAAGAGATAGAAACATTTATCGTGGTGATGAAGCTTAAGAAGAGGAGTAATCAAGTGGTTTTTATATTAGTATTCTAATTTTTTATATTATAGTACGAGTAGTATTCAAAATTTTTATATTAATATTCAAAATTTTTAAAATAGTATTCTAAATTTTTATATTAGTACACAAAGTAAAACGCAGGATTCGAACGTTTTTAATTTAATGTTTTATTTTTTTTTTTCATTTCTTCTCCTATGAAGATCCAACGTAAAATACGACATCCGTGGCGAATTTTATTAAAAAAAGTTTCAGTCGAGTTTTCACTTTAGGTCCACTTAACATGTCTCTGGTAGGCTGGAAGAGATTGCCATTTGGCAATAAATTCGCAGTTTGTACCGTATACAATGAAAGTTTTTTTTTTTAAATTTATTTATGTGTTGTTTTGCATATTATTTATTTATGTCATATAAAATTGATTGATTCCGTATGAACTTTACAAATGTATGCTTATTAGATATGTTAGACTCTGAGCTATTGTTTATTGACATTCAATTCTTTTTCAAATATTGCTGAACAATAATCATTCGTTCCAGCACTATTCTGAAAGTAAAAGTGTACCACTGCTGAACAAATCTTTGTACAAATTCAGTTTGAATCTTGTTTGTAAAGTAGTATTTGATATTTTGGGTCACTTGAATTGGTATTGGAGGCACGGTAACAAAAAATCTTAAATATATTGCTGGATTCATAATCCTTATTGTATTGACAGTCGTTCACATGAGTTATCATGTATCATGATCAGATTTATTTAGCATGTTATTTTTTTTTGCTTTACGTCAATCACTAATATTGTCACTAATGATTTTTTTTTGTTTGAGATCAATTGATTACGGAGATAGATGAAAAATAAATCCCCGTATTAAAATCTTTAAGTAAACGGACATTCATGATTCATCATAATTGATTGTACATTATTAAGATTTTTTTCTTTGAATGACGTCAATCGGATACTAATTTACATGAAAAAATATAATATATCACAAAGAGATTTATGTTTCTAATTACATAAACGGTAACCCACAGAAATCATAAAGTATAATCATTTACAATTATTCATCTACAAATACAAGCATTATTTAGCCCACAGAGTTAGTAATAGGCATACTGCTTAGTATCTGAAATTTAATATTAAATTATACCCCAAATAAAGAACACATGCGGAGCCCAACCCCTTTCAAGGAATGTATGAGAAAGGAAGATTATTATTTTTTTCATCATTTTCTATTCCAACTCCTTTATGTTAAATTTCAAAACGAGGTGGCATGTCTATTACTATCTCATATAACTAAGTATTGAATGGCCCGTTTAACAGTTTTGTTAAAGTTCTCATTTGATAAGATTACTAAGGACAGTTTCAATGCAGATAATTTGTGTTTCGCTATCGGAAAAAAATGAAAACAGCATATTCAAACAATAATTTTATTACGCATATAACGTAATTTTCACATGCACACCTTACATGGTACTGTCCATGCCGTTAGATTCTGAAACAAGTTACCGACTACTGTAATAATTTTTCTCTCATATGAACACTTCACACATACACTACACCTTAAGCTGAATATATTCTTCTAGACTGAATATGTCAAATACTTTTTTTTTACAAATAAAAATGTAAGTTTCGTACTCTCCATCTACAAATGAATACAGCAAGTAAACATTTATTTCAAACATTACACATTTAATGATAAAGTACGAGTTCAGAAAAAACATATATATGTATGTAAAAACCTTATTTGGTTTTTATATGTGAACTTAAAATAAAGGAATGTTTCGTAAGGTTCTAAGCAAAATTAAGAAATCGTTCATGTTATTATACCTCTTATAATACAAAGTTTATTATTTCATAAGAGAAAATACCTGTTTTTACTTTCTGTGAATTTTAGGTGAAATATTCGTCCCACGTCACAAGATGTTCAGTAATTATAACCCAATAATAAAAATAGTTATTAGACATTTTAATTTAATGCCTTCATTAAAATCTTCAATGTCATTGAAGAATTCGGTCACTGAATAGTTTATGATGATTTTTCTTTTATAAACGATTTTTATTTAACTTTTCATCATTAACAATTTTTATTAACTTTTATTTGTACTATCCATAATACAACATTTACAACCTACATCGTTTTAATGGAAAGGTGAACCATAAAATACAAAGGCAACTCACTCTCTAAAAGTTCTCATAGTGGAGGATCGTGATCTTCATAATATAACCTTTGCAATATTTCTCCAGTTATTCCTATATCAGGTCAGATGTGATGCCTCGCACAGAGTGAAGTTGGTAACGTCCTTGATCTCGCCAATCTTATGCAAGTGGGCGCGGCCATTTGGTATCCTACCAAAAACATTGCCCAACATGACACTTTTTTCGAAATGTGTCCGAAGATACGTTATCGTTTTTCGACATGTTTCCGAAGATACGCAATATTCTTTGTTGACTGGTCGTCAAAAGATGAGTGTTTGTATGAAGTTCCAGTAATATAGATTCCTTTGTTCTCCTTTCCGTCCAAGACATTCACAGCGTTTGTCTCCAGCACCACATCTCGAATACATCGATTTTTTATCGATATACTTGATTGTCCACGTTACTGCTCCATATATTAATATAAATATACAGAAAACGAATGCTTCGACAAGTATCATTCGAATCTCTCTGGATATTCCTCTGTTCAACTATACTCTGACTAGGATAGTACCTACGTTCTTACTATTCCCGTTCTGCGCTTTGTCTTTGTAATAGAATCGTCAGAGCTAGTTACAATAAACCCAATGTACACAAATCTCTCCACAATATCCATTCATGTAAGGAAGCCACTGAAGTGTATTTTACGTTTTCGGTCGACGATCATTAGTTTCATTTTGTTACAATTTCTCTCAAACCCCAAATTCCTGCTTTTTTCTTGAAATGTTTTGAGTAGCTCAGCCATTTTTTCTTCACTGACTGCGGAAAGATCAGTATCTTAGGCGTATCTGAAATGACAATTTTTTTACCCCTTACTCTTATTCTACCTTCCCACCGGTCGAGTTTCCCCCACATTATGTATTCACCATAGATGTTGAAAAGGTTTAGAGATAATATACAACCCTGTCGTACCCCTTTCTGCACCTTTAATTCATTCGTAGTGAAATTTTCCAGTTCGGCAGGGATATTTTTTGTCCCTGGAGGTTTATTTGGTTTTAGAATTGTACCGGACCATTTGTACATACTTATCTATTTTAACAAAGAATAACAATGCTTAAAATTCAATATTTCATAGATATAGAGAATCGCTTCACTGGACAAGGTATGCAAGGTCTTAATACTTATTTCATATATTTGTCTTAAAACTTTACTGTTCTCCGGAAACAGTTATACTACTTTAACATTCTTAAATTACAAGCTTTCATATTTTCCTACATACAAAATTCCAACCGCTTCAAAAGCTCAATAACCACATAGAATTATTTCCATCAACTGCTTATTACACGCTCTACATTCGCATCAGTCATACACTCCCATGTATATGTGGAGACCGACAAAAGCCCCTCAATCCTCGCTCTCTCCGTATCAATGAGCCACTATTATAAATTGTTTTTGAATTTTAAGCCGTGACATAAAAATCCCCTCTCTCCCTCAGGAATATATTGTAATTTTTTTGCGTTTTAAACCGTTTGTTTCTCTTTCCAAATGATATATGAAATCGTGGTATTGGAAACAGATTCAGTGCGTTGTTTCTTGTTCTATGGCTGCGCTCGACATCTGTAAGAAAGGCGTTTGAAAAATTACGGACAGCAAAACTTTACAACGATAATTAAAAAATAATCCTGTTTGTTCGTTTTTTACATATAACCTAAGAAAACTATTTGTGAAAACTGACTTATCTTCTTCATCATTATTATAGTCCCAACAATCTTTATGTGTAATGAATATTCAATTCACGTACGAGTATGTACGAGTAGTTGTTTAATTTTATAAATTATTTGTGGCATGTATAAATTAAACAAGAAAATCGTTTAAATATATAACGACACATTTTTATGACTGTAAATACTGGAAGGTATCAACTGTGCCCATTTTTTAAGATAATCCCAAAATTTGCGTATCTATACGTTACCTGGTAGGTTAATTGAGTGGATATACTGCAGCATTATCGCAGCTTTTCCACATTTTTGTCCACACATGATTAATATTTATCACACACAATCCTCTCCGGATTAGATTTTTTTCGTGTCCGGAGAATTGCAAAATGCATTCATTAGATGTAGACATTGTTTTAAAATTTCAAATCGAATCAGTAAACGTTCTTTTTTTACCATATTTATTTTCATACACGCCTCGATAGTAGGAACACACGTTTGTGGGAGGGTGGCGCCCCGCGCCCACCCGAAACTTATTGGGACCCACATACAAAAGTTTTCGAAACGTGTAATTAAGGTCTGTCCCCAGATTTGGGGTTTGGCCCTACATGCAAGGAGGTGGTCCTAAGCCAGGCCAGTCGTCATCCCAAGCGTGGGAATTGGAAACGGTTTCTCTATTCGAGTCCTCACTGATTGAACATTAATCTTCGAGCATTTAATTTTTTTTTAATTTTACACTGCTTTAAAAAATGTGTTAATGAAAACACTTGTTAAATATTTTTATACAGCATTATTAATTTAAGAATCACAAATATTTCTTTTTTTCGTATGGTTCCGTATTCTATATCGGTGATTTGGGCATATTTAGGAGTGTAACATAGCTGGGATACAATTTTTTCTTCACTGGTGTAAGTACGAAACTCGCAATTCGTCTTTGCACATGTGGGTAACACCACCGCGTGTGAAGAGATAACACTGGTCAACGTACTCCGTGCGTTCGCGTATTGTTACCTTACGAAGTATTATATTTTACCAGACTAGAGCCCTTTTTTAAAAAATTTTTAAAGTCATCGGAAATCGAACCCGAAACCCAAAAATGAAAGTCAAGCGTCTAACTTACCAGGCCACGAAGGTCGTAACTCACATACTTTAGTTATGGTATCTCCCACAATCATCAAGTGAGCATTATAAATGCTTTTGAAAAATATAAAGAAAAAAAGTAATAATATTTAGTTAATTTATTGATAAATATTTTATAATATTTGGTGATTTTTTAATATTTCTGCAATTTGACTTTACAATTCTACGTAACAATGTAATTGAAATGTATTGTTTGAGAGCTTTTTGAAAAAGATTGCATCGATTTGCATATATATTTTTAAAAATATAAAGTGCAAAGCATCACGACTTACGAGTACGAAATTTACTAAAAGATTGAAAATTCAACTTGGATACACATTAATTAAACAAAAACATTTTTTATATACCTATACTCGTGTATATGTAAAAACTTTTAATTTTTTGCAGGTTTTCAGGAATAGGTCGAAGATATATTTATAACATTTATTCATATTTTAGAAACGTAATTTCCAGCACAGTTTACTGTAACATACTCGTACATACTCGAATTATAAGTTCAATCATAGATGTTGAAAATTTTTATTTGTTTTCACATTGTTAAATTAAAAATATTTTGGTTTAAATATTTTTAACCTCCTTATTGATTTATTTGTTATAACAAAAATACCACATTTATAAAATATGAATAGTTGGAACAAATAATGGGTGCAATTTGTTATATTATATGTGTTTGTTATGAAACATAATACTTTCTAAAATTTCGGTGCAAATATAGTACACAATATATCACCTGTTCCATATCCAAACACCTTATTATACAGCACCGACGATTTCTTCTTCTTCTCCGATTTCCTTCTTTCAAAATAGTATTCACTTGGTCCAACTACATTTTCCTTGGTCTTTCACTACCACGCTTTCTACTCGCATTTACATTGTATACTTGTTTTGATGGTCTTTCTTCAATAATTCGTTCTACGTGCCCAAACTATCTCAAAGCGTTCTTCTTCATCATACTCAACACATGTGTCTTATGTTCCCATTCACTTATTTTCTCTCCACTCTGTATTATGTCATATATTATCACCCCATGAATTCTTTTCAGTGTACGCATCTGTGGACTATTCACTTAGCAGATTTTGATACTGTCCATTTCGAGTATATTTGTTTTAGTGCTCCGTTGACTTTGTATTATATTGCTATACGGCATTCGATATCTTTCGTAGACTTTCCATCATCTGAGAAAACACAAAATGACCTATTTAAAAAAAATTATGGGTTTTAAAAATAATCTACGGAGGTAATTTTCATAACTATCTTCAAGTTATGTTTTATTTCAATGGCATGATTAATAAGAGAAGAGAATACATTATTTTAAAATTACTTGAATTCAAATTTTATTCAATGTACTTTATAATTTTGGATCACTTAAGATTTTTCGTTATAATAAAATTTAATAATTTTTATAAATTATATATAGTAGATATGTGAAAAAAAATGTAAAAATCAGACCTCATTCATGAAAAAAAGCTTCAAACAGTAAAATATGAAAAATTTGTCACAAAATTAACAACTTAATTTATTGACTGAAAATTTAGATTTAACTTACGGTACTTGCTCCATGAGGATGACGCCCAATTGACGCTTCGAAACTAGTCGAACCTAAAATGACTAATATGCAATTAAAAATAAATATTAAACTTTTCATCTTCATATGGCTATGTTTTATGCCAATGGTTAGCAAAAAAAACTTTTTTTTTTTTTAAATACGAATTTGTCAATTTAAAAACTAACATTTTAATACCACAATTAAGAAGGTCAAAATGTTTTCATTAAATGTCACTAATAATAATATAAACTCATAAATATTTGAAGATGAATCAAAAGTCTGGGACTCTTTCCCATATACAAATTGGGGGACGTGTAACAGAACAAATAACCATAAAGTTTCATATATTCAAGAAGAATAAGATAAAGCTCTGTGTCCACCTAACATGAATGTGTCGCGAGGTCCTTTGCCTTGGGAAGCTAAATTGTATATATTATATCCTTTCATACTATCAACCGCAACCCTAATAGCTTGGGAGGATACGAGAGATAAGGGGAAGAGAATTTTTATTATTATATTTCTTATGAAAAATTTTTTTGATTTAGACCTAGTATGAAGTAAACTTATTTATTACTCAACATTTTTTTTATAAAAGCATTTTGACACTCAGCAAGAAGGTAATCTTTAAAGTCTTTGAAAACATTTTACTTAATTATTTTTTTATTCATATTTATCAGCAAAAAATGGTTTTTGTGATCACAGTTTAGCACAGTTCTTCAGTGTAATCTAGGCTACCTGCTATTTTCTGCTTATAGCGATACTTTTTAATTCATAACGTGTTTTAAAAATATAAACATATTAACAAAACTTAGAAAAAAATCATGTGCACGAAACCTGAGTTTTTTTTCTCAACCTTCCTTTTATTTATCTCATTTAGGTCCAAGTTTAAGTTATTACCATATCGTATATACTAAAATGTTATTTGCTATGTGAATTTCACTTTAGTTTTGTCTCCTTTAAAAAGTCTTTCTTGCTAATTCACAGAATTTAAAAATTTACGTATATTCAAGCTTATGATTCTAGCATACATAAAGCTATATTTTCTTGAAAAACACTTTGATGTTTTAAGCTGTTCACATTCAAAAAGAGAATTGAATTAGTAGTACTTTGGTGTATTTCTAAGATCCTTTCTTGTAGTTTTGGATAAATTTAGTAAATAAAAATCTGTTGTCAATTTGTTTTCATGAAATGTCTTTTTTCGACTTCGTAGTCTTTAAAAAGCTAGATTTTAAGCTATTCAACACTAATAAATATGAGATTTATCATCTTAGAAAATGCAAAAACTGTTTATTAAAAATATAATATTATTTATTTTTCAAACCGTGTTGATCGGTGAAAGTATTATTACATTGTTTATACGATATATGAAATGTAAATAATACAGTAAGTACTCTATTAGCAAGTCCACGCTATATAAACCTATATAAAGTAAGACCGAAGAATGTTAACAAAAGATAGACGCCAGAATACACTATCATTAAACTACGAGTATAAACATTATCAGCATTACTCTACAGTGGCACCCAGCGGGAACCCACAACATATTCCGTAGTAGAATGAGCCGATATCGTAACAACGTGAAAATAAGGGGATATCGGAAGATGACCATGCGAGTGCAACACTAAATCATAAACTCCGTTTTAACGCTCCCACAACTTCTAACAATCCCTAGATACTCGGGAGAATATAAAATGAAGACAATTTGTGATAAAATGGAAAATATAGAAATAAAATAAAACTAAACAACATAAAATTACTAATTTATTAAAAAAAGCATGAAGAATTTATTCCTCCCTGAGCTTTAAAAGAAAGGAATTAGTTGAAATAGTTAACAAAAAATTATTAATTTTAAAAATAAATTAAATTCTCTTTTAACGAATGTAATTTGATTAGATAAGACACCGAATAAAAATATACATACAAATTGCTCTTTAAAATAAAAACGACTTTTTCAGATCTGATCGCATTAAGCATAATGCTTTTACAGAAGGTAATTGAGCGGACACTAAAAGCTCGCTAGCAAACTTCAATTTTTTGTTGTGAAACTCAAAGCTCTGCGTTTGAACCTTCGCTCAATTAATTTCTGATTAAGTATCATCGAGAATGGGTATCGAAGCTTTAGTGATTATTGTATCCTTTTTTAGAGATACTCAACATTTGAACAAGTATTACACTTTCAGAGTTTAAAGATTAAATGTAAATTTTCATAAAATATCTAAACAAAAAGAAAACTGATGGACAGTGAGATTTGGCAATTCTCGACAAGTTTTTGTATTAAAAGAGCCATTGTAAATGTCTTAAAACAAATGTATGTCAGTGAAATGTAAGATTTATGTTTTTAGAACACATTTATTAATACTCGTTACTTAATAAGTTGATGTGAAGTGTATATATATAAAATGACTGATGTGAATGTAAAGCGTGTGATAAGGAGGTGTTTTAGTGATTATTGAGAATATGATTCGGTTGAAATTTTATATGTAATAGCTTGAGATTTAAGTGTGAGATAGGTTATATATACGGAGTATGAATGTTTCGTCAGTGTTTGAGGTTTGAGGAAAAACAAACATAGGGTATAACAATGCATATAAACCTACATTTTAGAGAACCACTTAACTAGGCTTGTGACGAATTGGTCTCGTCCCTTATTCAAAAATTTCATATATTTTTCCTAAATACTAAAACACGCACGTGCTGCATTCACTTCCTTGCACAGACTTGAATCTTAAGTTATCTCATATATAATTCCTTCCACGTAATAATCTCAACAACTATGTTACATAAACATTATGTCAATCAATTCCACATTTGAATCAATCATTCATCCATATGCATATGTGAAAACATTTTAAAGTTCCTCCCTCCTCACTCTCCTTCTATCAAGGAGCTACTAGAATTTGTTGAAAATTGCACATTTCTCTTCCCAAAAAACTAGATGAACCCGTGGTATCAGATTCAGTGCATTACCTCCAGTTCTTAAACTACGTTGTATTGTGCTTATCCGAAGATGAGTAGTGTACTATATAATTATTGGTTTACAAATATCTGATGGAAATCAAGTACCTCAAACTCATTGTTAAGTGTTTCTATTTGATTTTAATAAATGTGTATTAATTATCTTACCGACATTTGTAAGAAACCTGTGAGGAGTATTTTTAATTTTACTAAGTCAAAATGGATATAGAATTCCCACAAGAACTAGAGGGCGCCATTTCGATATAAGTGGCAGGCCTGCCATGTAAGAGAGTCTTAAAATGTCGTTAATTCTGGTCATTCACGTAGTGCGTGGCAAAGTCAATACGAATCACGAAGTTCTGTGTTGTTCTAGAAATAATTTCTCATGGTCAAAATAATAATTATTTATTAGAGGCGGTATTCCGAAGCGACAAAGAGATATAAGTTTACCGCTCTGCACGTGCTTCCCTCTGTTGACAGCTACCCCCATTCCAGAACGAGACTATAATAACGGCAGTCCCATGTCACGGAGCGTCCTTCCCCGTCTCCTAAAAAAAGAATCTTTCCCCGTCTCCTAAAAAGAGAACCAAAATATCCAACTAAATATCATATCAGTCAGAAGTTATCCGATGAAGGAGTAAGGCGTCCTACCATTGGACCGAGACTCCGAACGAGATATTCATCACTTGGGGTCACGAAACGCCACTCGGACCGAACGAAGTGCTGCTCGGTTCACGCCAGTTTGTTTTACATTGTAATTCTTTTGATTAATAATTACTGTCGAGCCTAATTCAAAAAGCTATAAATTCAGTTGGAGTCTGCTTCCACGTCAGGAATTCTCTCCTATCCAGACGCTGCTTCCTGTTACGTCAGATTCTGACCATTTCTACTTCTACTTCAATAATTTCCTGAGATCGACACGCGGCTGCATGTTGCGTCATACTTTTACCATTGCTGATTCTACTTCGAGAGGTCTCTGCTGTCGTCACGCTCTTTCTTGTGACATCGTCCTCCGAGGGCGATTCTTAGTCTTGCTTTCATCATCCAGTTCACCAACGTTCTCCAAGCGGGTGCTGGGACAGACTGCCTTCGCGGCCGTCACGTATCGAACCACAATTCTTGCCGTCCTAAACTTCGCGCGCAAAGGGGAATAGACACGTCAGGTACCTGGTGCACTAGGACTAAATATCATTACGTCATAATAATGTTGAAAGTATTGTGATCCTATTTTATTGTAATTTTTTGTTGATTTCACTACCAATTTTACATTGTTTCTTGTGATATCGACGCTCGCCGAGCGATCGTTAAAAATTAATTTTAAACTTAACCTCTTAAAGGGAAGTTATTAGATCCAGTTACTTATTCAAATTCTACCTACTCCTACCGTGGTCATTGATCCGGTAGCGATAATAAGTCATTTTGATTTAATCTATTACTGTGTTTAATTATTATTACCCTGCCTACTTTTGGACTAATCCCATGAGAATATCTAGTATTGCTACCCATCGAATCCTAAGACAAAAGAGATCTGTGTTCACTTTCGTTTGCCGCTGAGCTAACCTCGAGTTATGACTCATTCCGATAATTTGATTGATAGATTGTTTTAATTTACAGTAATCTTCGCTAAATAGTTTAAAATCGAAAAAGAGTCTGACAAACCTTTACATCTTAAGAGCGTTGGTAGTAAGTAATATTTCTTGTTTAAAAAAACTGTTCTTAAAATATTTTTCTAATAGTGAAATGACTTAAGATTATTCAAAAACTGATCAAAAACTTATGAAATGTATTTTTAAATAATCTGATATTTCCAATATCAACACCCTGTTGAAACATTAATTCTAGAGATTGTACAATTACAAACATGTACTCTTATAGGTTTTGGCCCTATGTTTGAATGATATATCATAGATAGTTGCACTTAAAATGTTGAAGATTGCATAGCTTGATTATTGAATTGGGTACATGAATACTTCGAACAGTACTTTTTGGATGTTTAAATTACCTTTCAATAAATGAATTGTAAAGCGCACAAATGCATTAAACTTAAACTATAACGTGGTTTTCACCACTTGATTTAACCACATAGCTTATATACAAATGTGTTTTTATGTATAAGACGTATCGTTCAAAATGAATAAAATAAAACTTTAAAATAAAAAAAAAGTTTCCCATTTATGGTGAGATGATTTGCAATCAACCAGCATTTTTATTCAAGCATATAGGCATTGTGATTTCTATAAAATATATTATTAAAATATGTGTCCTGTAAATATTAACCATATTTCATTATCAAGGACGTAATTATCATGATTTTATTAAGGATGGATGTGTCAAGTAAGGCGATAAAGCACGCATTAATAGTTAGGACACATTGAACGGATATGTGAAGACAGACTGACTGCAAATTTATAATGCAAACAGGAGTAGGATTCCTGGTCAAGAACGACTGAAAAACGTATAGTTAAACCAACTGAGTAGAATTATGGAAGAATAAATGGCAAGAGTTATGAAAAAATAAAGAACTGTATGAAATATATATGAATTTGGAGGAGGCAAAAGAAATGGGCCACGATAGAAAAGTTTGGCAAATATTATGTATGTAACATTAAGTTTAAACCAATGTTAAGTAAAAAAATAAATAATAAAAGCAATAAAGCCCACTCGAGTTTTATATTACAATTAATTTTGCTCCGCAAATGCCGATTTTTTTCCCATAAAAAACCTTAGATTTTTTTATGTGGATAATTTTATCACAGTAGCTAAATATAAATACCTTTGATGCTAAGATTCCAACAACCTGGTTGAAAAACTCATTCAAGATCCGATTTAAAAAAGAAAAAAAACATTTCCCATTATCCTCGTCAATAAACACGTCCTCCCTTTTATTTTTTAAGAGGAACAATGATTCACAGGCAAGTTTACCTTAGACAAAAAGGGGCCGTTGTTCCTATTTTCTTCAAAGCTATAAAGAAACTTTACGATATTGCAGTCCTACGTGATTATCTATGCCGAAGTGCTG
The DNA here is from genome assembly GCA_949825065.1 of Odontocerum albicorne. NCBI lineage: Eukaryota > Metazoa > Arthropoda > Insecta > Trichoptera > Odontoceridae > Odontocerum > Odontocerum albicorne. Next base: position 41,811,714 of record OX463839.1, on the reverse strand, counting down.
GGACCTTAATGGCTAGGTTGGGTAAATCTTATTTTGTCAAGGATATAAAGGTGTTCATTTTTGTTCGAAAAGTATGAAGCAAAGCATGCGATGGGCTAGACAACCTCTGTAGTTTAGTTAGCAAGATACCTATCTACAGCCCAGGGGTTTTTTTTTTTAAGGGTTAAGATGGTTTTCACATTAGGCATATTTAGCTTCTTCCTGGTTTGTTGGAAGAGAATACCACATAGCAATAATCTCGCCACATTATACTCTACACAACGATATAGTTATACAATAATACAGTACAATGAATTATGACATTTGACCAAAAGCTAAATACGTCGATCACAAGGCAAATATATGTTAAGGGTGTGATTGATTTGTGATTGAGTAACGATGGATAAGGCACGTTACGAAGGTAATATCAAACACTCGTGGCGACCGAAAATGCGTTGAAGGAATGACCTCTAGAAGCCTGATTATATACTCGTACCTTGACAATGGTGTACCTAGGTAGTTGGGTAGGCAATGGCTGGTGGTAGATCGTAATTTTTATTTCCTTGGTTTTGATTTTTATATTAAACTTGAATATCAACATTGGTTAATAAATCCATATTATTTTTTTTAACCTGGCGTTTTTATTGCCACGTGGCAATCTCTTCCAACCAACCAGAAAGATGTTTTTATAGGCCCTAAGTGTAAACAAGACTGGAATCCTATTTAAAAAAATCTGGGTTCCAGCGGGGATCGAACCCGCAATCTCCGGATAGGCAGACAAGTGTCTTACCACCAGGCCACGGAAGTCGTCATATTTATAACATATTGAAACAAATGTATAAAGTAACATTCATTGTGTTAACCAAAAAGAAGCGTGTTTACTAAAGATATTATTTTTTGACCATTTAACGTGCTTGATTGACTTTTGTCTGGTTGGTTGGAAGAGATTATCGCCTGGCAGTACGCTCGCTAGATTGTTTTTGCAATGAAGAGTTGCTAAAAAATAAATAAATAAACGGTGCTAAAAGCATAATTCTATGTATCTTTAATTTTTATGCTGAAGTTTTCGATATCTCATTTGAATATGTACACATGCTGATAAATATTTTTAAATTATCCTTACATTGAAATCCGATTCGATGACAAAACGTATTCATTCACCGAAAAACCTGCATTAATCACGGTTCCGATATCTGCACTCTGCAACACCGCATTCGTCAACCGTCTCATTTTGCAACAATGCAAAGTCGTGACAGTGTTGGAGCGAGAACAATTCAAATTCCCCCCGCTCGACCCACCCTCTTGTAAAATGGAAATGTAAAGCTTACGTCGCGTTATACTAGAAGCAGTGATTTTGTAGAAAATTGACATAAATCAAAGGGAAAGCATGTTTTTGTAAAATGAAGCGAATGACGCGCATGTTTTTATACGTATACGTGAACGTGACATATTTTAAGAGTGGGTTTTTTCCTATTACACTTTTTGCTAGAAAATTTATACATGTATTCGGTTTCAAAATTGAATAAAAATAATACACTTAAACTTACCTTCAAAAATAAAGAAAATCATTAAAAAAAAACACAATGTAAAGTTTTATTACACCAGAAGAAACCACGTGAAGATATATACGAGAAATATAATCGATCTGCCAGTTTACGAGTATTTATATTGTTTAACGTTTTCTTGCACGACGTCGGACGGATTAATTGTTTTAAACCGATTTCTTCCAATCAACCAGCATTTGATTCATTACTTTTATTGATTTTCATGACCACATCTTTAACTTGTTAAAATTAACGAACAATAAAAAAAGATAATTGCATGGAAAATAGGAATAAGGATAGGAGTTATACGGGAGTTAAAGACAAGGAATTCATCGAGATAAGTAATATTTTTTTGTTTATTCTTAAACATAGATAAATTAGATGGTGGTAATTTTTTCCCGTTAAAAATGTCGGGCCCTAACGACCTTTGTGGTCTAGCTGGTAAGACATCTGTCTTGTAAAATCAGGAGCTGTAAGGTTCGATTCCAGTTAGTAACCATTTTTTTACGGGGTATCAGTTGGATTTTTACTTTAGGTCTCTTTGACAACTCTCTGGTTGATGGGAAAAGATTGGTACATGATAATAATCCCACTTGGTTGTACTGTGTGCAAGGAATGCGTAGTTATATAAACTCGGATCCATTAAGTAGTTTTGTTTACTTTCTAGCTATTTGTTATTTATTTGCTTTTTTCCCTTGGCTACGTAAACAATAATTTGAATAATCATTTTGAAAAATGTTTTTGAAATTCAGCTTGATTGATGTACGAAAAAAAAATTCTAGATTGAATTATTCATTTTTATAGAATTTATGGTTCAAAAGAATATAGGTTGATAATTTTAAACTTTCACTGTCATAATATACAGACGACCCGACGTTTTTAATTTCAACTCATATATAAAAGACCTGGAAAAACCAACACGTGACATTAATTCAGTTTGAAATTAATAAATTACGCTCCAAAACACGGAAAGGATAATTCTCCAGGGGTTTATTTTAATTTTTATCCCGAAATCGGCCAAAGGCTTCATAACAATAATTTTTGATTACAGAGGAAAACTTTGCCATCCGTTTTTGCGCTTTGCTATAAATACTACAACGACGCGAAAAATCCCCACGTTTTAAACATTTTACATAAATCATTAAGGCATACCACTTGGAGGTATAGTATAGTACTCACCAAGCGCAGGTAGGACCTCTCCATTATTCAGAGACCCTTAATCCGGATACAGGCTTCGGTTTATGAGGAAATTATTGTTTGCAGCACCGTTGTTTTGTGGTCCTAAAGAGATTGAATGGCAACAGTGATATACCATTATAAAGTGAGAATAGTCATAAGAATATGGGAGCCTCAAATAAAATTTGTTAATCCATTACTGAATTGGAAGGGGGTGAATAAATTCTGCAGAAATTCTTACACTGAGAAGAATGAAGGGGTGACAATTTTTTCAGAATACGGAATGAAGTGATTCGGGATGAATGTGAACTTAAGGCTGATATATTATTTGAGATAAAGAAGGAAGTTTGAGGTAGGATTGTTATGTTTAACGAAAGATTAACAACATAATAACTTAAGAAATTTACATTGAAAACAGTAGGGGAGGAATACAGATAAAATTATGGATGGACCATGTGAATGAAATTTTAAAAGATAGAAATGTATGGAATGAGAAATATTGAAGATAGCCAAAGATAAGATAAAAAGGTGTGGAGGAAGCAAAGGAAGTATTTCGTGATAGGAAAGTTTAGCGCTCTGTCCTCCATGTTAAAGATATAAACAGAAAATCGTTTATTTATGGTTATCTCTTGAATATATTTCTTCCAATATTTTAACTTGATGTTAATTATATTTGAAAATATCTTCATGGTAATTTAATATAAGATTTAATAACAAAAAAGGCACATAAAGCCGTGGTGTTGAATTATCAATAAATATTAGGTCCTTACATATGAAATTGGCGTTTTGCCGTACTGGCAACTTTGATCTCAAATATCTTCTCTTTGGTTAGGAATTCCAAATTCAAATTTATACAGCTATTTACTCAAGTATTTGTGTTTCGAAAATTATAATTCATTTGTTTTTTCCTCAATTGTTTTTTTTCTTTGCGTCACTCAGTTTACAAAATGGAAAACTTGAAATATCGCGTTATTTACGAGTACGAGTTCCACCGTGGCACCAGTGCTGCAGAAACGGCTCGAAGGATTAATGATGTGTATGGCGACGGTGCCGCAAAAGAAAACACAGTGCGTTTTTGGTTCCAACGTTTTCGTTCTGGAAATTTCGACCTGCGGAATAAGCCCCGTGGACGGCCGGAGACCAAAGTTGATAATGAAGAATTGAAGGCTATTGTGGAAGCGGATCCATCGCAAACCACGTCCGAGTTAGCTGCAGGCTGCGGTGTTAGTGATAAAACTGTTTTAATCCACATGAAGCAAATTGGGAAGGTTAAAAAAAGCTTAAAAGGTGGGTACCTCACGAAATGAGTGAAGCAAATCAACAAACGCGCGTTGACTGCTGCGTTGCATTACTCAACCGGCACAATAATGAAGGGATTTTGAATCGAATCATTACCTGTGATGAAAAGTGGATCCTGTATGATAATCGGAAGCGCTCATCGCAATGGCTGAACCCTGCCGAACCAGCCAAACTATGCCCCAAGCGAAAATTGACTCCAAAAAAGTTACTTGTGAGCGTTTGGTGGACTAGTGCTGGTGTCGTTCACTACAGCTTTCTTAAATCTGGCCAGACGATTACGGCAGATGTCTATTGTCAGCAACTGCAAACCATGATGGAAAAGCTAGCTGCTAAACAACCGAGGCTGGTTAATCGCTCTAGGCCACTGCTGCTTCATGATAACGCTAGACCACACACTGCACAACAGACGGCTACCAAATTAGAAGAGCTTCAATTGGAATGTCTAAGACATCCACCGTACTCTCCGGACCTTGCCCCAACAGATTACTATTTTTTTCGAAATTTGGATAACTTCTTGCAAGGGAAAAAATTCAACTCCGATGGGGCAGTCCAAACCGACTTCAAAGATTTTATTGATTCCCGTCCGAATGGTTTTTTTAGTAAAGGGATCGATGAACTACCTATGAGATGGCAAAAGTGCATAGATAGCAATGGTACATACTTTGATTAAATAAATATATTATATTAAAAAAAAATCAACTTTATGTCCTCCCAAACAAAACGCCAATTTCATATGTAAGGACCAGAAAGTGTCTTTCAAATAAACTACGAAAAAGGATTCGATTGTTTTAATTAAAGAACTATTGGTTTAAAAAGTACTTATATTATCCATAACATCAAGGAGTATTTAATTGAGTAGATTAAGTTAATATTAACCGATAACTTTCGAAAACAGGCTCGGTAGCATTCCAACATGTATCACACTACTTGATGGGTCATGTTCGCGGTGGATTGATAGTAAAAAAATAAATTTAAGCTTAGACTAAATTTGCACTACTGCAGTAAGACTAAATTTGATTTGATTATTGCATTGAATTATATCACACTTTCGCTGTACAGTAATCCACACATTCATCATTTAGCGATTTACTCTGTTTGAAATTTTAAATGCATTATAGTGACATGAACTAAATAATTATTGGGTTCCTTAATCTAAATTTTATGTTTGCTACTGGCAATATTGTATTGTTTTGTTTTGCGTTTTGCTACGCTGTAAGAGTGACAGCAGTAACAATGGGAAATTAATCCAGCCAGGGTGGTAATATGTTGTATTGTATTACATTTTCGTTGTATACAGCACAACCTGGCGGGCTTATTGTCATGTGGAAATATCTTCCAATCAATCAGAAAGATATGTAAAAAATTACCTATTTACAGAGTTTTAAAAGATTTTTCCTGGAATTTTACATAACTTTAAAATATTTTTTCACTGTTTTCCAGAGATCAATTACTCGTGTAAATTGAAAGATTGCTAAACCTATCGGAGTAATATGAATATTTAGAAATTTGCTGATGTTTACTACTTTAGATACAAGGCTCCGGGCTCTGAAATTGAAGAACTTTATTGAATAGACGATCCCCACTCCTATCGACGACCCTCACTTGACTATTTTTCTGAAATTAAAAGTTCATTTTACCAGCTCGATGAACGTTATAGTCACTTTTACGAGTGAATTGTAAAAAGATAAAATTTAGCCACACGTCAACATTTTTACACAATATCAAAGATGCACGTCCTCGGCACTAAAAATGTAATGTTATCAAATTAGTTCAACCAATAATGCATCGAAACCATAAACAGGTATCCTAAAATATCTTTATGGGGACATCTTTTACGTTGATCGTAAACACATTTCAAGTTTTCAACCACCGCTGGAAAATATTAATGTCCTTATTCTTGATCTCTTTCAAGTAGCCAAACAACTGTCGTTCGAGGCTTTAGCAAACAGATCGAAGAAATATTATAATTTATTCGAAAGCCTTATTTTCATTTGGACTGGAATAATTTATAGGCTCTTGCGCAAACCTACGCAATCCCATGTGTATAAACTTAGCCTGTTGGCGACCGATATTCAGACTATAAACAACTTTTAATACTTTTGATTAGCTCATAAAATATTTAAGTGGAGAATGAATATTGGACAAATATTGTTCCGTATCTATTCACAATTTACATAATATAAGTGTAGAATGAATATGTGTTTGATATTATCATTCGACAAAATAAACAAATAAATATTGGTATATTGTCGTAATGAATTTGTTTTGTACTTTGATGATAGTAAATTTGTTTGTTACAAGGTTTTCTGAACTTTTTTTTCATTTTAATGGCTGCACATTTTGTATCATTGGATATTTTTTAAAGAAAATCATAGTTATAAAAAATGAAGACCTTTAAAATGACACGTGTCTGATGGTTTCGGACTTGATTCTTATTGGTACCCTGATATTTAAAAATGAATTCCAGTCAGAGCATTTTCAATCTGACGTTCTGTCTTCTCTCCGTACCCCAACGGAAAACCAGCGAGATGATGGTATGTATATTTTTATGTAGAATTTTTATAAAAAAATCATTTCACTAGTAAGCAACGAAATTACTCGTTCTTCTTTATTGTCTTTAAAAAATAAATGAAAGTTTAAACTATTTTGTATAAAAATATCAGGGCATTGTGGAATAAAATACTCCTTTAACTGAAAATGTTTTCCAGTTTGAATAAACAGTAATGTCTGACTATATTTTAGTGTAAAGATATCGCCGTTTTATATGTAAATTTCCAAAGAGCATTCTGCATTTTGTTATCGATCTGACCGAGGAGATTTCAAATTCGCACAAGAGATGAATGTATAAATGTTCGCGTTTCCTTCCCATTTCTTCAAAGCAGATAATCGACTGATTACAGGGAAATTTATATGGCGCTCCTCGTCAATAGCCTACTAAACGCATAACATTTACCTTTGCCTTCTATGTAGTCATGATCTCCATACAAAATGAATCGAATTACCAACTGCGGCCTGTAATGAAGTATCAAACTTCATTTATGAATGTTTAACATGAAATGGAAACTGTTACAAAATACGTGATAAAAGGTATAACATATATGGTTTGAAAATAAAAAGTAATTTTTTGAATGCAAGAACTCATTGTTTTTTTAAATAGGCAATCCACCCATACTAGGATGGTTTGTGCTACTAAATTAAAGTCATCATGCAATTATGTGGGTCAATATAATACAACCTTTTCTTTTTAAATTACAATTCTAGATAATTTAAAGTTTCAACTGATTTAAAAATCGATCTATATATAGGTGGGAAAACTCCTCGAAGAAAGAAGAAAAGTAACATTCATTGAACGCGGTAAATGTATGACTTTTAGTAAATCAAATCTACCTAGCAAAGGACAACCTAAAAATACATGGTTTATAGTTTCATCATTCGGACCACATTCGCAACCGCGATTCTCCACAATACTCATACTGTAAAGGTAACTAGGCACCACGTGGAGGCCTGTCTGCAAACGACACATAACAGACACTTCCATCTTGTTCATTCTTAATATATTAAACCATGCTTTCAAAGGGATACATTGTTGAATTGGTTTATATCTAGAGCCCTTATTTACACCAGTAATATCCTAATACAACGCCTTTTATTTCTATCAAAAAATTACACAATGCTTATATTTGAAATATTTGTGTTTTTGTAGTTTAAAGGATAGAATATGAACGGAGTTTGAAAGCGGAGAATGGTGAACTGCATATTATTTATTATTTTAATAATTTTCCTTTGTACTTTGAAATTAAGTCACATATAAATCGAGATGCATGGCCGCGCGGTAACGCACTGTGTTTCCATATGGAAGGTCGTCGGTTCAAACCCTGCGCTATACTTCTGCCCTCGAACGACACAGACCCTTTTCCATATAGTGGGCAAGGCCCTTTTCCCCCAAGGGCACAGCCCCTTTTTCCATTCAAGGGCATAAAAATATCTATGACTTGGGTCATACATATTCTGTAAAAAAATATACTCGTATATATAAATCAATTTAGTCCACACCCGAATCCCGCCAAAAAATCATTCTTAGAATAAAATGTATGTATATCAAATACTTTTATAAAAAAGTGAATTATGATGTTTCTAGTAGGATATAAAGCTAGGAAACAACGTAGCAGGAAATGTTACTGGTGATTCGTGAAGTTTAGGGTACCAGATCATGTAGGTTATCACCCAGCATTTAAATGAAATTATGTTATAAAACGTTCTGCCATCGAGTATTTACAAGAATCATGGTCACTCTGAATGGGGGGAGTTTGTCAAGTTATTTTATAAACATCATAATCATCAGATATGAGACGTGAAAAAAAATATACTTATTTATTTCACAAAAAATCAATCCATTATTATTCTTTAAAAAAATTGAAAATTGCTTAAATAATAAATTGTTTGCTTCTTTTAATTTTTCTTCTGTTCTTTTATATGATCCCATTAACTGGAAAACTGAAAACTCTTTTTTTAGAATTTGGAAACCACGTTTGAAATATGTGAAAAGTTTAACCGCGAAAGCTTTGATTTACAAGAAGGTCATATTTTTCTTGATGGTTTATGGCACCATCATTTACTGCACCACTGCAGAATATGCACTTTGCTGGTGAAAATTTTCACATGTTTCTCGTTTAAGAAAATATGTCGCCCGCTTGAAAACTGTAAAAGGTTATAAAATAGTGAATATGCTTCCTGATTTAGAATCTTATTTATTTTATGTTGAACATAAAATAAATATATAATTTGGTTGTATTATTCCCATCTACGTCTGCAATTATTTTGTATATTTTTATAACAATTAAAAAATAAAATTTTGTTATTTTTTTTGTTTTCATTTGACTTTATAAAAAAATTAATCACTTATTTAAATTGTCCTTATTCGACCAAGAACTGAAATATTTTGCTGCCGAAGCAATCTAAAGAATTGAAACTGTAAAACAATAAAATTTTGACATATACCATATACAAATACAACGCCTCTGTCTAACAGTCATGCCAAGCAAGTGAACCTCATGGGCTCAGTTACCGTAGGGTTCACTTCTAAGCTGGTCTGAGATCCAATATTATCTGTATTTTTTTCATGTTGACTGTTTAACTGCTTTGCATAAACTTTACGAACGCTTTTTGGCAGACTAAGCAACCAAAATCTGATTTAATCTGCCTATCAACTTGAAACTTGGATCTCTTTGCCATCGAAACTTCGGATTTGGTGTACTTAAAGCTGTGTGTTTTCTGGTGTGTAACGTTTTGTTTTCAATAGACAAACACACGCACATGCATCATATGTACCTATATATACCATACAATTATTTATTTTAATCTTTCTTCGACACTCAGGATTCCTTCATATTATTATCAATAACCTGATACAAAATAGTACAAGTATATTGCATGAAAACATTGAAATTATAAAACAAAATATTAAAGATCTATTTTTCAAAAATCATAATAATGAATAAAATTATTATGATACAGAAAAGGGATTATTACGTTGACAAAAAAGTTATTTAATTAAATTTTACACTTTGACGTTAAAACGTCTATAAGATAACTAATAATAAAAGGACAATTTATATAGCGCCGTTCAGAGAGCAGACTTTTTCTCAACGGCACTCTTACTCAGGAATCGAACTCACTGTTATTGAAACATTATAAAAAAAAATAAACAAATTGAGTATAAGAATATAAAAAGGGTGGCTGCAGCCATTAGACATGGTAGTGTATCTACTGCATATGTTAAGGCAAACATACTCGGTAAAAAAATGCAGAAATGTTACCAAGACTAGATAAACTACAAAGATATCTTTGTAAATCTTCCGATTTATGATACATGTAACATATTTAGTTATAGATAGAGTAAAAGTCTATAAATGTAGTGATCATATATAATATAAACGAATTTTTTTAAAGCAAACGTTTAAGTTAATAATTGGAGTTAATTTCACAGTAAGAACAACTATACAATATATTGGCTTGAGTCATAAAAAACCTGTAAAAATCTTTTTAAAGTTAAAAAGGATTAATATTACTTTTAAAATAATAATGATACATTAATCAATTATGTGTTCGCCATTATTTGTTATATATTTTTTCTATCTTTCAGGTAATTCGATTTTGATATGAAGCTTTGATACCTTTTATAGTTCATTTTGCTGGTTTCATATGGAAATGCTATTGACGAGCTCATCCATGTCTAACATACATTGGAGAAATGTGTCACCATCACATAGTGATCGAAACACATGATAATCGGACGGTGCAAGGTCAAGTGAGATAGAATAGATCAGTCAAACTCCAAAAAAAATTCCCATTTCGCTCTTTCTGTACGAGGTTGCGAGCTGTCATCGAGAAAAACAAAAAAAATCTGATTGGCGAACGCAAAGCGCTTTTCTAGCAAACTTTACCTGCAGGACATATAAATTTGCATTAACTGTTTCATGATGATTTAAAACCTCAAGATGAATAATACTGCGATAATCTCACCACATATATTTTTTTTTTCGATGAAACTCAGTTTTTGTGTCCAATTATAGAGATTTATTATTGACCCACTGCTTCTTGTATACAACATTGTCGTATGTGATCCAATTGTTATCACCAGTAGTGATTTAATCAAGAAACAGGTCATTGCTCTATATTTCAAGCCTTATCGCTATCGATCAATAATCTACTTCTCTAATTTCACTCAGAACGTGTGAAACCCAAACACCCAGCTTGCTGACTTTCCCCATCTTTCCAAGGGGCGTCATAAAGTGAATTATGACATGTTTAATTTGTCTGCTTCTCGAGTACTTAGGTGTAAATTTCATTCTTCCGATGATTTTAAACTTCATCGTCAAAAACCAATGATCACCGTGATCTCAATCTATACTTCAATAACATATTTCCAGAACAAAATTTTACCAACCAGTTTTCTGCCCGATCTTTCATGGTTCCTTCACCCTATGTACGAGGACTGCATATTTTTTTACATGTCTCGGAAGCAACTTTTCCCTGTTTGAACTCCCACAACATTATGTGATGATTATACACTTTCGAATCCTGACTGAGCATTTAATATTTTAATGCGATGTGTAAGCTTCCGCTGTTGTGATAGAGCTGAGAGATACTTGCTTACTCCAAACAGCTAAAAACTTGTCAAGTATGATGCGTCATTTGGATCACTAATAATTCATTAAAAAAACTCCCGAGAATGGAATTTATATTTGATTCAACCCATTTTTTATAAATCAAGATTGAAATGAAGGAAGATTTATCAATCATTTTTTTTTTCAACAAATGAATCCTTTTATTTTATCGCAATACGCATTTTTTAAATTATGTTAAAAAATGTTTGTCTTTTTTTTAGTATTGTTGAAATGTTTTCGGCTAAAGATCCGTAATGAGCGTAATGGTAGACAAAATAAAATTGAATTTACAAACGTTCCCATCCGTATCAACTTTTCTGTATTTATTTTTTGCAAATTCCCTCATTAAGAGTCATTATCTGTGCCTCGGTAAGTCAGCCAAATGTTTCTTAGCGCTGAGGCAACTAATTCGGAAAGAAACAGCAGAGATACCTCACCACAAATATATTTTTCGTTTCTTTTTCTTTTTTCAAAGAAGACGATCATTAAATGTTCACCAAATTTGTTTTAGATTAGTCAATGTTTTTTTTTTTCATTAAGTGGCCACTCGTTAAATACGCCCAATGGCAAAATTGTATGCTAGTTAATTAGGGTTAACTTAAAACTGACTTTATAAAATAAGCCTAACGAAGCCCCGGTGGAAAATTTTTAGTGAAAATGTTTAAAATTACATCCCCATGTTGTTTAAAAATGTGTGAAACTTAAAATAACTTTTCAAAAATTATTAGTTAGGATACCTTTTCATGACTTTTATAATTACTGTAACGAAAAATCCCATATTATAATTTTAAAGTTAATATACAATAACTTTCGACGACCTCCATGAACTAAGTAAAAAGAAGTGTGTCTTCCAATAAGGTGGTTACGAGTTTAATCTTGTTGGTATCCATTTTTATAAACGGTTAAGTCTGGTTTTAACTTTAGGCCTTTTTAAAATGTTTTCGCTTTGTTGCTTGGGCGAGGTTGTACTTTTAACAACAAAATATATTACAATAATACAAATTTAAGGGAATCAACGTTCTAAAACTGAGAAATTCTATAAACTATGAGCTATGAAAAGAATACGACAAATTTATTTTTATGTAAATTTAAAAAGTATATTCTTATGATGCCCGAAAAAAATCCCTTCGACACATTCAGCTTCAATTTTATTTTATAATATTCATAATCAACTTGATATTATAAATTGTAAATTCAGTTAATTGTCCTATTATTGTTAATCTTTGAATAAGAAATTAACGTATATTTCAAACTTAACAATAACATGATTAAAAAAAGTCTATACGGACAACATCCTTTTCCTGGTTGATAGATAGAAGCCTGTTTTTTTTAATCCTAGGGTCGCAAAAAAATTGTTCAGTGTGGTTTTACTTAAGGTCTCTTGGTTATCTATCTGGTTTGTGGAAATAGATTTTCACATAAGAAGAAGTCTTCTAGGTTAACTATGTATAATAAACATGTAATACAACACAATATTTAATGCCGTTTTTAAATGATTTTTTTTTCTTTCAGGTAAGGAAAAATAGTTTCACCGGCTATCACAATTTGTTAGGTAAGTTTTCTTTATATGTGAGTATGTTTAATAGGCAATCCACCCAAACTAGAATGATTTGTGTCACTTGTGAGTACATATTAAAAAATAATACTGAAATAAAAATAAATCTTTTGATTTAGTTCACTAAACAAAACTTTTAAAATGATTCATCCTTATTTTGATATTAAAATTAGTAATAGAAAAAAATATTTTGACAGTAAATGAACCCAATTATATTTGCCCGTTTTCGCTTTTGATGGTTGTTCAAAATTTTACAAAGGTAAATCAAAAGAAAAGTACACCATAGTATAAAGTACATCATCCAATCAAAGGGGAAATTTTCATAGCATTCAGCCAGCGATCATCCTTACCTTTGAAACCTGACCTAAATTAGTTCCCTATCTCCTTTTGGAAACCCTAAGACAGAGCCGTTTCGAAGGGTAGTGGCGTATTTACTGAAAAATAAAATAAAACGATAAATATTAATGCATTTCGGAAACGACGATGATTTGTGGGTCTATGCGGTTACATTATATTTTGACGTTTAAAAATATATTTATATTGTTGAATGTCGAAAATGATAATGATTTGTGGTCCTGTTCAATTAGGTTATATTTTGGCGTATTTACACAAAACTAAAAGAAAACGGTTTACATGACAATTTTTCAAAAATGATGATTTTTAACCTTGTCCAACTAGATTTTGTATGTTAAGTTTAAAGGAAAAAAATATATTGACACGTATCTTAACTAATAATTATTTGCTGCATTGTCCAATAAGATAACATTTTGGAGTTTATACGAAAAAATAACATTAATAACCCATTTCGAAAATTATCATTTTTAGCCCTCCCTGGTAAGGTAACATTTTGGCGTTTAGAACAAATATTTATAAAGATGCATTTCTAAACTAATGATTATTTGTGGTCTTGTCTGATGAAATTTTGTTTTGGAGTTTATAAGGAAAAATTTATACTTGCATACTCGTATAGACCAAATTAAAGCACATAATTTTTCAATTGTGTTCTTTAATTTCACATTTTTCCGAGGTTTTTCAAATATTTCTAAGCTAAACTCGGCCTTTCAAATTTATTTTTACGAAAATATTTTAATAATGAATAGAATAGAGCGCCAACCTTTCCAATTACGATATTCTTCCATCATCTTCTCTACATTCACATACGTCTTATCATACATGTCCTTCTCTTTCTTCTTACTTTCATTGTTTCAAAATTTCATTATTTTGTCCAACCATGTTTTTTTTTCGGTTTTCCTTCACTACAATTCATGTTTGCATGTAAATTTGTTTAGTCAGTCTTTCGTTATCCATTTGTCCAACATATCCAAATCATCTCAATATGCCTTTTTGCCATCTACATCGGTCTAAAGGTTATATACACATTTCTTCTTCTTCTTCTCAGTGTCATGTCAGGTCCTCCCAACGTTGAGTATCACTTGAGAGTGGATATCTTTGTCCCCGGCAGCCCGAAAAAGATCTCCAACGCCCCTTATGCCAGTCCAATCACGTATATTGTGGAGCCAGGAGATTTGCCTCCTGCCAACACCTCTTCGGCCTTCTATTTTGCCTTGGATGATCAGGTGCAGTATTTTGTACTTTGCTCCTCTAAGTACTCGTACATGACCCAAGTAGGACACCTTTCGGATTTTAATATTAGTCAGCAACTCTCTATCAACTTTGGCTCTTTGAAGAACCCTCGTGTTGCTGACCATATCTGTCCAGGGTATCCGTAGCATTTTCCCGTGCATCCACATTTCGAATGCTTCCAGTCGGTTCATACTACTTACTTTGAGGGTCCATGATTCTACTCCATGATATAACACTCACCAAACGTAGCATTTGACTAACCGTTGTCGAAGTTTCAAATTTAGATTATCATCGCAGAATACGCTTCTCATTTTATTAAAAGCTGCACGAGATGATTCAATTCTGCATTTGACATTTACTAATTACTTTTTTTCATACATTGACAAACCTCATATTTTGTCCGATGAACTCATGTTTCTACTTTTCTGTCGTTTTAGAATATATTCATCAAATAATAGAATTCTTCGATTCATTCTTATCTTTCATTATTTACCTAAAAATCGCATTCAATTTTCATTTTACTTTTTTAATTTTTTTTTGGATTTTACAACTTTGCACTGTACAAGTCCCCTATCACATTCTCAAATAAATATTGGATTTTACAACTTTGCACTGTAAAAATCCTTTATCATATTCTCAAATTAATTTTCACTATTCGCTAACGCTACCATATTTTCAGCATAAAACAGTATTCATACTCCCCCGTTAAATATTTTTATACTACTCTTGGCATGGGGTGTGAGTGGTGAACTTCAATGTCATCATCGCATACGTCATATTCCATATGTACTTGCATCAAAATGTGAAATCTAAAATTTTGTTTGAAAATGCTTTCAAATTCCTTTTGTTATCCGTTAATTAATTTAAAAACAAGTATATCATAAGTGAACCTTTTTGAATGTCAAATTTTCTTTTCATTTTCGTTTCCAATAAATACAATACGAAGAAGATTTTCGTTCACAATTTACAATACAACGATCGAATCTCTAACTCGATCGGTGAGAACTTGAAGTGTGTTTTTGAAGAAGGTATGGAAGGTATGCGAGCAAGCCTTGCTCTAGATAAATAAAGACGACTTTTTACAAAGTACCTCAGATTTTATATCAAACAGCCTTTTTGAAATATTATCCAACGTCAGTATAAGATACGAAAAATCTAGACGCACAACCTGTTTTATAATTATTATCGATATGGATGATCGTGTCTTTCATTTAGTATATGAAAGCAATATTTGGGAAAAGTAACAAAAATTGAAATAAGACATAACTCTTAAATTACATGTAGGTTAAGAACGAGAAGTTGTGAGATAAATCATGCTTTTATGTTATAGTTTATTTCTAAATATCGATAAAGATATAACACATATGATTGAGCAAATAAGATCATTGCAAAGTCAAACCGAGTAAAACGCAGAATATTCTGTCGTCACCATATTGGATGAAGTCCATACTCATAAAGAAAATTATATTTGTTACGCACATACTAATGCCAGCTTGGATTTTTGGTCAAATGTATATTGTAGCATATAGATTATATGAAAAGAACCACATCTTGGTTGAAGACATTATACAGTTCTACCGATGAGTTGTTGATAAATAATACGAATCGGCAATATATAGATGATGTACGAGGCAATGAAATCTACGCTTTAAAATATAAATCTATTGTAATTTATTTTTAACAAACACTGTTTATTCCACTTTTTTTTTATGACGGTATAACCCTACCGGTTTCAAGGCTTTCACCTCATCTTCAGGGGAGCGTAAACAAGTCTTGTTTACGCTCCCCTGAAGATGAGGTGAAAGCCTTGAAACCGGTAGGGTTATACCGTCATAAAAAAAAAAAAAGTGGAATAAACAGTGTTTGTTAAAAATAAATTACAATGTCTTTAAACCTCCACAACGTTAATGCCTTAACTATAAACAACATAAATCTATTGTGTTTACTTTAAAAAAGGACGTGTAGGCCCTGTTCTTCATTACCTAGCTCCACACTCAACCCCCGCGCTATTCACCACAAAACCAGGTGACGGTGGATTGAATCGGCCGCCAGCGGTTGATTAGAGATGCTATCTGGAAATCCATCGCTAATATTACTACAAGGTGGGTGAATCAGAACATCTGAACTAGACTATCCTGGGATTATGACGCGACTTGGATACGATTTGGTATAATCACCCCGCATAAAAGCTCGGAAATTCAGGTCGCATTCCTTTAGGTTAGATGAAAGATAATGTTTTTATCCTGTGGTTGTTCGCACTTATTTAATTTGATGTTGAGCTCTGTTCCAATTTTATTGTTCAATGAATATAATTCCCCTTCTTTTGAATATTTAAATAAAGCTTTAAAGGTGACGCTTTATTAAAAGTACTGTTTCTAAATTAAGAAAATATATAAGACGACAATAATACATTTGTAATTTTTTTGTGTGTATTTTGTTCGTTTGCGTTTAAAATATTTAAATATAATTTATTTTATTTTTAGTTGGTATACAAAAACACTTTTAATTTCACTTCTGATTATGGTGAGACCCTGCCGGTTACAAGGTTTTGGCCTCATCATCAGGGGAGCATAAAAAATAAATTACGTTCGAGCTGGCTCCGACAAGATGCATATTTGACAGCAAAAATTCTGAGTAGGGATTGTAAGTGAAAAGAGACAGAATATGACTTCGGCAAGCATTAGTGAGACCTTGGAAACTCATGTATTTACCAGGTGTTTATCCAAATACATTGACTTTAAAATTTCCAGGATAGGTAGGATCCTACCACTATCTTAAGTAGAATAAACAGTGTTTTAGTAAACCAATAACAATATCTCGAAACCCCGACAATGCAAACGCATTAGCCTTTATAATACATATATAATATTATTCATTTTCACTTGTGACGACCCCCCTGCTCTCAAGGTTTTTGTTACCTTCTCTATTTTCATAAACATATGATGAAAAGACAGTTCTTGGTATAAATAATGAAAATGTTGAGCCAATCCAACAATATAAACATCTGAAAGGGAAGCTGAATGATCAATGAGACCAGTTACGAGAGATCTTCGTGCCATCTCCGCCCTCCGTCAAAATAAGGGCGGAGATGGCACGAAGTTATTTCAAAATACATGATCTCCTCTTCAACAAGAATTTTAATATTTTTGGTTACTATTATATATACTCTCTGTACTTTTCTGTGATGTTGAATCAGGGAAATGTATTTAGGCTTCCACAAAAAATATTTTGAAATGTGTAACTATTAAAGAATACTCTCGTGGGTTGGAAAAATTCAGAATGGTGACATTGTGAAATGGTTGAATAATTAATAAAAAAAATAGAAAATTGGTATACTTTGGGCATATAATACTAGTACAAGAATAAATGTGTGAGATTCTTCAATTTCAGATCAGAAACGTGGAAGGGAGATGTATTTCCCGGTTAAAGAACTTAAGGAAGGGGTTTCACTGCAGTATCATAGTTTTGTTCAGAACTGATGCCTCAAAGGTTAAGTTGGCGAACCTCCGATGAATACAAAAAAACTTTAAAGAAGCAAGAGAATGGCCATTTGGATTTGCTAGTGAGTACAAATTAATGAAAAATTATTTTTTATTAATTAAAAAAGTGATTACTCCTACACAAAAAGAACGACTTTTTCGTTATTTAATTAAGTTTTTCATCTCCATGCCTTAACGTCATTTTTTATATCTTATTATAATTTTTGAGAACTCGAAAATTTAGTTAACGTACATATAACATAATATATGTATATTCTGTTAAACTTTAATCTTCTTTTTAAAAATATTTAATATTTTGATAAAACATCAAAATTTGCATAAACGGGTAAAAATTAAATTGTTTAAGCATAGTGTTCCATTAAAATAATTTGTATAAAAATATTAAATATTCTCCCAAACCACCTAAGCTGTGCTAATTGCTTTCCGACGCTAGTATGTTACATAGAACGGAAGGTTTGCCAAGAATATTTCGCTCTATTTCGAGTTTATCATGTAAAATTACAAAAGAAACATAATGGAACATTATGAACAAGTTCTTTCGATTTACACACAAATAACCTATCTACTTTCAACTGAAGCAATACAAAAGGCTTTATTCTCAACCAATTGAGGTATTCAATTTTCTTCGTACAGTAATGCTTTAAACTTTGTATAAGCAGGTGCACAAGTAGAAGCTATTGAAATAAGATAAAGGTTGTTGTTGAAATATTGTTTACGGCTTCAAATTTATCTTTTTTTTAGCATTTTACAATACTTAATACATAAGTATTTTTCGTGGTAAACTAGTTCTTAAGATTGGAAAATAAAAACTAGAATACTTTAAATAACTTCTTTATAAGGGATTTTTTTTGGTATTTATTAATTTATTGGAACCGTTATTGTAAAAAAAAAACAAATGATAAATTCAGTGTCGTATGGAAATTTCCTCCAGACAAAAGGTACGAGTATACCTTACTATTCATATATCGTACTATATATTCTAGCCCACAAATTACACAATCTCCGTGGCTTTGTTCTTAAGACGCCTTCTAGCCCAGGGGTTGTGAATTCGGTTCCCATTGTTATCCCATGTGTTCAAAGGAAGGCTTTAATCTGGGTTTCAAAAAATGTTTCATTCTGGTTGATAGAATTTTAAATAACAATAGTAATGAAATGATGTGTTGGTGCCGTGACCGATTGGATAACATGATTGATTAGCACACAATCGTTGAAGTTTCGGTGCGCCGGATTCCATGGGAAATGTATTTTTAGGCCTATTTACATGTGAATCGATTGTTTCAATGACACTAAGTATAATAAATTATGAGTTTCTGTGGTAAAATGTTCAAACGCAAACTATTGCTAAACAAATATTATTATTAATAGTGCAAAAATATCACACCAAATGTTTGACAGGGGTTACTATCAAGTAAGAATCAAAGGAGAACATATAAAATTCATCTAAATTTTAAAAATGTATGTGGATTCAATTAATTTTAAAATGAATAAAAAAAACACTTAAACCAATCAGTGCATTCATTTCAATCGAAATTGGAATATAAAATTATACGGTTCAAAATAAATCATTAATATGTTTTATAACTTTTTTACGTGAAAAAGAAATTAACCAACTATTCCAAAACGTTTAAATGCTGTATCACGCTAGAAAAATAAGTATCATTCATATTAAATATTAATACACAAACTTCATCCTGTTTTTTATCGCGTGACTAGAATGCCTGCCAAACACCCATTTCCCAGCGTAACATACTTATTACTGCTGATTTTTTCAATGGCGTTAAAATTAAAAACTACTAAAGCTTTTGAGAAAATCTATTGTTCACCAGGCATAAATTAAATGAAATAGAAAAAAATATTTAAATATATCCTTGAAAAATACAAGAGTTAATCGTACTTAATTCGTTTTGGGTGTCAGTGGGGTGCTGGGTTAGTGGTATTATAAAAGAGGAATGTTTTATTTCATCTCTGTTACATACTAACTCTTGTTATTCTCCGAAAGTGAACATGAATTAATTGGGGAATCAGTATATTGATACAATGGATATATTTAATATTCATATCAATATATTCAAAGCAAATTCGTTGGGCATTCTTTCTCCTCTGCGTGTAGACAATATGTATTATGTGTTTTTTTTATCAACATCGTTAAATGTATATTTTTTTCTTGTTCTTCATTTTACAAATTTAATTCAATTTGTTGGGAAACGTTCTTATTCTGTAATTTTTGAAAAATTCTCACGGACGAAAATATTTCAAAGTAAATCTGGCAAAATTATTCATTTGTAGAAATGTCATCAAATCATCCAGTATTGTTTGAAAAAATACATACTCGTATATTTGATAACCTTGACTGTATCATAAGTATAATAAACAAAATGTTACAATTATAACAGATGGAAACGAAGAAAAATATTAAAGAAGAAACGGTTCTAGATGGGATTTTGTGGGAGTAAGAGGTTTGAAATATTTTGAGATTGATAAACCTTTTACATTGTTAAAATAAAAAAGAACAGAGCATATGTGTTTGAACCAGGAAGATTTATTTCAAAGTTGAGCTAATTAAATCACAAAATATGGTTTTACAAATGCTGAGTGTGTGGATGGGATGAAAAGGATTCTCACATCATCCGATTGAAGTAATAATTATTTTTCAGTAAAATAATTTTATTTATTATATGGATAACCACATAGTTTTTTAAAGTTCTAAAACTTTGAAATTTCTCCGCTAACTTATTTTTCCGTTACCACATGTATTAATACTCGATACTAGGGCATATAACAGCAATTTATTGTATTTTTGCAATTAAAATTAGACAGAATAAATACTATAGTTATTAGTATTTTTCTTATCTATGTACCACGTTTTATGGACAAAAACAAAACAGTATTAAATTTCATCTTAAAAAAGAGATACTACAGTTTAAGAATCACACGTTTAATAGTTTAATTATATATTTTTGAGTTTATATACGTACAAAACTATTAAACAAAACATATTTTAAATGATTGTTACATAGAAATAAATCAGACTGATTGTAATGTTTACGAGAAAAGTGTTAAGAATATTAGCATAATTTAATTGCATAATAAATTAGAGTGGTAAATTTGGTTGGTTTATATAAATGTTAAAAGAAATGTGTAATTCATTTTAATTTTTTTCCGTTTCCCACAATATTTGAGACTTTTTAAATATATGTGAAACAATTATTGTGGGCAGTATCATTCTAAATGAAATACTTGATTTACTCACAAGTAATGATCAAATTATCAATATTGATACATTAATCATAACTTGAGAATAAATCAAATAAAAAAATAATACCCTACTATGTACTTTTACATCTCTTCGAAAAGTGCAGACAAAAAACACTAAATAATGCATAACCGCTTTTCTCAATGTCGAGCTAAAGTAGAGTAGGTTGGGTATAACCACACCACAGGAGTAAGAGAGGGGTTAAACCGCACCCTCTTTCTTCCGGTAATTAACATCCGCCGGACATGCAGTCGCATATAATCCTGCGAAGCCTTCAGGGCGTACGGCACGTATCGACCATCCGGTTTTCATACAATGCAAAATTTGCGGAACTTGGTACTCCAGATAGGGGATGTAAAAGGAAATCACAAAGGGGTTAATGTTTAGTAGCAAATAAAACGGTAATTTTCTTTATGTTTTTCATTACCAGTTAATAAGTTGTTTACATGTTTTTCGGTTGTAAAAACATGTCTGTAAATATTAAATATAGCGTTCAACGAAAGAAATTAATGTTCTACACATATAAATTGTTCATCTGGGGAATATAAGTTGAAATTGAGGATACGAGTTTTTTTGTATGAATTAAACATTTAAAATAAACCAAAATAAAAAAGCGTATGTTTTATTTTTAACGTAAAGGTTGATTTTCAGACTGCATCAAGCTGGAATTTAAATCAAATGTAAATTTTGTACGCAGTATTTTCTTCAAAATTAATTTCTTTTTTTTTGTGAAGTAAACATTTATTTTATTAAAATCGGTTCATTGAATTTGATTTTTTGAGAAAAAAATATAACCTTTTTTACTGACTCAAGTAACGATCAGATGACCTCTGTGGCCTAGTTGGTAAGACACCTGTCGATCAACCCAAGGATTACCACGTTGGTACGCAATTTTTTTTCAAATGGGGTTCCAGCCTGGTTTTTACTTAAAGAATATATTGTTATGTTTTAATAAGCTCGTCAGGTTGTATTGAACACAAGTAAAGAGTTATCTTATACAATATATATTGAGATATGATGGATTGTATTTCGCAAGGATGAAAACACATTTGATTACATTTAAAATGTATAAAAATCAAAACAAAGTCGTAAAAATCTTGATTAACCCTAAAAACAATCATTTTGCTATCAAATTTTGAGGATTTTAGAATTGGATTTAGAGCTTAGTTACCGGAATTTCAGAGCAATATCTTTAAAACACGAGAAATTAAAGGGATTTAATTGTTTAACTGTAAAACAATGACCCTTTTTACCAGACACCACTTTCATACATCATCATCATCACCATAACGCTGTTGGGATAGATTCTGTTGTCCATACGCCTCTTTATGTACACACAAGTTTTATTTATTCGTGCCACGTTTTCGTGCGTCTTCCTTTACTTTTAACCTTATATACCTACTACTGGTATAGATTTTTTTGTCAATATTTCATCAAACATTATTTTTATTTGGCTGAACCATGTCAATACTCCTTTTAAATCTTAAATACTGCATTAGCTTTCAGTCCACATTCCCTTCCAATATTTTTATTTGAAGACGTCCGTAGTCTAGTTAGTAAGAGTCCTATCTTTCAGCTGAGGGGTTATGGGTTCGATATCGGTTGAAACCTAGATTTTTCAAAAAAAGTTTTGAGTTTGGTTTTCACTTAAAGCCTCATTGACATTTTTCTGGTTTGCCGGAAAAGATTACCTCAAGTCCACCAAGTTATACTATATGCAACGAAAGTTGTAATATAAAGCAAAACTATACATTGTTTTTCCACACACTTTATTTTTAATTTTCTCTTTTACCACTTCTAAGTTTCGCTTTCATATCTTAAGTATAGTACCCGGCGGTAAGTAATACACATCGGGCTTAAGAAAGATACTGTCGCTTTGTAGAGCGTCGTCTCTGTCGCACGATGCGCGAACTGTCCGTGCGACAGAGACGACGTTCTACAAAGCGACAGTGTCTTTCTTAAGCCCGATGTATATTACTTACCGCCGGGTACTATACGAGGACTTATTTTTTTATATATGTTACATATGTACATATAATTACGTTGTGTCCCTTGCGTGTTAAGCTGATTTTTATATATGTTACATACGTACATATAATTACGTTGTATCCCTTGCGTGGTAAGCAGATTTTTATATATGTTACATATTTACATATAATTACGTTGTGTCCCTTGGGTGGTAAGCAGATTTTTATATATGTTACATATGTACATATAATTACGTTGTGTCCCTTGCGTGGTAAGCTGATTTTTATATATGTTACATATGTACATATAATTACGTTGTGTCGCTTGCGTGGTAAGCAGATTTTTATATATGTTACATATGTACATATAATAACGTTGTGTCCCTTGCGTGGTAAGCAGATTTTCAAACTTTCTTATTCAAGCACACAACTTTCGTATCTTCATGCGCAATATTTTAAAACTCATTCTGTTCACTTCACCTTCTTTCGAAAATGTATGATGTATTCATTTAGTCTTCTTTTATAAATGTCAAATCTCCATTTTTTTCTTATTACTTCTTTCATCCTTCTTCTGCTAAGTCCAAGCTTTTTTGGACTCAGGAGAAGAAGGACGTATTATAGTATTTTTCCTATTTTTTTTGTTTTATTCATTAAAAAAAAATCAACGGTAAATTTAAAAGTACCAAAAAGTCAATTTCCCATCAAAAGTTAAGAAAAGGAAGCACCGACATAGTATCCCTCATTACGCGAGAACCTAAGTAGATCTATATGCGAAGGAATTACCCGACCGCTTGCACCCTATAGAGAATTTGAATATTCTACTCGAGTTGCTTTCGTTATGAAATTTCTCTTGCATAATTACCCCCTTCCCCTGCAGGCATTGTGCTTCGAGTTCCATACACTAAATATAGCGGTTTTTGTTCAATACTCGAATACTTACTCTCTAATGAGAGTAGTCCAATAGTATTCTCAAGCAAATTCTGTATTTAAAGAAATTGCTATTCATCATGGAAAACCGGATAATATTTTAAGTGATCATTTAGATGTTTTCAATTCACGTTAACCTCCCAGTTACGTGGGTAAAAAAACTAATTTCGGGTACAAATTCAAAGATTTTCACAACTGTTTCGTATTGCATTATTGTGTTACAGTTTCGTTATATACAGTATTATCTGGCTGAATAATTGCCGTGTGGCAATCTCCTCTAACTAACCTGAAAAATATTAAGAGTTCTTAAGTTAAAAACATTTCTTTGAAATGGTCTCCAAAAGGAATAGAACCCGCAAACCCCGGGCTGGAAGGCAATCTTTCCTCACCTTACTCTTACCAACTTGGCTACGGAGGCTGTTTTGTACTATTTAAAAAAAGCTTTCTAGAGTTGTCGTCATGTTTAGTTGAGTTAAATGATAGTTTGTATTTCGCCAGCGTTAAAGTCTTCATCATCAGGGTGATGTTCAAAACATTTCCGGATATCATATTTGGTAATGTGTTCTAACACCACCCTGAGGATGAAGGCTACAGCGTCTTCGAAACGCCGACCATAATTTAAACCAACAAAAAACGGCACCAATTCCATTTTTTTAACTAGTTTTGATATGTTTTCATAATTGAGTTCTGGGTATTTTGTTTAGTATTCTTGTTTATTTGAGATAACCTTCAAATAATGTATTTTTTAATACATTTGATTTTGAAGTTTACTTCGAATTCTATAATGTTAAATTGTATGAATTTGTTTTTAAATAACAAAGAAAGCATTGTTTTAGATGTCTCGCCTCGAAAAGGCTATGAAAATAAAATATAACTGGGGCACGAACACAAGATATTATTCTTGTCTAGAACGTGTTTTAAATAACTAAGCTATTTTAGACCATACGGTCAAGGTTATTGTATGTTTTCACTTGATTTTCGAATAACATTTTATATTTATTCGAAAATTTATAATTTTGAATAGCTTATACTATTTATTTTCATTTCACCTGGGTAAAGTGCCTTGATCAAGTACAAATTATTTAGGACTGATTCAGTATGCATCAAAAGTGTCATTTATCAATGCTTTTAATTACCAACAGATTACATAGAGGGCGCAACGAAAAATTTTCTTTTCAAATATGGAATAAACTTTTTATCGATTTGAAAATAATTGTGACTAAATAAAAATAACAATTACCCAGATCTATCTGAAACGTTCTAAAATGCATCCAAAGGTAATAAATAGGTTTAATCTTAAAACAGATGTCGCTCAAACAGCATATTTTTATCGAAAATAATTTAGATAGTTCTGATTTGTAATAACAGATGTGGCATTATTTTTACTTATCTAAACAATATGAGGCACTGCAATAATGTAATTATAAAATTGAAATTATTTATTTTTATCCACGTCCTGTTGTAGTGTTAAATTAATAATAATCACGAAGGAAGATTTTATAGTTTTGATGCGTTCTGTAATGTATTGTTATGTTTTTCTTAGTATACAATCCACTCGCACTAGAATCATTGGTGTTACCACCTAAAAATCAATGACGCTATTATAAGCGTCAACATAATAATTTAAACAAGAAAAAGAACTACAACTTTTAGACAATTAAAATATTCTGCTGATTAAACTTTAAAAAAATAACAATCGATATGCCATATAAAGGGAATGGCTGTATTGTATTATATATACTTTTGTTGTATACAGTGAAACATGGGGGGCTTATTGGCAAGTGGCAATGTTTTCAAACCAAGCTGAAAGATGTCCAAGAGGCCTTAAGTGGAAACCAGGTATGAATCCATTTTTAAAGAAGTCTGGGTTCCAGTGGGGATTGAACCCGCAATTCCGGGTCGGGAGACAAGCGTTTTACCAACTAGGACATCAGCCAATGAATTAAAAAAAAAACAGATGTGTGAGACTCTTGCGCGGTAGAAGTGAAACTTCTTAGCTCCTAGGAAAAGTTGATTTTATACTATACATTGCTTTTTTCCATTTGTTAACGATTTTTATTAATATTTTTTTAGGATAAGGAAAGGGTTATGTGGAATTTAATTCAAGAAAATCTCTTAATTAAATAAAAAATGGTTATGTGGAATTAAGTTCAAGAAAATCTCTCTTAATTAAATAAAAAAATATTTGTTGTTTTATTTTTAATAATAAATAATAATAATTTTAATTATTATATAATACACATCATAATATTAAATTAAAATTTTTTAATATTAAATATGTTAATATTTTTATGTTATTGTTAATTATTAACAATAACATAAAAAATAAAGAAGGTTCTGGAACGAACACGTATCCAGAAAGGGGGAACCAAGAGCCGTAAGAATGGCCAGGGGCAGTATCCCCCAAGCAAGCAGACCTCCAGGACGACCTCCCAAAAGATGGAAGAAGTTAATTATTAAATTAATTATTTTTAAATAATTATTTCATTCTTTATTTATTATTATATAATATTATTAATAATATTATTATATAATCAATTATAATATAACAAAATTATAATTATTAATATTATAATAACATATATATATTATTATAATTATATATTAAATATAAATTATATATTAAATAAATATTAAGTAAAATAAAATAATTTAATGTGAAATAAAATTAGTAAATGTTAAATATATTAATATAAAAATAATATTGTACATACATTTTTTATTTTCAATAATAAATAATAATAATCTTAATAATAATATATGCACTTAATAATATTAAAATAACATTAAATATTATCAATAATAAATCATTATTAATAATAAAATAATTAATAAAATTTATTTATGAAATAAATATTTAATAATAATTTAATAATAACATATAAATAACATAATACACCGTTTCAGACCAATTTGCCTTACCGCGCCAATAGAAGTTTCACTTCTAAAAAAGGAACGCATGAATAATGTGTTTCTTTTAAGGTATTATTTTTATTGATTTATTTTACATCTCGCATTTTTTATTTAGATTATGAATGTAACAGTATTTATCGTATTTAAATATTAAAATTAAATCTCTCAACATTCAAATATTGGGTGCATAAGTGCTAATTCATATTTCATAATTTTCTTGCCCGTTTCGTAATAAAAGAAGAATTCATTATAATTGATTCGCAGTGCTTTTGAGCAAAATGTGGCCTTGAAAGATGTACTCGTATGTTAAGTGTCTTTATTTATCTAGTTCTCTTTTTTCAATGTTGCTAAAACTGTATTACAAAATTACTTTGGGAGATCGCATTTGGTTTTCTTTACAAAATTTCTTCCCGTTTATCTGTTATACAATATCAACAGGGTCCTTCGGTATTATATAGACATGTTTATAAATAAATAAAACAAAAATAATAACTGAAAATTAAACACTTAATTTTACTTCTTAGTTAATTAAAATATTTGCTGAAAGCTTTGCTTATAATATTTTGTTTAATGTGTGACAGAATAAGGAATGAGTATATTAGGTAAGGATGAGGATTGAAAAAGATGAAGTGCTTACGATGAAGATGGAAAGTTAAAAAATACCTTTAAAAACGTGGCACAACCGAAGGATTAAATTTTAAAAGAGTAAATATTAAAAAAAACATTTATAATAAATAAGATAGCTCATATGACGAGGTGTATAAACGTTGCAGAACAGAAAGATGTGTACTAAAATAGAATGAAGGGAAGATCTGTTCTCTCAGTCTACCTCAATAGGGGGTATGGCGTGGTAATGATAAAAAAATCAGCCATAAAAATATAGAAACATTGATTAATAAACGACTGTACATCGTTATTCTAATTTTGAAACAATACATTTCTAATGCAAATAATTGACTGCCCTACATTCAAATAATTCAAGATGCGGAACATTTCCCTGCTAGATTACCGAGTTTTGCGCAAGTTCACTCAATATGCAAGGTGGTCCAGTGCACATTACTTGAGGTGAGAAACTTTTCATCCACATCGAAACTATTTATTCAACAGCACCGTGACTGCAATATTGCAGCACCGGCTTTTGTTTATTTATCTTCCGTTCAGAAAATTTATTGTATTTTATTTTGAAAAAAAAGAGTAAATTGCCTTGAAAAGAAAACTGATAGGGTATAACTACAACTGATACGAAGGGAAATTTTTTTGCTTTGAAACGTCTTCGTTCGCTATAATTTTCTTTGAATATTAATTGAAAATAAAATTTTACTGAAAATATTAAAGCGATCACTTAACAAGATGTAAGGAATTTAACTTGTTTAATAATTGTGCGAACTGTACAAGGAAGGTAAAAGATAAAAAATATTTTAAAACGTATTTAAAACAAAGAAAACGTTTGTTTTTTTTTTCAAACACCGTATATATAATATATTATTTAAAGCTACGGCATTAACACTGAGGAGGTTCAAAGACACTGTAATTTGTTTTGTCAAACACTTGACAAGAAATATATGACAAGAAATATACATAATTTGCGAAAAAACAACAAGTAATTTAATTTGAACATACAATTTTAATGGATCTGGGTTTGTTGCCTTTCATTTGTCTTGTCCCCAGTAAACTAGGATTTTGCCTGTATCTCACTGAGGATTCAATTTAATATACACACTGTTTATTCAACTTAACATAACCGTATAACCCTACCGGTTTCAGGGTTTTCACTTCATCATCAGGAAACACAACTAAGACTCATTGAATATATTTTTAAATTGGTATATAAAATTTTAGCAACCTAAAAAAAAATTTTATTTATTTTACATCGATTGTATCCCTTATTTTAGACTGCCTTTCTTCCGATATTTAAGGTTCAATTTCAAATTTTATTTATTTATTTATTTTTTCAAAACAGGCTTAGCCCAATTACTTTGAAAAATACAAGACATTAAAAAGAAGAAAAATTACAAAGAAAAAAATTAAAAAATTGTATAAAATAAAAAATAATGCATATGCATACATACGAGTATATACACACAAACATATGATACACATATATTCAGTCACTTAAGTATGTTGATGAGTGCTTTCTAACGCGTTCAATCTAAGAAGAAAATTTACTTTTGGTAATGTGATATTAAATATGTCAATATCCGAAGCAGTCCCGTTCAGAAGAGTTAAGGCCTTTCCAACAGGCATAGCAGCTGGAAGACCCGTTCTTGCGTATGTTATTGAGAACAGTTCTTGCCGGCGCTGTCTAGTATAATTGTTAGGAACATTTAACGCTAATCTTTGTAGTAATGCTGGACAGCTCACAACTCCTGGAACGAGTTTGACAACGTATACCAGGAGACGCAGATCTCTTCTTACGCTCAAGGAGTTAAACCCGAGCATGCCCAGCAGAAACTGAGTAGAATAAAACTATGGATAGACACCGAACTCTCTCATATAGAGATATCGTAGATATTTTTTTGTACTTTCTCCACTATGAGCGAGTTCTGCGCCCCCACCGGGCTCCAAATGCGAGCATTGCTTTCTAGTTTGCTACGGATCAATGAATTAAACAACGTTTTGAGCATCAATTGGTTTTCAAACGACTTAGAGATTCTCATTACAAATCCTAGAGTTTTATAAGCTGAGTTGCACATAACTTCTATGTGAGTACCAAAAGCGAGATTGCTGTGGAACAAGACACCCAGATCTTTAATACTATCTTTAATATAAGTATAGATTCAAGTGTATATCTATGGAATTTCAAGATGTGTGAGCTATGATACGACATAATTTTGCACTTTGATGCATTGAAATATAATTTATGATTGTGGCTCCACTCGCAAACGTTATTGAGATCTGGCTGTAAGTCTAAGCAGTCGGTATAATAACGATTTTTTTTTAAGATTTTGAGGTCATCAGCAAATAAAAGATACGTGGGTTTTTTTATAAGTCTACTGTGAGGACTATATTTTTATTTAGAAACACAGTTATTAATCCTCTAAAAGGCATTTAAGATAAATTACATAGTATGCGGCCTCGATATTGTAAATTCCCGACATATCATGTTTTATGAAACACGTGGTGTCGATTGGTGACTGTCCATGCGCTTTGCTTTGTAAACAAAAAGATCAAAATATCATAAAATACTGGAATGTTCTAGGATACTCCTAGGTGGTCACCCTCGCAAAGTTATTGTCATGAAAATATAATAGCAAGATATCTTAAGATCCAAACGGTTGAGGATTGAATAATAAAATATCCAAAACCCCGTCCCGAATTGTAAGGAATTCCATTGTCATTGTTTGTTTAAATAAAAGGGTTCTATAATAAAATCTGCTTTGTGTCGAGACACCGATTGCTGTCTGTGACTGCCAGGTATATTTCCTAGAAACATCTTCTCAATGACGACATGGTTCCACGTCTGTACATTCAGGCGGCGCTCGTATTGGTAAGGGAGACAGAAATATTTGTCCTATCTTTTTCGCGATTTGCTTTAAAAGGGGAGGCATACGCGAGCAGCTTCCTCTTCCTTTCGAGACTTGGCGCTGGACGGACGTTGCTCCAACGCTGCTGACACGGAATACTACCCGTATTCATAGCTGCATTTCTCTGCTGTATCACAGACGCTTCAGGACGACACCTTCAATTTTGGGTGAATATTGTTCCTTCTATTTAGTGCTGGATTTCAGACAGGACCTTAAGCCCTGGCTTAACCTAAATTCTAATTTGCTGTTGTAAACCCCCTTGTTAAAATTCACAACACAATCTTCGAGCCATTGATTCGGGAACCGAACTCCAAACTTTTTTTTCTTGACATACGTTCAAGTTTTTTATATATTTTTTAATCCATTTATATAATAAACTGTTTTGTTTTTAAAATTATATCTCGTTTAATTGTGCCCCTTGTCCCGCTGAGAATTGAGAAAGAGTTACTCAGAGTGCCAATTACCCTACGAACTCCTGAGATTAAAGAGTACTTGCCTCTTTAAGAAGCCGGCTGAACAGAGCAGGCGTCACACCTGGTAAGATTGGAATTTGGTAAACTTGATTTACGTAAACAAATGTGTACATCTTATTGTTTCTAAAAAATAGAAAAAGGTCTGACACTACCTATATCATTAATAAAAATAAGAAATAAGGTAGGTCCCAGATTAGACCCCTGCGGAATACCTGAGTAGGCAGTGAAGTAATCGGAGCTGTAGATTCCATGGGAAACAAATTGTTTTCTATCTGTAAGATAATCTGACAGCAGCCTTAGTAAGGTACCTGGGATCCCAAGTTCACTCATTTTTTCTAATATTTTTTTGTGATTGACGCGATCAAAAGATTTTGCAAAGTCATGATACGAACAATCAATCTGATTGCCACTATCTACAGCCCTTGAAACATAGTCGGTGAAGACCATCAGATTGGATTCAGTAGATCTGCCTCTTCTGAAGCCATGCTGCTCATCAATTATATATGGGTCCACTAACGACAATAGTGTGCGATCCATAAACATTTTTAGGAGCTTAGCTATTGAAAAAAGTATGGTGATAGGTCTGTAGTTGGTTACATCGTCCTAAGAACCATTTTTAAATATGGGAATAGCTCGAGTCTATTCCATTCCCTTGGAAAAGTATGGACTCGGAAGACAAGATTAAATATGTAAGCAAGAGGTGCAGAAAGCAATTCACTACAGCCCTTAAGAAAGAATGTAGGTACTCCATCCGGCCCAACTGCTTTCGTGTTTTTCACCAACTTTATTTGTTTGAGTATATCAAATGTAGTGATTCTTAGGTTAAATCCCGAGGAAGTATGGTGTTCATAAAAAACAAATGCCTCGGAGTCCCTACAATAAACTGTTGAAAAATAATTTGCGAATGCAGAAGATATTTCGGAACCAGTTATTTGATTCCCATCCCAATTCATAACATTAAGCACTGGAGAATCGTTACGCATAGATTTCATATGATTCCAAAATAGTTTTGATTCACGTACCATTCGACATTCTAAGTTCCTTATGAAGTCTTTATAAGCCATGCGAATGTTATGTTTGAGCTGAGCGCGAGCCCTTTTGAACGCATCGTAGTCACTCAGACGACAAGAGTGCTTCCATTTTCTGTGGAGAGAATCTTTAAGTCTAATATTCCTAACAATTTCACTTGTGAACCACCTCGGGTATTGCCACTACGTAGCTTTTTAGGTTACTGAAAGTATCTTAGCCTGGATAATCTTATTTAAGTTTTCTTAAATATTTTTACTCCGAAAGAAGATATTAGAACCAGACTTGGTTATTTGGCTATTTTCTCTAAAATTAGCCACACATGACAAAATTATTGAATTCGCCAACCAGGTTGTACTATTTACAAAGACAACATAAAAATTATGTTTAAATACAAAATTGATGTACTCGTATATGTATAATTTTAAAAAATCTATCAATATTCAAATATCTCAGTTTCCTTCTGTTAAAAATTCATATGATATTTCTTCAAATGAAAAAGAAAAACATACTGCATCAAAATTGACCATTTATTATCTTCACTGTAGAAGCAAAGGGGCTAAAAGAAATTGGAGGAAACAATTTCTCGAGGTGTTAATGAGCGTTACTCGCTGCAAAATAGCAGCTTACAATTTACAAAATAGACCAGCAAACTTCAGCTTACAGTTTCCAAACATTATATTAACATTTTTGTACTTCTAAAAAGTACAAATTTTTAGATGCATGCATAAAACTCGAATAAGTTTTAACATAGCTTATTAGTTTAATTTTAAACTTTATTTTAATTTATACAAAACTTAAGTAGTTTAAAGTTTTTGTTTCCTTGATACGATTATTAAAACGTTTATACTTGAAATACAAATAAGTGTATATTAGATATACAAATACAAGGAAAAAATAACTAAACAGAAGTGGTCCCTAGAACTTGTGAAAATATAAGATCAACTTATATTGAAACGAAATTGTGACAGTCACAAGCATAATGAACGCAATTAAGGTTTCAAAATGTTTATATTTAGTTATCAGTTTATTCATTTACATATCAGTTAAATAAAATGCTTTGTTTAGAGATACTAGTAAAATTTAGAAAAAAACCTGAAATTGGGAATAATTTTTATAGTATTTTTTTTAATAACAATGCATTAAGCATTACTTAATAATTATAAAAATATATTATTTATAGTTAAGGCATTAACATTGTGAAGGTTTAAATACATTATATTTTATTTTATCAAACTGTTTATTCCACTTTACGTAACGGTATAACCCTACTGGTTTCAAGGTTGTCACCTCATCATCAGGATAACTCAAACAAGACTTGTTTGTGTTCCCTTAAGGATGAGGTGAAAACCTTGAAACCGGTAGGGTTATACCATTACATAAAGTGGAATAAACAGTGTTTGATAAAACAAATTACAAATGATAAAAATATTTATGAGAAGCGATTTTAGTATCAGCTTAAGATTCATGTCAAATGAGTTCTGAAAGAAAAAAAAAAGAAAAAATGATGTCGAAATTGATATTAAGCATTATATCTACCAGTTAAATGGCCACCGATACTGACACCTAACCAGCTGTAATCTGAAGACCATAAACTCTCTTAGTTTGAAACAAAGTTTTCATGGCAGTCTTGGATCTATACTAGATAACTGGTTTGCAAATACAAACGGCAGCAATCAAGAAATCTTCGAATTAACAGGGCTACCCTAACTCACCAAACAATAATTTAGTTGGTAGGCTTGGATTTGATATGAACAGGACATGATACGTTACAAAAGCTTAATGGGTGTGATGAAGAGGTGTCACTGAACTACACGTAGATTGTGAAATTTGTAATGTTTTTTGCTCAATGCGATTGGATTTACTAGAATAATAGTGAGAGAAATAAAATTATATCAATCTGTAAAACAAAAAAAATACAATATACAAAAAAACAAGACTTCATTGAAGGGTTTGTATGAGAAAAAATTAGTAGTCCCTGATTTAAAGTAACTCGAATCGACCAAGTCTTAATCTAATTCTCCTGTTTTCTTGTGTAAATCAGCTTTAATAAATTGTAAAATGCATTAAATTATAAAAACGCTTTTCGAAAGGAAACTGATGACTTTAATATAACCTTCTTACCGTCTTACTCCTACCAATTATCCCTTTTTTGTTCCACTTAGAATCACATATATGTATATCTTTTTAATAATTTTTGGTCGCGATGATGACATGAATCGTAAATTCAACAACGTTTATTTGAAATGTATCAGTATTTTCAGGATATAATAAATTATTTCCATTCCTTTAATTAGTTTATGTGACCTCTTAAGTATGCTGTTCTATTACAACCAATATAGCAAACCTAAATTTATGCTTTCAGACATAACACAGGTGCATTTATACACCATCATAAGACGTGTTTTAAATTTACGAGTTTCAAGTAGTGGGTTGTGTAGAGCATTTGCATAACAAAGCCTGTGGTGCTTGGAGTATAAGTAATGTACCTTTCAACTGGCCATCATTTTCTTCAAGTATCGTTTGTGTAAGCACCTTTATCAACGATTTCATTTTATTCTTCCTTTTTCGATTATTGCTTTCGTATTCATATTGAACTCAAATAATTTTTAATGAATATATTTCTTAAATTATTTTAAAATTCGTGGTAAATGTTAAACAAAGTTAGTATTTTGGATATGTCATTTTAATTTTTTTGTCATTGGAGTTGAAAAATATTTAACACTTAGTGTTGGACTAAACACAGCACTTTTTATTTCTAATAAAAACAACTGCTGTATATTTCAATTTAAAATATGTGTACATGAATATTAGAAATTACGGTATACTGTAACAAACCTGATCGGATTTCGTAATAATACGTCTCCCAAGCTTTTCGTGCTGACTTGTTTCTCACAGTAAACTATGTAATGTTAAATAAAAAACACAGCTCCTTAAATAATGATATTTTTAAGTAGAACAAACACACCTATTACTCTCTTTTTTTCAATAGTTTGCCACTCTAAAAAATAATAAGGTCGAATATATTTTATAGAAAATTAAAGTGATGATGATTATATTTCATTTAATAATTGGGCAAAAATATATGGTCCACACACATTATATATTCCAATGTCTATGATTTTTATCTCTAAAAAAGCAATAAGTTTTTTTTTCATTTTAAATACTAAACTTAAATTTACTAGAAAAAAAATTGAACATACTTTACCTTTGTTTTAAATACATAACATATTACATTTTTTTTTATATTAAAGCTAATTCGATTTTTGACGCTTAATGTCTTTGTTTTACAAAGCATTAACAGATGTATTTTTTTTTAAATTTAAATTATTACGCGATACATAGTTTTATACAGGTTATATTGAAAAAAAAATTTTTTTTGGCAAGAATTACTTTTTAATAAAAAAATTCTTGATATTTTCTAAATAAAATCAATTATGTTATATTTTTTGGAATATTTTAAAGTAATATTACTATTTATGTAAAACATTACTTTATTTAACCACTAAGAGAACCCAGAAGTATGAAATTATATTGAAACCACGCGAATATCATGAAAATGAAAATAAATTTTGATGTATCACGCTAAATGTATGAAATTCAATGAAACACCAAGTTACGAGTTTTCAATCACGCCACGCGGAGGACGGAATGATGGCCCGGATGAAATAGGGTCTACACGCGATCACTACCTTTACAAAATCGTATGATTTGTACTTTATTGTATTGTATTGAAATATACTACCGTTATATACAACATAACCTGGCGAGCTTAATGCCACCTAGATGCACCAGATATATGATAAAAGATTTGTATATGAAAAAGGAAAAAAAGGCGTGGATCATTTATTTGGGTGTCGGGAATTGAACAACTAAAATTTGGAGTAAAATACAATCAGTATATAAGGAAGTTTGTTTTTTCTTCAAATATTAAAAAAAAAACCTGATGTAATTGAGATTAAAAAATAAAAATGGTCGCTCTAATGAAAAAGCTTTTTTTTTTTTATTTTGTCAAATAAATAAACAAAAAACTAAAAACAAAACCAAAAAGAACATTTAACACTAATATTTTAAATAATAAAAGTTATTCATAGCAAACGTGGTAAAAAACAGAAGCCTTAAAAATAACTGAGGAAGATTCAATGTGAGATACTCTGATTATAGATATCTTTAGGAAAGCCTTAAATAGGATAGGATAACAGGCGATCTTAAACTAAAAAGAGTGGTGTTGGAAAAATATCAGATATGATAATTTGATTATATAATCGTAAAAAAGAAGCTGGGATAAATCGGAAGCTAAGCATATATGTAATACAAGGACTTGAAACACCAAGGTGGTCTATTTTCAACTGAAGATGGGAAAAGGTTGCTGATGGGAAAAGTACACATTAATGAAATATACAATAATTATTGCATGGTAAACATAATAATAGAAAACGTGTATCAAATTTAAGCTAACTTGAAAATAAACCTATCATATAAAGTTAGTTTTACAAAAATGTGTTAGTTTTAGAGTTATTTTAAGTTTAATCATTTCGTGTGCTCACCTCGTGAAATGTTGTATTTTATGCATCGTGCAGTATTGTATAAAAGCTTGTGACCAATGGGATGAACTAGTGTTGCCTAAAATATGTCTGGATTGTTCATACCCACCAAAAAACATTATGAAAATACATTACTAATTTTTGGTATTCACGAATTTTACGAATTTTAACTGTGTTAACACATTCATTTTTTATAATGGTGAAAATATTACAAAAGACAATTAGCCTTGAAAAAACAATAAAAAAATTGGTAATGAATTACCGCATACACTGTTAGAAGAATATACAATTAAATGATATTGTTCACTACCTTCCGAAATCTTCGTTTTATTAAAGTGGAATGCTCGTCGAAGGTTTTATCCATAAATAATGACTAATTGTAATATATTGCATTTTATTAAACTTTCGTTGTATAACAACCAGACTGGAATCCTTTAAAAAAAAGGGTTGCAACGGTACTTCTGTAAAAACTGTGGAATCGATTAAATTCTACAGTTTTTACCAGGAGAGAAAAGTGTCCATATTGATTTATTTCTAATTACTAAACTCCGCGGCGTTCTTGATAATATACCAGTCTTCCAGGCCGGGGGTTGAGGGTTTAATCCCAATAGTGCCCAGACTATTTTAAAAAAAGGTTTCCAGTCTAGTTTTCACACAGGATGTTTAAACATATTTCTGCATCGTTAGAAGAGTTTGCCAGATGCTAATAATACCTCCAAGATGAACTCCTTGTAATCCATATAACGAAAATGTAATAAAATAAGCCCACGTACACCCTGAAAAAAAATCGTTCAGGCTCATGTTTGCAAACTTAAACGCCATACTTACACAAATACTAATATTTTTGACCGAAAAATTCTTGAAAAATAGCCTGCAATATTTTATACGAGGGTCTGCAAAGTTAAAATGTGACGCGAAGCCGACGCGCTGCGACGTGCGTGTTGCCAGCGTTATTATGTCTTTGTCTCGCGCCGTGCTCCCAAAATGGGAACTAATTGCGCTGAAATCCTTGCGATAATTTATTTATATAGTTTCTATTCACGGTTCATTTACTATTCCATACATCACACATGAAAATCTCATTAAGGGAATATAAACCTGCTATTATATTGTTTAGCGTGTCATGAAATAAATATTCTAGTTTTTCACTATGAACAAGAATGTATTTTTTATAATTAATTTTTCATGAATACTGTTTAACTAAAGTGTCGATCGTGTATGGGTTATAGTAATATGTCGATCGTGTATGGTAATTGTGTATAAAACTGCTTTTTAAAATAGTTTTCCATAATATTGTTAACATAATCGATAAAATGAAACTTATAGCACATTAAAACATGTATTTCCCCCCCATTTTCACGCATTATATTCAGTTCGATACTACAACCATCTACGCTGTTAAGTCTCCATCCAACGCGATCTAAACCAGATGATCGATATCTTCTTTAGGTTTTATGAGCGCGCTAAAGGGACTCCTACTCCAATGGCAGCACGCCTGAATGTAAGTCTCCATCCAACGCGATCTAAACCAGATGATTGATATCTTCTTTAGGTTTTATGAGCGCGCTAAAGGGACTCCTACTCCAATGGCAACACGCCTGAATGTAAGTCTCCATCCAACGCGATCTAAACCAGATGATCGATATCTTCTTTAGGTTTTATGAGCGCGCTAAAGGAACTCCTACTCCAATGGCAACACGCCTGAATGTAAGTCTCCATCCAACGCGATCTAAAC
This sequence comes from Odontocerum albicorne, assembly GCA_949825065.1. Taxonomy (NCBI): domain Eukaryota; kingdom Metazoa; phylum Arthropoda; class Insecta; order Trichoptera; family Odontoceridae; genus Odontocerum; species Odontocerum albicorne. Next base: position 41,773,549 of record OX463839.1, on the reverse strand, counting down.
CAGATGATCGATATCTTCTTTAGGTTTTATGAGCGCGGTAAAGGGACTCCTACTCAAATGGCAACACGCCTGAATGTAAGTCTCCATCCAACGCGATCTAAACCAGATGATTGATATCTTCTTTAGGTTTTATGAGCGCGCTAAAGGGACTCCTACTCCAATGGCAACACGCCTGAATGTAAGTCTCCATCCAACGCGATCTAAACCAGATGATCGATATCTTCTTTAGGTTTTATGAGTGCGCTAAAGGAACTCCTACTCCAATGGCAACACGCCTGAATGTAAGTCTCCATCCAACGCGATCTAAACCAGATGATCGATATCTTCTTTAGGCTTTATGAGCGCGCTAAAGGGACTCCTACTCCAATGGCAACACGCCTGAATGTAAGTCTCCATCCAACGCGATCTAAACCAGATGATCGATATCTTCTTTAGGTTTTATGAGCGCGCTAAAGGGACTCCTACTTCAATGGCAACACGCCTGAATGTAAGTCTCCATCCAACGCGATCTAAACCAGATGATCGATATCTTCTTTAGGTTTTATGAGCGCGCTAAAGGAACTCCTACTCCAATGGCAACACGCCTGAATGTAAGTCTCCATCCAACGCGATCTAAACCAGATGATCGATATCTTCTTTAGGCTTTATGAGCGCGCTAAAGGGACTCTTACTCCAATGGCAACACGCCTGAATGTAAGTCTCCATCCAACGCGATCTAAACCAGATGATCGATATCTTCTTTAGGTTTTATGAGCGCGCTAAAGGGACTCCTACTCCAATGGCAACACGCCTGAATGTAAGTCTCCATCCAACGCGATCTAAACCAGATGATCGATATCTTCTTTAGGTTTTATGAGCGCGCTAAAGGAACTCCTACTCCAATGGCAACACGCCTGAATGTAAGTCTCCATCCAACGCGATCTAAACCAGATGATCGATATCTTCTTTAGGTTTTATGAGCGCGCTAAAGGGACTCCTACTCCAATGGCAACACGCCTGAATGTAAGTCTCCATCCAACGCGATCTAAACCAGATGATCGATATCTTCTTTAGGTTTTATGAGCGCGCTAAAGGGACTCCTACTCCAATGGCAACACGCCTGAATGTAAGTCTCCATCCAACGCGATCTAAACCAGATGATCGATATCTTCTTTAGGTTTTATGAGCGCGCTAAAGGGACTCCTACTCCAATGGCAACATGCCTGAATGTAAGTCTCCATCCAACGCGATCTAAACCAGATGATCGATATCTTCTTTAGGTTTTATGAGCGCGCTAAAGGGACTCCTACTCCAATGGCAGCACGCCTGAATGTAAGTCTCCATCCAACGCGATCTAAACCAGATGATTGATATCTTCTTTAGGTTTTATGAGCGCGCTAAAGGGACTCCTACTCCAATGGCAACACGCCTAAATGTAAGTCTCCATCCAACGCGATCTAAACCAGATGATCGATATCTTCTTTAGGTTTTATGAGCGCGCTAAAGGAACTCCTACTCTAATGGCAACACGCCTGAATGTAAGTCTCCATCCAACGCGATCTAAACCAGATGATCGATATCTTCTTTAGGTTTTATGAGCGCGGTAAAGGGACTCCTACTCAAATGGCAACACGCCTGAATGTAAGTCTCCATCCAACGCGATCTAAACCAGATGATTGATATCTTCTTTAGGTTTTATGAGTGCGCTAAAGGGACTCCTACTCCAATGGCAACACGCCTGAATGTAAGTCTCCATCCAACGCGATCGAAACCAGATGATCGATATCTTCTTTAGGTTTTATGAGCGCGCTAAAGGGACTCCTACTCCAATGGCAACACGCCTGAATGTAAGTCTCCATCCAACGCGATCTAAACCAGATGATCGATATCTTCTTTAGGTTTTATGAGCGCGCTAAAGGAACTCCTACTCCAATGGCAACACGCCTGAATGTAAGTCTCCATCCAACGCGATCTAAACCAGATGATCGATATCTTCTTTAGGCTTTATGAGCGCGCTAAAGGGACTCTTACTCCAATGGCAACACGCCTGAATGTAAGTCTCCATCCAACGCGATCTAAACCAGATGATCGATATCTTCTTTAGGTTTTATGAGCGCGCTAAAGGGACTCCTACTCCAATGGCAATACGCCTGAATGTAAGTCTCCATCCAATGCGATCTAAACCAGATGATCGATATCTTCTTTAGGTTTTATGAGCGCGCTAAAGGGACTCCTACTCCAATGGCAACACGCCTGAATGTAAGTCTCCATCCAACGCGATCTAAACCAGATGATCGATATCTTCTTTAGGTTTTATGAGCGCGCTAAAGGGACTCCTACTCCAATGGCAGCACGCCTGAATGTAAGTCTCCATCCAACGCGATCTAAACCAGATGATTGATATCTTCTTTAGGTTTTATGAGCGCGCTAAAGGGACTCCTACTCCAATGGCAACACGCCTGAATGTAAAAAGAAAATCAGCGACGACAGATTCAAGGACGTCCCCGTCGAGGGAAAATGGTGTGTAGTGCAGTAGATATACGAGCACTACACGGTAGTAATTATACGAGCACTACACGGTAGTAATTATACGAGCACTACACGGTAGTAGAGCTCGGACTTACAAAGCAGCTTAAGGCCTCGAATTCAAACAGTTAAACAAAATCGTTATAAAAACTAATATAAAAAAAAACAGATTACATTCAAATTTTACAATAGTTTTTTGTATTCATTCGTGTGGTACGGAACGCTATAGTTAATTGGATTTAGCCGTGCTGGAAGACACTATTATATGCAAGCCCTATAATCAAGCGTTCGGATTAAGAATCACTTGGGTAGATATGGAACTCGCAGTTTGTCATCTCATTTGTGGATAGTACTAGCGCACACGTAAAGAGACAACATTACTCAACACATAAAAAGGCAACACTACAGCAATACGCATATAGCACGTATAAATATTGTTACTTAACGTTTTTATGAGACTAGGATAATTTTTTTTGGGTTCCATCAAGTCGAACACGAAACTCCCGTTCACATGAAAAGCGTCTCATTAACTAGATTACGGAGATCGTGAACTTCGCTTTAAATTTGTATAAAATGTATGAGATATTTCAAAATTTAAGAAAGTTTATTTTATTTTTCATAAACCACCCGACTATATTTATCACTTGTTTTCTTTTTCGTAAACCTAAGCTTTTATATTTGATAATCTACATTCCGAGAATTTTTTAAGTTTTATATAATTTACGAAATATTCAAATGAGTTTCACCTTTTCATAGTTTTTTTTTTAACAGTTTTACTCCCAAAAATCAATGGCCACTATCGCATAAATCGTAAATTTTAAATATAAAAAGAGTTTTAAAATGAAAACAATATATCAAACTCTTGTGGTTAAAAAACGGCTCTTATATTAGGACAGATAAAAACATTGTTCCATGTGAGATATTAAAAATTAAAATTCAAATACAGGATTTCTTTTTAATGTTTAATTTAAATGACGTAAGATTCTGGTATGTATAATTATCCAAAAATGATTCAAACACTTCTGGTTTTCTATGTGGTCAATTAGTATGGAGCTTATATTTTCCAAAATAATAAATAAAAATGCATCTACTGTTTACTTGTAAAATTAATAAAACAACATTCATAAAAAAGTCAGACACTAAGTTACTCAAATACACCCTCAGTCAAAAAATCGTTGGAGGTGTATGGATGTAGAAGATACGAAAGATGTGTGTCGCGATAGGAAAGTCTGACCTTCTCTCCTCTCTTCCTTCCCCGACAAGGAGTATATGTAATACAAACCATCACACCGCAGGTAAATCTGCTGATAAAAATACATGTCGAAAGTGGCAAGTTTGCGTAAAAATATATCAAAATTTGGTAAACAATTTATTTTCAAGACGTTTTCTTATAAAAACATTTTGATAAAAAAATAAATCAGACATTTAGTAGCTCACATCCACCCTCTGTAAGTCTGTTGAAATACCTTTTTTGTAAAATTTTAATTGATTACTTATCAGGCAAAGAACGTCAGCCCATATCGGAACGCCGCAAGACATGATAAAAATGTAATTTCCTGTTGCTAATTACACACGCCCCTCAACCCCCTAATAGGGGAGTGTAGTGTGTTTTGCGTATAGTAGGAGAAAACATGTCTAACCATTTCAAATTATCGTAAGCTACAATTTGACTTACGTTATTGAACTAAATCTTTAGTTGAAAAAAAAAAACATTTTAATGACCGATTTGGTTTTCCGATAAAGTTAATATATACTCGTACATTAGGAAATAAAACTCCAAATTAAAAAAAAAAAATTACACGGAACTGAGTTAAACTGTGGGTCATTATAAATTCAACTTTAAAAATGATGTAATTCATATGAAATATATGTCCTAATAAAGGCATGCTTTAAGAAACTTATACCATATTTTGTTATGAGGTGCATGACCGCGCGGTAACGCACTGGACTTCGATGCGGAAGTTTGCCGGTTCGAACCCCATACTGTGTTACTCCCCTCGAATGACACAGGTATTTTTTCCGCCTAGTATTCGAGGGAACAAGGATATCTTTGACTGCGTCATATCTATTCTTTAAAAAAAGAAACATATATGCATGTGTGCTTCGATCGTCTCACTACGGTGTGTACCGTCGAATTCACTACAGTGGTGTGGCCAGTTAGCAAGGCTCACTCAAACTGAATTGACAGCGAGAATGTCGAGAGGATTCTCGACTACAAGATTCAGCAAGACGACGACATTTTGTTATCACTGTTAGGATTAATCAGGATTTTAGTGTTTATTGCGATGCGGCAACTTCGTCCAACGAACCAGTAAGTGACATTATGTTGAAATCTCATTGACTAATTTCAAAATATGGGGACAATGGGAATCTAGCCTTTGCCTCCGGGCTGGAAGACAGAAGTCTTACCGTGTAGGTAACAGAGGTCCTTGTTATAAGTAAATATTATGAATCTAAGACAATCTCCGTGGCTTAGATGCTAAGAGGCTTGACCCTGCTGCTTCGAGATAGATCCCGATGGTACACAAAGAAGAGCCCCAGTCGGGCAAATTAATTTGTCTGGTAATAATACTCTCTTTCTAATCTACGCGAGTGTTGTAGCCTCTACGTATGACAATATTTCCAAATGTGCGAATTCAGGGCGTACTCCAGTAGTTCCAAACCCAAAGGTTTGATCAATAGAGCTGAAGATATTTATATCGGACCTGTGCCGTCACCCTTGTGAGTATGTATGTGGTATGAGGAAATAGACAATGCTGTGTAGATCTGGAGGGAAATTCACCCTAATATTTGTATATGTTCTTGTAAATGTAATGTATGTAGAATTCGCTGAAAATACTCTGATAAAATGTTCTTAGATGTAAAATATGTATGTAAAATGTCAGTAAGACCCCGATTGTAGTCGCGACCGCAAGGAAAATATGTGACTTGCGCAGCGATGCATCGGAGTAGGTCGGGGGGCTCGCGAGGTTAAGCAGCGCTCAGAACCTCGAAAGTTGTATTTCGCGCGCGGGTATGGGCGCTTGTGATGACCGGCGGACCATTAATATAGAGGGTCCCCTGATTGCGAAATACTTATACTTCCTTCCTACCAAGTATATTATCAGTACTACTGAATATACTGCGTTTTACTTGAGACCCGCTACCCTACTTCGACTGTCTGAAAGGAATCTCTCCCTGCTACCTTCTTCTTCTTCTACTGGATATTCGCTACGGAATTCGCGACGTCGATTCTCTGAGCGCGATGCGGCAACCAACGTGCCTATTTACAGTCTTTGTGCCCCGTACGGTACAACATTGTTATCTTCCGATCACGCTTTCCAATATGTCTGCATCAATTCGGATACGTTAGGGAGCACCATACAAACGATTGAGTTTTGTTTGAATATCAAATAACGTATAAATAATAGGGATATGAAGGAGATGTTAAAATATTTCGGCCGACAGTATAATTATTACTATCATCATCATCAGCACTCCTGATAGTCTTGACTTCTTGGCCTTTTTATTTTGTCACGCTGCGTCATGTGTTCTGCTCTTCACTCGAGTGTAGAAGTCTATTTGGCGCCGTAAATTTATTATATATATTCATAAAATCTCAAAAACTCGTATAATTATTGTTCCCATAAACTATTTTATTCTGCTAAAACAATAAAATTTTTGGTCTGTTATTCTACAAATATCGACGAATACGTTAAACAATCTAACATACACTTTATAGCCCTATTGCTAGACTTTAATATCTTGATGAAGCTTTTCTAGTTCAAACGAATAATAATGAAATTTTAGCATAATTTTACTTTTAAAATGTGTTTGATTAGCAGCATTGTAAGCATTTTACTAGATAAATAACTTTTATGAATACTTTAAAGTAGTAAAAGCGGATTTCCAGCGCTTGGAAATTTTCAACCGTAAATTTGGTCAGTTTTCATTTTATCGTATTATGATGAGATTTATTCGTGATCAACTTAAAATCTTATGAAATCTGTACATAGTACAATTGAGTGTATTGCAAATATGCAGCTCGGGATCGCTGAGTATTGTTGAATAAGTCTGTGTTTTTTTTATGATTTTTTAGATCCACCTAAAAGGTTCTCCCATCAGTAATTACAAAATATATGTTTGAAATATATTTTCAACCATACAAAATATGATTATATCACATTATGTAAGAATAATAAAATTTGTTTAGTATAAGAATTCGTCGACAGATTATATCGTAATTTTTATGTAACATTCAAAACTGTTCTGTCGCTCTTCGATATCGCGCCAAAAATATTCAGCACCTCTCCTCTCACAAAACTGCGCTACGCTCCAGAAGATGTGTTTTGGTATTTCCAGTTAATCGCGTCGTCCTTTACTGTCCATGGAGTCATATTTTGAAACCAGTTACCGACCACCGTAAGACTCTCCCTTTCTTTGGCTCTCTTCAAATAGTGACTTAAAAAATATCACATCTCTCTTCAATTACGAAACGTGTTTTTCTGTTTTTTTTCTTGTGTATTCCAATCTTCTTTCTCCTTATCTAGTCTTTTAAATTTGGTTTTACTGTTTTATTTTTAAATACTTTGAGTATGTTTAAGACTTTACCCAGCAAGTAACACGAATCTGAGTAACTCTGTTTTAGTAAGTACTCGCCAATTGTATAAGTGTCTAAAAATCAAAGTTGAATTATCCATTTTGAATATTTCAACTTTCTAGATACCGGGTTGTTTAATTTTCTGTCACAAATATTATGTTGGTTACGACGAGTTTCTTAAATGGTTTGAAACTTTTTATTCTATTTTAAGCTTTACATCTACCGATCGGAAGCTTTTTTTATATAACAAGAATTTGATTTTTTAAATTAAAATATTGTATATTACAGAAAACGTTTTCAGTTTTTTTTCTAAATGCGTATATTTGACCCAAAAAGAGCTTTAATATTATTTGGTTATTTGATGATACAAATATTTCAACAATCATATAATCTGATATTTGATTTCAATATAATTTGGTTATTTGATCATACAAATCACTCAAAACTAGTGTTAAAAGTACAAGCCAAATCAATTTAAATTTGGTTATTAAAATTAATTTGGCTCATTTTTTAAAGTAAATAAATATATTATTATTTGCTTACTAAAACATTGTTTACCCCACTTAACATAACGGTATAACTCTATCGATTTCAAGGTTTGCATCATCAGGGAGCACAATAAAGACCAAGATCTTCGAATCCTTTAAGAATACTTCGAATATAATGCAGGATGTTTTTTAATTTTCTTTTGATAAAACGACTTGTGACCTCGATTACCTTCGGATCCGGGGGTGGTGGGTTCGTTCCCAGTGGTATCCACTTCTTTAAATAGGTTCTAGCCTGATTTAAAAAAAATACCACTTTTGCATCATTCTGGTTGTTAGAAAGAAACTCCCACGTTTTACTGTATGCAACAAAAGTGTGTTGCAATATAAATACTACTGCCTGGCAAACTTTTTACAAATGTTGAATTGATTTTATTCTACAAGAATAAAATTTAAAAATTAACCCTCAACTACAAGCCCCGAATATAATAATTAGCATTTAACAAATCCAGTTCCATTAACTGGATTATTTCCTGTGTCTAATTTGAGACAGATTTCCGCAAAAGAGGTAGTTTTTTAATAGTTTTTATCACAGTTGCGGAAAGGAGAAAAATTAATTGTTTTCAAAATAATGATTTAGTGCCTAATTAAGTAATTTTTTATTAACAAAAAATAAAATGCTTGAGAATTATGAAACACTCGAGTTATTAAGTCGGCCATTTCCTCGTCTAAAGAGGGCATCGTTGAGCCCAAATAAATAATGTTTTTGCCCAATGAGAACGCAATCAGGCGCATTTTTTTTCGTGTTCTTTTCTGTAAATTTCTTTTACGCCCGGGAATTTTTAAGTGGAGAAATGGAAAGAAAGGATTATCTCTACAGAAACTGAACGGCTAATTATCATCAAAAGAATGTTAAGGTAATTACGAAATACTCCTTTAAGCCTTTTTAAGACGTTTACTTTTGTACTCTTCCATCCAAAACCCACCCTCTTTGTCTATGAATAATAAAAAAATATCGAAAAAAATTTTAAATTTTTCTTTCTAAAATTTGACCATAAAGCGTTTTTTTTTTTCATTTTCACATCTTTACTGAAGATAAATTTTGAAGTGATTTTTTTTAATACGATGCAGTTAAATTTTGGGGTTGCTCTAGTTTATATACTTTTAAAAGTTTATTTTTACATGAAACTATAGGTTATGAATCGAGTCAATTAAAAAAACATTATTTGTTGTGTTCTGGTCGCTAAACACAAGAAGATATTAAAGTTTAGTATGAATGTTTCAGCTGAGTGTTTAACGTAAAACATGCAATTTGTATAATAAAATGGATGTTATGGTAAATGTTATTCAATACATTGAACCAATGATTCAAGATTTTTTTCCCCAAAAATTTGCTGAATTCACTCATTCTAAAAATTTTTTTTTGTTATTTTACAAAATGACGTATGTTATTCCAATAGTTCTTAATTGTTATTGATAATATTATCAAAAACAAGAAAAAACAGTAATCACCTTGGCGATTATGTTGTTTGCATATTTTGAGGCTGGCGTCGACCACGAGTTTTACTAGTATATGTAAATAAAAACTAGCGCTTTCTCTACAAAAATACAAAAATTATTTGGAAAATTGCATGTGTTTTTCGAATCATCTCTATCAGCCACAAGACATGAAAATGAACTGAATGTATTTTACTTGCATGCACTAACATTCTATGCTATAACGGTGAAGGATACATATTTTATAAACAAGAATCAGCATCGTGATGCAAAGTTTAGCTCGCTCTCTTAGCAATTAGGAGTCAAGGGTAAATGTCAGGTATTATTGAGAGACTCTTTGTTACCTTGGCCAGTAGTACTTTTGCTACTTTGACCATTAGTAGTTTTGCTACCTTGGCGATTAGTACTTTTGCTACCTTGACAATTAGTAGTTTTGCTACCTTGGCGATTAGTACTTTTGCTACCTTGGCAATTAGTGATTTTGCTACCTTGGCACTTAGGTGCCTGGTACATTATAATAGCAATATTGCTATGAAGTGTCACAAAATATTTCTATATAAATTTGCAAGGTGCTTTTATCTGTTTATTATTTTGTGTCTACGATACAGCTAGCTAGCAGCAATTTCAAACTCTTACGTGCTATAAAAGGCAAAAAAAATATTTCCTTTTGTTGAAATTCTTTATTTCTGATATTTAAGGTCAGGTTGAAATTTGTATTTATGCTATTGGTACAAAATTCTACGTGTGGTCATTTTGTCGAAGTTTTTAAATATTTACGTGGCAAAATGTTGGAAAGAATGCTATTGTTATTCTTTAAAATATAAAATGAAGCGAAAAATAAAATATACGTACTGATGAAAAGATGATGAAGGCTAGATGCGATATAATATTTGACTTACAAAATAGTTTAACAAAAAGTTAACCAATTGATTGCAAATATTTTTAGTAGCTTAACTTATGTATGTTGATTTTATCTAATAAAACCTAAAATTTTATAAAATTTTTCAATACCAGTTTAATTTCACATATTTTTGAGGGTAACTAAATGTGTAGTTGTACTGTTGAATGTTTCCTTTTCGATCGATAATTTAAGGCAAGAAAAGTCTGTCCACATGGATTGGTGAGGGTTGCTCTCGCAATATATCTCCGACTGGCGGGCTGGCAGGGTGATGGAAGGAAAGCCGAAAAACAGCTCGTATTTTTCAGCAGGGATCGCATACAAGCAGCGCCAGCTGTAAGAACTTCCAATCAACATTCAAAAGCTAACAGCCAGTTGACCCTTTACATACTTGAGTGATTAGATAACTTCTTAATTTATTAGAATAGTACCAAAATTTTACAAGCAATACGTGTTTAATTCAACATGATCATTGGTAAAGAGAAAGATCTGAGAATAAATGTTGCAAAATCCAAAGTCAAGGTGATAGAAAATGTGGAAAGAAAAATAAATGTGATATATGAAAGATTAGGGCAGGTTGAAAATTTTTACTTTTAGGAAATTATTTTGTCCGACGATGGAAGAGTTACGAAGGATATTGAATTGTGTGTGACGATATGAAACAAACTCAATGGAGCAATAAAGCATACATTCCGAACCAGCCAATATCAAAATTTACAAAGATGATAGTCCAGTAACAGTGTTTTTGTATCAACTTTGACGTACGGGAGTAAAATGTGGACATAGAATAATAATGAAAAGTATTAATACTGTAGAAATGCGTACACGACGAAGGAAAGTATGATTGGATCAAGTGAATGATATTTTAAAAGAAGAAAAAGTTAAAAGTAAGAGAAATCATAGTAGCTCTATAAGAATGTATATGTAAGTGGAAGATGCAAGATATGTGTATTGAGATACGAAAGTCTGGCACTCTGGCGTCTCTGTCTAATCCAACAGGAAAATGGCGTGATGATTTATGATAAAAATAATTGTTTCCGAAATTTCATTGAAATTATTAGTTTGCACAATCCTATTTATTACCACGTACAAGCCAGAGGTTGCGGGTTCGAATTCTGTTGGTACCAACACTTTTTCTCAGTGTGGTTTTCACTTAAAAACTATAACGTATTTCTGTATTAAAGAGATATAATGTCACATTGTAAACTATCCACAATATTGTTCAGTATGTAACAAATGTGTAATATTAAACCGTTCATTTTTATACTTACTATATAATACGATTATATTATAAAGTGAAACCAAAAGATCAGTCTCTAATATATGGATGCAAGTCATGGGTTCCCTAAAGGTTCAATGGTACTATTGAGTATCAAATGGTGAAGTTTTGAGGAGAACAAACTGCTATAGTATCGAGATCAAAGTGTCGCGCACCTGTATTGGTGTGGACACATACATAGCTCATATGCCTAACTACAAACTTCCGAGGAATAACCTCTTTGGTGACCTAACGGAAGGTCGACGAAAGCAAGGTGGGCAACGCGAGAGGTTTAATTAAGAACGTACCGCATGAAACACTTATAAACATTAATGCTCAGCATAACTGGAAGGAAAGAGCATTAGATAGAGCCAATTGGCGTTAACCTGTTGCTAGTTATCAGTCACCCAAGGGAAAGAAGATACATATAAGCTGGAAGTATTGAAGCTACTTGTCCTATATGCAACAGAATATGTTTATTACAAATTAGCTTACATAGTCATCTCCGGTGGCACCAACGTCAAATAAACTGATCCCACACTTTTGTATTGCGCCTTCTATTACACTCATCACGATTAACGAGCATCCATAATAAGGTAATTTACGAAGCAAGATAAACTGAATATATTCAGGGACATAATTTCATTCATGTATTTGAAAATGTTTTTGATTGAACATACGTGTATTTATTTATATGATGTACGGTCATTAAAATGGAAAAATAGTAATAGTCAAATTAAAATAAAAAATTTAGATTGCGCATAAATTCAAAATCTGAGTCGTTGTCGTTTTTACTGGGCCTTGTACTCAAGGATCTTCTCACCATTCCAATATCAATTAAGTTAAAAAACGAAGATGTGCCGTCAAACATTTTGTTTCTTTCTTTTTTATCCTCTTTTTTAAGTGAGTAAGCCGTTGCACATCAATCAATTTATCAGCCATACCGCTGTACCGGATCCAATAGCACACCAAAGCGAGACAATTGGAGTACAATGGCATGTTTTTTTTCTTTTTTTCTGAAAATATGTATATGACCGAAGTCATGTATTCTTATACCCCAGAACACTAGGCGGAAAAAAATGCCCTGTCAACCGAGGAGGAACGTAGCACAGCGCGAGGTTCAAACCGGCGACCTTCCGTACGGGAGTCCAGTGTGTTACCGCTCCGCTATGCACCTCTCTAAGTATAAGATTAAATATAGACATTAAAACATTGACATGACACAAAAAATATACTATAGAAGTACGATCATACATACTACTTACCCACATATAATATAAGCACACAACAGGTCCGGACTCAAGAGGTCCAATGTTTTTTTTAACAATCAACTTTAACTATACATATGTACAAAAATACATTATGTTAGTTCGAAATAAAAGTATAACGTCAGGTGTTAACTATATATTTTATAAAAACGCGAATAAATATTGAACATCGAAAATTACAGTTGGAAACAACATCGTCTTTGGAAGGGTATGACAAATGAGCAAAAGTCGTTCCACTTGGAATCATTTCTGATAGCGGCGAGCAATTTGTAGGAACAATAGAGCATGTAAGCAGAGCAGTGTAGAGCACCACTATTGCTGCCGGGTTGCACACTGCATAAGTTATGCACTTGAGGGTACTGCTCACGTTACTTCACGAACCGCCATGATTACAATTAATCTTTATTAACTATGTCCTTTTTCAAGGTTAAATGTAAAATACAGGCAGGTAATTTTTTTTTTACTCTCGAATACTTACAGTGGAAGATATTTGAAATGCTAAGTGACGTGCATGATAACATACATACTATCGAGACGGTTTCTTATTGGATTAAACCGATTTGACAATTTAAATTTTATTTTAAATTTTTTTTTAATGATGCATTAAATACGTGATTCAGAGAAACTCTATTTCAAAAATATAATACAAATATTTTGTCTTTCGGGAAGAAGAATAAGATAAGTAATAAAATAAATATAGTTATGTTATTTTCTCTTAAATACGAGCATTTTACTAATTTTCTTGGTGAAAACAGGTAACGAACGACGGTCTTGAAATAAAATGAATATAAATTATGTATTTTGTTTGAAGCTGAAAATCACCAAATTTATAGTGTTTTTAAATATTTTTATAATAATTGTTAGGAATAAAAAGGCAAGCCTAAGAAATAAAACATAAATTGTTTATAAAATACACAAATTTTCGGTTAAAAAACAATTTTTCATTTTATTTGGTAAATAAGTTAGTCGGTGATTTAAGAAGGTGAAATATATTTCAGTTTACGAAAAAAAAATCGGATCCCTTCTCGAGATAATTGTGTATAAAAAAATACACCCTATATTTTAAGTTTTTAAATTTGTCTGACCGTGGTTATTTTTAGCAGGTGAATTTTATTGAAAACTCGACTTCTCATAAATATTCTAAACACAGTCGATGGGCGTGTTGTATAAAACAACCCTCTTAAGCCTTAGGGTGAACCATCACATACCTTCAACCCCTAAACAAATAAACACTTCACAATCAACACGACAGCACAGATTCGCCAAGTTAATATAAGCTTTGAGTCAAAAGATTCGATACTCTTGATAAATATTCTCTCTTTTATTGTTCACAAAATTGTTTCATCAATCTTTGAAGTAACGACATTTGGCCGAAAACAATATCAAGAGGAATTGGAAGTGTTTTGAATAATTTAGGGCAAGGTTCAAACCAATCCGTTTTGTTCGGGTTTTGACTTCAAGTTTGTATTGTGCATATATATGAAGTAAGTTGATTGAATAAAAACATTACAAAAATTATCAATATTTATATTTTATCTACCTCATATGTTTTACACATTTCTTATAATAACGAATGTCATCTCTTTTTGTTTGAAAATCACCTATTCTCCCATGTTATACAAACTTCAACAAATCTGGATATTCATCAAAATGTTACGTTCAAGAATACAGGGGAGTGAAATGAAGAACGGAGGGTGACTTGAAATAAGAAATATTTGTTTGTAGTTGAACCGAGTAAGAAATATTTGTATTAGGGAATCACGTGATCACAATTAAGTTATTGTAACTTGGACATGTAATTAAATTATCAGACAAATTTTGCCGATATAGATAAGTAGCATTATATATACCTTGGAAAAGTAAGCAACGAAATTATACGTAGACATTTAATGGAGAAAAAAATATTTTCGGAACAAAACAACCTTTTTTTTCTCATCAAATCAACGTGTTAAAACTTTTCGTTTTTTTTTGTCGCAGTCGGGCTGGGCAACTTTGAAACATTTCAAATTTAAATGCAACACACTTTTGCAAGCATCAAAAGATGAAAATAAAGTGGAAATTACTTAAAATAATACAATATCATTTCAATTATTTCGAATGTTCTCTTCGTCTAATATAAATTGATATTTTTCATTTTATTTTATGAACATGTTTTATCGAAAGCCAATTTGCACTTTATTTTAAAACCATTATTTTGTTAAACCTGTTTCAAAATGATAAGCTTTCTTTATTTTGATTATGTTTTACAAAAAAATATTATAAATTTATTTTATATTCTTATTTCACAATATATATTTAAATTGTAATAAATATACTTAGAAGAGGAGTAAAAGAGTGTGGCTGGCATCAGATTTCCTTGTATACAATAGACAAAAGCAATCCGATGTTACTTCGTGTTATGTCTTTGAAACTCCCCATAGAATACGCTTTCGTTTGCACGCACACGTCGGGAAATCTGTTTTTGTCAGAGTGAAACTTTTCACAAAAATTCATATTGAAAAGCATTCAAGTATTTCCACATCTTACCGTATTACTGAAAACATTTTTCATGATTGCCAGTCTTTCGTCATAAGAGTTTTTCAATTATTTTACATACAATTTTTCTTTTTTCGACTTTGCAAAAGCAAAAAAAAAACAAATTGATTACATGCTTATGAAATATTTATACTAAAGAACTTCAAATGGTATATTTCAATAAGCTGAAGTACTTTTGTATGTGACTTATTTGGATCGCAAAATTTATATAATTTACGTAATAAACAGTTTCCTTGAATTAAAATTACAGTACAAGATTCTTTGAATTCAAAATCTCTTTCTCGTGGAATTTTTTATACTAATTCAAACATTTTTCGTTTTTTAAATACAAATAGTTTTTTTATAAGAAAATTCTCATAACAATATTGAACACTGTCACACCTTTTCCTATTTTTTAGAATAACATAATGTACACATTTGATAACGTAAATCAAGTTTACCAAATTCCAATCTTACCAGGTGTGACGTCTGCTCTGCTCAGCCGGGTGAAAAACGAACAAATCCTCTTTGATCTCAGGAGTTTGTTGGATTCCTTAAACTCTGAGTAACTCTCTCTCAAAACTTTTACCGGGACAAGGGCACAATTAAAAGAGATATAATTTTAAAAACAAAAAAGTTTACTATATATAAATGGATTAATTAAAAAAAAACCTTGAGCATGGCCCAAGGAAAAAAAAGTTTTAGGTTCGGTTCCCGAATCAATGGCTCGTAGGTTGTGTTGTGAATTCAAACAAGGGAATCTACAATAGCAAATTTCTTAAGGAAAGCCAGGGCATAAGGTCCCGTCACGTAAACCAGCATTAAATACAAGAAAGAATATTCACCCAAAATTGAAGATGTCGTCTTGAAGCGTCTGTGATACGGCAGAGAAAATGCAGCTAGAAATACTGGTAGTATTCAGTGTGAGCAGCGTTGAAGGATCGTCCGTACAGCACCACGTCTCGAATGGAAAAGACTGGCGACCCGTACGCCTGCCCTTTTAAAGACAATCGCGAGATAGAGAGGAGAATTATTTCCATCTCCCTTAGTAATACGATTGGCGCCCGAATGTACAGACGTGGAACTAAAACGCACGTGGCGACAAATATGTCCAGAACGACGAGATAACTCGCGCCAGGTATAACATTCCAGAGAGAAGCCTTCTCATAATCATACCTGGGTGTCCCGGATAACAAATGGTGTTTTGAAACTTCGATAGAAGGATTAAGAGGTTTTATTACCTTTTGTATTTTAAAATATTTCAGTATTTTATGATATTTTATTTTGTTTATTTTCAAAACGACCACATGGTCAGTCATCGGTCTGACCACGTGATCTATAAAACATGACATGTCGAGAATTTACAATATCGAGGACGTATACTATGCAATTTATCCTGAATGCCTTTTAGAGAAATTATTTCATTTTACATCGCGACAATTTCGCCCTCTATTTAACTGTGTTTCGAAATAAAAATAAAATCCTCACACCCCATATCAAGTTACCGAAAGAAACAAAAAAAAACAAACAAAAAAAAAATATTTTCCGTATATCACAGACGCATCAGTCCGAGGGGCATTTCTAAGGAGCGAAGGGTGTATGTACCCCTCACTGGATACGGTTTCGTGGCCGATTTATCTCTAGTCAGCATTCGCCCATATGTGTAGTCTTAATTGGTGTAAGACCAACCACGAGGAAAGGAAACCACGTAAAACCTTTCCTTGACCAGGATCCTAAACAATTTAACATCAACACATAGACGATTACACAGGAGCGGGGAACAATCCTCCCCAACTCCTTACACAAAAAAAAAACATTAAACAATGGTACAAAGGTTACAGAAAATTGATACAATAATAATATAATCAAAACACACAAAAAAAAAACAAGAAATTACAATAATACTCTACAATATCTGGTAATATAAGAAATGAAAAATATTTAACAGCATGGTCAACTAACAATCAAATGTTGACCAAGCAGGAAACAACCCAGCTTAGCCATTCTCTCATTACAATATTCTGAGAAATGGACACAGCTTAACCAAAATAATGAAAAAAACACTGCAGCACTTTCCCCAAAGGCTGACTTTAGTGAGTTCACTGCGGGTCACTGGCTAACCTATGAACCAGCTGATCTCCAAAGGTGATTCCTGAAATTCTTCCTTTTCAATGCTGATTTCGTCCAACCAACTACCCACATGGCTCAAAAAAAAACTATAACCCCACCTTCCTTGATACACTAAAGACATTATTTCACAACACAACCCTTCCTTCGTCTTTCCTTAGTCCGCAAAGTCGGGAAACCGATAAATTTTAAAGCGGCCCCTATCACGGGCGCTTTCCACAATACGACCGCCCCTGGCACACAGCACAGGACGGTCCGAACTTCCGGCCACTTCCGGGCTTAATGATAACAACAATAATAATATTAATTTCGCAAGCCAATATTTATCTTTTATAAATTTCAAGAGGTTCACACAGAACCTTACACGTCGAACTTCAAATATCCTATAGTTCACACAGAACTCAAATCTAGGACTTATATCTCCTCAAGTTCACACAGAACTTATTCCTTGAGACGTCTCTCTCCTTTCTCCTTTTGTGAACTCATATCTAGGACTTATATCTCCTCAAGTTCACACAGAACTTATTCCTTGGGACATCTCTCTCCTTTTTCCTTTTATTTCTTTAGAATCTCGCGACCGATTCCCCACTGGGGCCAACAAGCACTTTTAAAGACATGAAAACAAAAAAATAAAACCCAATTTCCTTGCAGCCCGCGAGGAACCCCCGAGACCATCTACAGAAGCACACTACCTGTGTGTGGACCCTATAAAACGGGCCGCTCCCTCCAGTAATGACCCACCCTTGGATGAGGCAATACTTCTCTAGAAAGGAACTCTATTCCTTAACTAGTGATTCCGTGCAATCTTTGTTTCGAAATGCCCCCTCTTATAAGACAGACGTCACAAGAGGTCTTCCCATAACTTGGGTTTCCTCCGACTCCCAGGTCTGGACAACCGTTGCAGTAACAATTCACCATCACACAGAATGGTAACTGTATAAATGGAGCCTTAGTCCCTTTATAAAAAAAAACACAAAAACATAATGGGAAATTGGCGAGTAGCCCCGATTGAAAGCAGTACGCGTCCACGGACCCCCAGAACAGAGCCAAGAATCACGTGATGTCCACACACACAACTATGGACATCTAGGATCCGAGCGACAGACAACGCGACCTTCACGGACTGAAGCTACCTTAGCCTGAAACGTGTACATGCCAGAACATATCTGTATCCGCAATTGCTAATACGGGTTCATGAAGCCCGTGATGGAGACACACAGCAATCCATCCCAGATGTATTCTCAGGCCATCTTTAAAACCTTTACTGGTTGGGAGGCTAGCTTCTCCCAAACTGGACTCTTAAGGCTGCCCAAGGCCTCTCGGTGATTCACACCGAGCCAAAGAAAGGAGACAATAACAAAATAACACAAAAAAAAACTGGGAATTCTCTTTACGCAGCGAGACCCACCATACGTCCGACCACAAGGGCACGGGTTCGTTTCGAGATTTCACTATCCAAGAAACGCAGTCCCCAGTCATGACGCATGCTGCCAACGCTACAGTAACCGGAGCTCTTATCCCAAAACTCAAAACAGAGCAAACAATTCAAACGGTAATCACCGTAACAGTTACATGAATTCTGTCAAAGTCTCATCCGAGAACGCACCAAACCCTTATACTTATTCCTCACAGCAGCACCACTACAACCTCCACATTTTCCATAAACCTTTCATAGCGCTGCCTCACAGATTACCTTGCGACCCCGTACTCGGTGAGTCCCTTGACGGAACAAAATATATTTTTTAACACAACAAAAAAAAAATCTTTACATTTTAAATTATATGCTCCACACTCAACAGGAGCCAACTCGTCAACAATATGATCCATCATGGAAGGCAACAACTAGGGAACGCAACCCCTTCTCTATAAGAAATTCTGAACAGCTATCGACTCCAAAAATTCGATCTCTCCTGGAAGGCAACACTTTACCAATACGAAACTCGGAATAGTTAACACTCTTATTCTTTTTAACAATTTGATTCACCACAGAAGGTAACAATTAGGAAGACAATCCTTCTCCAATACGAAATTCAGAAGACATCCAAGAATTTCTTTACTTAATGCCCTAACCTCCGCAGCCAATAATTCCGATAGGGAATCAAATGAGAAGGTAACAATTACCACTAATTAAAGCACAACCGCTGTCAGGTAACCCATACCTGAGCTCGCATTATACAGGAGCAATTTGATCCTGACTGTAATACGTGTACCCTCCTCAAAAGGTACTAATCACCTATGTATTACATGGATTCTTACTTCAGAAGGACCTAAGTCCTTCGTTGAAATACATATAATCCTACTCTAGGCTCTCAGCATTCCGCCACTCATGGTCCAGGCTCAGGTTCATTGAACGCCAGATGTTATTTGGTGTTGTCACCGGGTGGAACACCAGCCCACACATAGAACATATGGAACTGAATTCATACGAGATTGCCCTCGGCCAGCTCACTTATTCATTCACACTTGTGGAATAATCGATTCGCACTGGTGACGTCACTTGACATACTAAACTGCCATTCACCAAAGAATCCGACAGTGTATACCATCAAAGTATTATAACAAAAATTTTAATTTAATTTATAAGAACCATTTTCCTAACCATGAATGACCCCCAATTAGGCGCTGACGAACCCATCACTACTCTGTCAATTATCAGCTTATCTATAATCCACCTGGGCGCAGAAGCTGTGCTCAGGACTGGAACCATATCATATGTTCGCGCCCTTATCGTGTGACGACGGACTCACCGCATAAGGTCTATTCTAGGCTTTACTGTATTCAATAGTCAATTCATAGTATATATGCAACTACTAAGCGCCACATCTGTGACAATGGACCCTACTGCATAAGACATGCGTCGGCGGATCAAGACAACTGATACCTGGTATGAGGGATTTACCACGGCGGGTCGAGACGACGACGTATTGCGACGAATGAAGCTGTATCAAGGTATTCTTTCAATTGGTTTAGACCGAAACCACTTCAAGAGTCTCCATAAGATAATACACCCTGTATTCCTACTTATTACTACGTTACAATACATAGTTTGACTCCTGGCCATGTTCTCTAGTTCCAACTGAGAGAACCGGCACCCAACTCTATTTTTAATAAAACGACTAAAATTTTACAATTACAATCACGTAGCCACGCTTTCTAGTCTACAATGAGAGAATACACTATTAACTCTCCTGTTACTACAACGACAAAGAGGCTATACTCGCACTCTTGTTACCTGGCCACGCTCTTTAGTTCTACGGAGCGAATACTCATCTAACGCTCTGTTTATTAAGACAATAGAGAGTTCTATATACAATTATTGGTCACCCGACCACGCTCTTTAGTTTCTAAAGAGAGAATACTCAACTAACTCCCTCGTTATTACAACGACAAAGAGGCTATACTCTACTTCCTGTCACCGGACCACGTTCTTTAGTTTCAAAAGAGATAACACACAACTAACTCTCTCGTTATTACAACGACAAAGAGGCTATACTCTACTTCCTGTCACCGGACCACGTTCTTTAGTTTCAAAAGAGATAATACACAACTAACTCTCTCGTTACTACAACGACAAAGAGTGCTATAATCGACTTCTTGTCACCGGACCACGTTCTCTAGTTTCTAAAGAGATAATACTCAATTAACGATCTTTTTGTTGCGCCGACAAAGAGTTCCATACTCAACTACTGGTCACCTGACCACGTTCTCTAGCTTCGATGCGAGAATACTCAATTACGATCTCTTTTTTACGACGACAAGGAGTTCTATACTTAACTACTGGTCACCCGACTACGCTCTTTAGTTTCTAATGAGAGAATACACAACTACAATCTCCTTATTACGACGACAAAGAGTTCTACACTCAACTACTGGTCACCTGACCACGCTCTTTCGCTTTAAGGAGCGAATACTCATCTAACGCTTTCTTTATTATGACAACAGAGTGTGCTCTACCCTCCTTCTTATCACTTGGCCAAGCTCCTTTTATTTATTTAGCTACGAGAATCCGGACTTAATTCTCTCTTAACTTTTATGACAAGGAGTGGTATACTCTACTACCGGTCACCTGGCCACGTTCTTAAGTAAAAGGAAGCGAGGCGAGATCTTTTATCTTCCCTATTTATTAACTCGAAAGCTAAGCAGAGTTTTCACAATTCCTCGACTGATGACGGTTGGAAATAGATAATCTCTGAGCTATATTTATACTGAAGTCCCTTCTTACACACCTGCAATAATTCTTAATCCGACAAGGGTGGCTCCAAAGAATGATTTTAAATTCCCTATTCTTGAAATATAATTCGTAGGGGACTCGCCCTGTTTCTATACAGAAGCCCTAATGTCGAGTCGCGTTTTTTCCTAAAGTCTTCCGACTCATACCTTTCTAGGAAAACCCTTTTAACTAAATGACAATCCACTACCTGCTTAACCTTAATTCTGAGAAGGTTAATGTTGCATCTCTTATAAACTCTGGCAAGATTGAAGGAAGTCTGTTTACTTCAATACCTAAAGGACGAGCCAACTCCTTTTGTACCTGAAGGCACCGATGCAAAACAAAAGAATTTATTCAAAACGAAATTCTTTTCGAACTTATAGACCAACCTCGCTATCAAGATGTATTGACAGAACAAAAGAATTATCCCAAAACCTAATTCTTTCCGAATCCTATAAACCACTTCGTTATCAAATGTATTGATATAAAAACAAAAGAATTTAACCAACCGTGATTCAATCCAGAATCAAAAAACAAACCTCTCTATCAAAAGGTATTGAAACGAGAACAAATGAATCTAACCAAAACGTAATTCCATTCAGCGCTTACAAACAGCGTATATAAGAAAACTCAGTATGGACTGACTGATTACTAGTAAAATAGAACAACCAAACTTCTTACACCGTGACAATAGTACTGGAAACTAACCTGCTAAAAGTTAAGCGCTCTCTATGCTTTGCCTAGCCTCATACTTTTCCAAGGTGAGATTGGTCTCAAATAACCAGGAATAAAATTCTTATTCCACTGGAATATTCTACGAAAGTTAACACTAATTAATTATTGTCATTCAATGACCACGCACTTCCTCTATTATTTTATTAATTTAATCTTATTAATTTAATCTATTTCAAATACGACACTACATGCGAATCCATTTCCTCAAGGGCAAACCTCGCGCAGTATTTCTAACCGCATACAAAATGGCATTTATCTTCCCGGTGTTTGGTTTAACGCACCTTTATTCCATAATTTAAATTTCCTTAACATTGAATTCCTTTATTTTATCTCTTTTTCGTTCCACTTCAATTCGCAAAATCACTAAACTGACCACTGAGATATTAATTATTATTTATTCTTAAACAAAATTCGTAAACTGGATCACTTACGCGATTGGAATATTTTTTACGAAAGTTAGGCGCATATAACGCTTGCCTAGCCTATCTCCTTTCAAAGATGAACTGTAGCTTAATCCATGGGGAATTTAATTCTCTTTAAGCCTGACTATTCACGAAAGACCACACCAGTCTTTTACACAATTCTATGACCGCGCACCCCTTTTCTTGAAAACAAGGGAGCAGAACGAGGAGACCTTCCCTTATCCCTAATTTGGATCAATTGAAACAATAAAACAATAAAACAGGGCCCAACCAAAGCAATTCCAGACCTCACTAACAAAAACAACAATTCTAACTCAATCGTTTTGTTAAACAAACAAGATTTCTCTTAGAAACGTAGTTCAAATTTACAAACAACAAACTTCCGAAATCGTGTTAATAACCAACCGCGAGGTACTGCTAATATCACCAATATATCCCATCAAATAAACTTGCACCGACGGAAGCTCCATTTCAACAACAATCAACTATAGACCAAAACAGAATTCAATCCCTACACACTACCATATCCTTTATAGATCCACTACTGAAAGAAACTATTCAATCCGTGATCCGGCCAATATCACTATCCAGAATCAAAACCAAAATAACTCGCTCCGACGGAATCTTTTTAAGTTAAAGAGGAATTTAACTTAAACGAACTTCTATTTCCTTGCAATACTATACTTGTTATAATTCTCCCTATTCCAATAAACCAACCACTAAGGAAATGATTAATCTTTGAAAGAAAACTCGAAAACTGGACCAATTGAACAGCCGAATTATTTCTCGAAAGTTAAGCGTTTCGTGCGCCTTACATATCCGCGCACCCTTTCAATATGAGATTGGTCTCAAATAAATCGGAACACAATTCTCTTGACAACGGAATATTGAGCGAAAGTTAACTAAAAAATCAATTCTTTTTCTTCCCTCAATCAACTTAAAAATCTATTCACAATCTTTTCATAAAAAAAACTCGAAAACGGCTTTGCCAAACTAAAGCCCGCACGCTCGTGAAAACAAAATGGCCGCCTGGTCTCAACTCGTAAAACAAAATGGCCTCGCAAAAATATATATATTTTTCTTTTTAAACACTTTCCTGTAAAAAAAATTATTATTTTAAACAAATAAAAACCCTCACCAGCAAAGATATCAAGAGAGACCAGAAACACAAGGAAGCCCAACGTTGGACGACAATTTGTCACACCTTTTCCTATTTTTTAGAATAACATAATGTACACATTTGATTACGTAAATCAAGTTTACCAAATTCCAATCTTACCAGGTGTGACGTCTGCTCTGCTCAGCCGGGTGAAAAAGGAACAAATCCTCTTTGATCTCAGGAGTTTGTTGGATTCCTTAAACTCTGAGTAACTCTCTCTCAAAACTTTTACCGGGACAAGGGGCACAATTAAAAGAGATATAATTTTAAAAACAAAAAAGTTTATTATATATAAATGGATTAATTAAAAAAAAAACCTTGAGCGTGGCCCAAGGAAAAAAAAGTTTTAGGTTCGGTTCCCGAATCAATGGCTCGTAGGTTGTGTTGTGAATTCAAACAAGGGGGTCTACAATAGCAAATTACTTAAGGAAAGCCAGGGCATAAGGTCCCGTCACGAAATCCAGCATTAAATACAAGAAAGAATATTCACCCAAAATTGAAGATGTCGTCTTGAAGCGTCTGTGATACGGCAGAGAAAATGCAGCTAGAAATACTGGTAGTATTCAGTGTGAGCAGCGTTGAAGGATCGTCCGTACAGCACCACGTCTCGAATGGAAAAGACTGGCGACCCGTACGCCTGCCCTTTTAAAGACAATCGCGAAATAGAGAGGAGAATTATTTCCATCTCCCTTAGTAATACGAGTAGCGCCCGAATGTACAGACGTGGAACTAAAACGCACGGGGCGAAAAATATGTCCAGAACGACGAGATAACTCGCGCCAGGTATAACATTCCAGAGGGAAGCCTTCTCAGAATCATACCTGGGTATCCCGGATAACAAACGGTGTTTTGAAACTTCGATAGAAGGATTTAGAGGTTTTATTACCTTTTGTATTTTAAAATATTCCAGTATTTTATGATATTTTATTTTTATATTTTCAAAACGACCACATGGTCAGTCATCGGTCTGACCACGTGATCTATAAAACATGACACATCGAGAATTTACAATATCGAGGACGTATACTATGCAATTTATGCTGTTGCTGGTTTTAAAAAGTTTTGAAATCTTATAAAGATTAAATTTTACTCCTAGCTCACTGAGATACATACACTTTTTTATAAAAAAAAATAATGCACGAAATCATTTTTTTGATAATTGGCTATACAGATTCAAACTTTTACATACATTTATTTTTTGGTGTCTACTTTTCTAGTTTGATATTCGAAGTCAAAGGTATTTTACAGTTATTTATTTACCTAGATGTTTAATTATCAGCTTATATATTACTGTTTATATTTAATAAAATAAAATCCCCATCATAACACCACCCTTTTAATTAATTTTTAATTGAAAACCAACAAAATTTTCAAGCAAAAATAAAAGATTGATTGAAAAACGTTGAACTGATACGAAATAAATAATTTGAAAATTCGAACGTTTCGTGATAAATAGTATCTAAAGCAAAACTCCACCAGTTTGAAACCTGTAGTTTGCTATTCGTCTCTTAATACCACTATATGTTTTCCAGATAGTTTTCAGTATTAGATTGGTATGGCCAGATATTTTAATGTTCTTTGGCAAAACTGAAACACAGCCTTTTAATGGCGTTCGTCAATTTATAAAATTTGGGGCTGAGTTTAGAAAACATACAACATATTTTTAAAATATATATTATTTACCTAATGACCTTCGCGGTCCATTTTTTAACCTATGAGCTGCGGATACGATTATCTTTGGAACCCAGGTTTTAAAAAAATGTTGTTTTCCATTTATAACTTATTCAAATAAATTTTTGTTTGGTTGGATGATATTTTCGCGTAGCAATATTTCTACCAGATTGTGCTATATACAACGAAACTGTAATACAGAACAATTATTTGAGAAAAATACATATGATACGACAGGCTATCCCTCGTGCTCGAGAATTATTGCTAACCATATTGTGTACAAAAGACGCCTGACTGTGTAATTATGTGCCAGTTATTGTACTTCAGCAAGCACACTGTCTTAATATATCAAACCCAAAGTTACTATGGCAAAGAGATTAAATTTCCAAGACGATCAGCAGGTGTATTCCGATAGGGCCTTTTATAAGGCAGAACTTTATATAGCATAATTTTTGTGTTGATTTTAATTGCTATACGATTTTATGATACACAGCATATAACCTACAGAAAAACGAAAATTCATACGTAAAGTTGTCTTAGACTAAAACCAGTTTGGAAGTGAATCCACCAAGAATCGAACTGAGGCGGTCGATTGCCTCGCATGATTACTACCCGTTAAATCACGTTTGCGATTCAAGAAAAATATTCTATAAGAAAAAACACGCCAAAAATAAAGGTTGTTCTATCTGAAAAAAAAAAAACAAAGAATATCAAGGGTGCTCCTTGTAAAAGAATGTCACTTAATTGAGAAAAAAAGGCACGAAAGAGAATACAAATTGGGTTATAAACATTTCAAATGATTTCGTTTTTCTCCGTAAACTTTCATTCCCTTAAAATGTATGGCCTAGCAAGTTTGAGTTTGAGCAGAATCGTTTGTTAGCTTTGCGTCGGATTGCTGCTCTAGTGGAAGTAGTAATTTAACTGTAGCCGGACTCTCTGTCACTTGGGAGCTTAGAACCGATCCGGAGCTTTCTCTTCACTTTGAAGCTTGCGACCAATCTAGAGTTTGTTCTTATCCCTGGAAGTAAATACTAGTATTCTGTATTTGAACATGCCTTTTAGCTTGCATTTAGTATTGATTTGTTTTCATATATTTACTATATGAAATGTTTTTTATTTCAACCAACTTGAATTTCAACGAACTTGTAATTTCTACTATAAAAATATTATTTTACTTTTCCCTACAACATTTAATTTGGAGTGGATTTGTTAAAAAAAATCTTATTTCATTTTTTGTGTTGTTATCTGTCAAATTGACATTTTTTCTCTTCACATATTCAACCGCGTTGCTTGTAATTATTTTTCTTTCTTTCAATACATATTAAATACTTGCTTACACGCAATACCCCTTAAGATATATTTATATCAGAAACACACGAAATTATACTAACCGTCATGAAAAATATGATACAATTAAAATTATAACATTATACACAAAGTTGTCGTTTAAAAGTAAACTAAACTGATACGTATGAAAAACATTTTTGCCAGACTCCAATCACATATCTGATATTTTTACTAAACATCTAAACTTCAAAGTTAAAAAATCCTCTCTTAAGCTCATTTTTCTAGTTGTACTTTTAATGAAGTTTAATGTCATAAGCGGATACTGAAAACATTAAACAATTAATACACTTTGTTTTATCCCAGTATATATTTTAGAGCCTATTTTATTTTCTAATCCATATTCATTTCGTTTTTCACATATTGCTACACTATAATGTTGATTTTGATAATTATTTTGCACAAAAAAACATTACCTCTAATTCAGTGTTTATTTGGAGCTTATTTCAGTGTATGTAACTTTGAGTGTTTTGAGTTTTATTTTCATACTTTATTGTTAAAAGAATAATATTTACATTTTTTTAGTATTTTAGTATCAGACTTGTGTAATGGATACTATTCTTAAGAAACGAGAAAATATAGTTACATCAAATAAGTACACTTCATTTTCACTGCAGGATATTGTAAATTTCCCGACTTCAGCTTCGAAACCCTCCAACATCACATCCTCGCTTGGACCATAAAGTTCTTAAAAACCCAAAAAGACCACAGAAACTTCTAATCGCTGTTCTGGAGACTTGCGACACTAAGTCCGATCTACCTTTGCGTCATAAGCACAGGCTTCCGTAGCGTCATCTGTTGCCTCACTAATCAACCTACTCTATTAACAGAGAGGATCAAGGTCTGAGTGGATGTGGTAAAATGCAAGTAGCTTAAACGAGTGGACAAGTACGTATATACACGTATTCACACAATTAACTGCTGTATTAACTATCTCTAAGAAATTAAACATAAAAATTGTTAAAATTAAAATTACGCGTATAAAATAAAAAAAAAAGTAAGCTTATAGTTATAATATAAAATTTAAATTGTTGCTATAGTTCTTAAGTTATAATATAAATTTGTATAAAAGCATAGCTTTTGGTAAATTTTTGTATTATAAATAACTTTATTAAATAAAATAAAGGAAAAAAAGCGGGATATTGCAAAAAATGTGAGTCAGGGAGCAGTAAGAAAGGTCATAAATTTGAAAAAGGAAACAGGGTATGTTGAAGTGAAGCAAAAAGGAGAAGACCAAAAATAACAAACATAACCCAGAAAAACAAGTATGAAGTTTACATTTACTAGACGTTGGTATGACTATCCATGACTCAACTGTGCGTAGAAAACTGTTGGAATTCAGAAGAAAGGCCGTTTGACCACAGAAAAAGCAACTCCTGATTGATGGCATGAAGAAACAGAGGCTGACTTAGACCAGAAAATATACTAGCTGAACAGCGGATAATTGGAGGAAGGTGTTGTTTTCAGATAAGAATCCCTTTTTAGTGCAGGGACTTCGATCACAATTCGTAAAAAAAAAAGTGGAGATGAAAATGTACTGCTTCTCATATTGACCAGACTGTCCAACATTCTACAAAACAGATGTTTTGTGGCTATATGGTGACCAGATACCTAGTGCCAATAAAATGGACGATGAACAACAAGAAAATGCAAAGCGTTACTAGAAAAATATTTGACTGTAGAGCTTTCAATGTCATTTTAACGGAGCTGCAATTTTTTAACAAGACTCGGCTCCATGTCATCAGAGGTAATGGCCAAATATTTCTAAGATAATGGGTTAACGTTTCTGGACTGGCCTGTAAATTCGCCGGATCTGAATAGTATTCAACATTTGTGAGCAATTCGTTAAACTAGGATACTTAAAATGGATTACTTCACCAAGAGACAAATGATAGAATCTGTAATTCAGTTATGGTTAAGGGATAACAAAATAATTGAAAACTGTCAAAAATTAAAAGATTTCTTGCTAATTTAACAAGTACACGCTCTCATTGATTCCAAAAGAGAGAACATATTTATTATTGAAAAAATAAAATGCAGTTAATTGTCACATAAACATAACTGATTTTATTCAAAATAAATTGTTTTTACAACTAAATGGAGAACGATTCCATCAATTCGCGCTGTACAATAATTACTCAAATCGAGAGTTTAGGGTAATTTGAATTGATGATATGAATATTTCCATATGAACAAATTGCAGTGAGAATGAATTAAGAAATAAGTATCTAGCACTCTGATTAAATCATTAAGTTAATTGAAAAAAGGTTTTAAATATTATGTACTGAAATTTTCTACTTTATTTTTACACAAATTCAAGTGGTTGGTTTTAATACCGGACATAAATAGTTATAATAAAAGGAAACATTTAAGGCTGCACAGATAATATTAGCAACAAAACTCAAAGTATAATATATACGGTACAAATAATGCGAAATGTCACGTTGTTTACTCTCAACTTTCTTAAAAGACGTAACATAATACAACATTGAAGGTTCATGACCTTATTTTGTGTTGTAAAATAAAAAAAAAAGTTCGTGTATTAAAGACATTTTTCTCATCTATTTTACAACACAAGATAAGTTTTACATACAATTTAAGATAAGTTCTTATGAAAAAGGCTGTGTTTTTGTTCCTTTTTATTATTATATGAAACATAAGATAAAAAGGAACTAACTAACTTTCTGTAAAATATTAACAATCTATTGATTAAAGATATACTAAAAGAAAAAGTAATAGATTTTAAATATCCTTTTTTTTAATTTGATAAATTAATCTATGATACATATATTTGCCAATGTCTATACTCATACACAAATTTATAACTTAACAACTAAAGGACTAATCAAGTTTCTATATTTTAATCCTACGTGTTTCCTACGTGTTTTTTATTTAATTTTTTTAAATCTTAAAATATTTTTTTTTAAATATCACATTTACGTAGCTATCAAATTACTTTAAAACTCTCTTCCGAAGCTATCAATTTCCACCGATGAGGGATGGCTAAATCTAGAAAGCGTGTTTACATTTTAACAATGTTTGCAGCATCAGTCAGGATAATTAATGATTATCCTGTTACGGATACTGTCCACTTTAGTGGAGGTCACCCTTAAAAGCTTTGTTATGTTTTGTTTCAAAGCGTCAAAAGTCAAACTTTTAATGCATGCGAGTTATATTGTTATTTTAACCTAAAGACCTAATGCTGATATTTTCTGTTTCACGAAATTAAAGTGTTTAATCCTTTTTTTAGCTGCGTAAAATGAAAATAACTATGTTTTTATTTAATATACACCATTTTTAAGTTTCTCTCTTGGAAAAGGGCAAGTAGGTTAAAATGTCAAAAATTGTTGTAAAAAATGCACAATTTTTAAACCATTTTCATGTGACATACACACACCTTTTTTGTTATTTTGGTGTTATTTTGAAAGTTTAATGTTTTTTTTAATAAAACTTGTATGACCCTTACATTTTATATAGGCGAATTTACTTTAATGAGATTATTTTTTCTAACCAATAAAAAGTATGTGAATGAGGCGTTGACAGAAAATAAGACTGAAATCCTGTTATTAATAATTAGATATCAACGGGAACAAACCCTCAAACTCAGAACACAAGTGTCTTAGAAACTAAGTCAGAGAGATCATTACCATGTCAAAAGTTATTATCCAATCCATAAAAAAAATACTACTTCTAGTAATATTAATGTTGTTGAATTCCATTTTTACAAACATTTTTAACCAAATCGTGAATTTTACACGATAAACTGAGAGTTTGTAAGAGGCCAGTAACTTATTTTTAGATTATCGTGTAGATTTTGTAGATTATTTCACAAATTGAAAACAATTTGCAAAAAACCCTGATTAATCTAATAAATGATTTGATCCTCGGGTCAATGAATTTTTTGATGAATCATATTTTTGAAGTTGTAAAACAGTACTTAAGTAAATATTAAATGAATTTAAATGTTAATAAAATAAAAGTTTTTTTTTTAAAACAGTTGATATGAGTAAAGCCATAGGTAAACATACTAGGTAAGTCCAGAAAGTAAGTGTACTGAATTTTTGTAGGTTACAATTTTTTTTATTTAAACAAAAAAAATACGTGGTTACCGTAGTACATATGTAAGCTATTTTTCGACATAGTCGCCATTCCTCTCAATGCAGGTGGTGAAGCGGGGTATCAACTTTTTGATGCCTTCCTCGAAGTAGTTTCCCGCCAACCCCTCCGTCCACTTCTCCACCTTCTCCTTTACCTCCTCGTCGGTTGAAAACCTTTTTCCACCCATGTGCAGCTTCAGGGAGGTAAAGAGATAGTAATCTGAAGGTGCTAGGTCAGGTGAATGCGCGGGATGGTTCAGGATATCCCATTTAAACGAGGCGAGCAGTTCCTTCGTGGCGTTGGCCGTGTGTGATCTGGTATTGACGTGCAGCAGACAGACTCCCTTTGTCAGCATGCCTCTCCTCTTGTTCTGAATCGCCCTCCGCAATTTTTTAGGGTCTCACAGTATCTTGCAGAGTTGATGGTCTCCCCTTGAGGCATATATTCAATTAAAATTATGCCTTGATAGTCCCAAAACAATTTCGTCAATTTCGTCAGTAACAATTGAAGGTCTTCCGCTCCTCTGATCATCATACACAGACGTACGACCATTTTTAAACTCGCGACACCACTTGTACACACTCGTACGATTCATAGCTTTATCACCATATGCAGTTTTCACCTCATTATAAACCTCAACCGGAGGTTTTCCCTTCCAAACGAGATAACGGATGACGCCGCGTATTTCGCACTTGGCGGGAGATTGGATTTACATTTTTCACGAAACGTGTTGTCGCGTCGACACTTCTCAACGTACTGACCTCGAACCGGTCTCGTTGCGGAGGGGAAGGGTCAGGCTACACGGAAGTGTAACCAACATGTCGAAAATAAAATCCATCCGGTCGTGAGAGCCTCAGTACACTTAGTTTCTGGATACACCTCGTATATACCCTCGAATACTAGATGAAAAAAATGCCTGTGCCATTTGAGGGGAGTAGCACAACGCGGGGTTCGAACTGGCGACCTTTCGCAGTGCGTTACCGCGCGGCCATGCACCTCAAGAATTTAACAACAAAAAAACTTTAATGGCCCCGAAAAGTTACAGCAGCGAAAATATGGAAAGGCAGTTGGGTATCTCATCCCAGAAACAGTCAAACATAACAGATCTGTGATCTACACAGAGATAAGATTTGTTAAAATCAATCATTTTTAAATAAGATTTGTTAATTCACAAGACTTGTGTCATGCCAACCATAATTTAAATTTTTTTAATCCAAGGTCGGTACAACTAGAATAAATAGTTTGTCGAACATCCGAGTTGAAAATATTACGAGCCATTACAGGTAAATATCTCAGGTTAAAAAAATCTTATTTCCGAGAAACTTGCAACACAGAGGATAACATCAAATGGAGCAAGAAGAGAAGGTGGGTCTGGCGTGGCCATGTAGTTACATAGAATGTACAGAGAGAAAACCTCCTAAAATATCCTTGCAGAACATTGCATGCCAAGAAGGCCGTTTAAATAAATGGTGGAGAGACAGCTTGTGATCTGCCTTCCTGGAATGATTTTTTAAACACACTTGATCAAAAAGATTTGGGACCGGCCACCGTGTGGCGATGTCAGTCGCCCGATTGGAATTCTTTTTTTTTGTTAGGTTACCATATTTATCATTGACACTTCCCTTTAAATTTCAGCGTCGTAGCTTGACATTTGTAAAAGTTACGCTGTACTGAGTATATCTACCTTTGTGCGTGTTTTCGATTTTTTACAAGTTTGAAAATTGCATCAACTGTGCATTAACGAGTTTGCATTAAATTTTGTGTGAAAAACGGATTTAACGGTCCGCAGACCTTGGAAATGTTGGAGAAGTGTTTTTCGGTGGCACGAACGCTTCAGAAGTGGTCGTGAGTCGGTCGAGGATGACGAACGCAGTGGCAGTCGAAAACCGATGAAAACATCGATAAAATCAAAGAAATGTTGGCCGAAAACCGCAAATTGACCATTAGAGAGCTGGCAGAGGACTTGGACATCGCTTATGTATCCGCTAAAGACATTTTGTTTATTGATTTGGATTTCAGACGTGTCGCTGCAAAACTGGTGCCGAAAGACCTCAATTTCAAGCAAAAAAGGACCGCGTTGAAATCGCGAAAGACATGATTTCCATGAGTTTTTGACCAAAAACAACACGATTATTATCCAGCAGTCTTTGAATTCACCTGATCTGGCTCCTTGCGACTTTTTCCTGTTCAACCGACTTTAAAAACCACTTCGAGAGGATGTCATGAAAAAAAAAGACGGCTCTGATGGACATACCGAAAATTGAGTACCAGCGGTGTTTCGAGGATTGGATCAAGCGATGGCGTAAGTGCGTTGCAGTCGATGGGGAGTACTTTGAAGGGAACGATATCGATTTTGATGAATAAACTTATATTTTCGATTTTATGAATAAAGTCCTAAAACTTTTTGATCAAGGTAATAACTAACATAATCTAAGATCTACGTCAAGGTTAAGAAGAAGTATCATTTTTGTAGAAGTGAAATAAAGTAACGTTGTCAAAAATGTGACGTTGTCAAAAATGTCTATTTATTTCTAATAGAGCAATTCTAAACTAAGTGTAACATTCGGCTTTGATATATTTTTGCTTAAAAAAAAACTCATTGGAAAACAATTAATTCCTCATGCCGATGCATGAAAACTTTCCGAGAGCGAGTAGCAACTTTTCAATATTTAGTTTGAAGTGATTTCAGAACAGGCGAACCCAAAGTCATATTTCACACTCATTTCGAAAGCGTTCAACTTCTCGCGTGACACTCTTTATATAAATCTGCACGGTGGCACTTATTAAAGGCTGTAGCATGGAGGGGCATCTCACCCTCTGCGGTAATCATGGGGGTGGTTCCCTCTTCTCATGCGGGGTTTGATTTATATTGATCTTTGTATAGTAGGAATTCGTGAATATACGGGATTTAAATATTTACTGTCCCGCTCATGTGACTACATCAGGTGGATTTTGAACACTTATCAATAAAGGTTTTTAATTTAGAAAAAGCTCAAGTTTGGTAATAATAATAATAAAAGTAGAACTTACATTGCGCTGTTAAGAGTACAGACTCTCCTCAAAAGCCATCTAATTCGGAATTTACGCTCACTGTTATTGACAGTTGAAAAATATTACAAAATATAAATGTAGTAATTTCCGTATCCGCGTGTGTTTTGAAAAACATATTTGGTAGAATAACTGAGAAAACTGAGCAAGGGTTAGACGAATTACAATGAAACCTGTAGTAGATCTTTCGAAATGCTATACTTGTACATCCGACATAACCTGGCGAGTTTATTACCATGTGGCAATCTCTTCCAACCGACCAGAAAGATGTTTTTATAGGCCCTAAGTGTTAACCAGACTGGAATCCTATTTAAAAAAAATCTGGGTTCCAGCGGGGATCGAACCCCAACCTCCGGATCGGCAGACCAATGTCACCACCAGGCCACGGAGGTCGTCGACTTTAGGTATGATGTTTATTTATACTCATGGATTTTATTTCAAGTGATTCCTAAAGCTGCACATGCTATCCGTATCGCTTACACTTAGAGGCAGACAATTCCACGCCACAGGACCAACAACGACAAAAGCTTTATAATTATACCCATCCCTATTGGATCGATTCGCAACAATAAATTGATTCGCTGAAGATGAAATGGACTTAAGTGTAAGGATAGGAAGTTAGCTGCTAAATAAATATTAAATCAGTAAAATAAATAACTTAAATTAAAATATAATTTTTCATTCCTGATTAATAAAATAATGACAAAGAGCAGGGTTTTTTTAATTAAATTAAGAATATTTCATCTAAGCACTTACTAGACTCCGTAAAAGTATATCATATTTCTTATTCATAAAAATCATTGATCAATTCTCAAGTTTAGTTGCATTAAACTAAATAATTAACATATCTTCTTTTTTTCATGTATTAGTAACTACTGTTCAAATTAAACGATACCACGCTTTTAACTTGTTACAATTGTTACACTATTTTTTCTAGACTAAGCATGATTCAAGCTGTTGTAACATTATCCATTATTTTTTTTAATTAAAAAAAAATTAATTATTCAATTTTAAAATGAACTGAAAATTATTTAATGCGTCAAATGTTTATTATCGTAAACTATTAAGCCATAAGTATAATTCATTTTGTAAAGGTTGCATCGCATAATCTCTGATCCTTATAATTATTTAATTATGTTTAATTGAAGATAAATATTACGGGTGTAATTGAATCAAGCACATTAAAATTCAAACCTTAAAAAGTACTTACAACGCATAAATATTCAAATTCGCTAACCGAGAAATCGTGAATGGAGAAATATATTATGAAACTTTCAGAAAATAAGTTTTCGGAACTGAATCAATATGTCAATAGAACTTCTTAATTATCTGATTTCTGAGAAGTAGAAACATGTGAATAAAGAAATAAATTGATCAGGATAACTCAAGATAGTTTTTAATAAATACTACATTATCATCCTTGATTGAACTTAAAGTTTATGAGCCTTTAAGCTATATTATCTCTAATTTGAATAGTGTACATAAATACCATCACGAAATTTCCCTGCTGAGGTAGAAATACAAGACAGAGCGCAGACTTTTTCAATCTCAACACATTTATATGGCTTCTTCCACGCCAATGCATGCACCTTCTCGTATAGCTCCTACGATTTCTTTTATTTCTTTCAAAATATTTATTTCGAATTGTCCTCTGTAGCTCTTTCACATATTGTTTCATAGATGAATCAGATTTTTTGATAACTTATCTTTTAAATGTATTTTCTGCTATTTATCTTAAGATATAAATGATATTTTGAAATGAATTTATGGTTGTAATTTATTTTTATCAAACATTGGTTATTCCACTTTTTTGTGACGGTATAACCCTACCGGTATCAAGGCTTTTACCTTATCTTCAATGGAGCGCAAACAAGTCTTATTTGCGCTCCCCTGAAGATGAGGTGAAAGTCTTGAAACCGGTAGGGTTATACCGCCACAAAAAAGTGGAATAAACAGTCTATGATAAAAATAAATGACAATGTATTTAAACCCCTACAACGTTAATGCCTTAACTATAAACAACATGTATTTATGGTATATATGTACATACTATGTTGCTATCAATAAACCTATATTTATTTATTTAAACAACCAAGGTGACACAAAATAAACTTGCTTAACCCCTTTTGGAAATATTAAACTACTCAGTCAAGGCCCTTTATAATATAATTATTGCTCTTCTTTCAGCGTGTAATGACGCAATACTACGTATTATTTTCATTCAACACCATATTCATTTAATATTTTCCATAGTACACTCATTACATGCTGTTTCTAAGTCTACAAACATACAATTTACTTTTTTATTTTCTGTCGTACATTTTCCATAAGCATACCCGAATAGAAAATCTGATCCACGCTAACTCTTCCACTTAAAAACGCACCCTTTGTCTTTCTTCTAACTCTTCTTATCAGAATTTTGGTGAACAGTTTACTTACTACGCTTAGTTGAATAATGACTCTGGAACTTCAACACTCCATTTTTACACCTTAACCTTTATATTACATAACTATCATTACTCTAGTCCAGGGCTTTTTAAACTTTTTTCATTCACGACCCCATTTATGATTGCGAGTTTCCTGGCGACCCCATATAAATATAAAGCGAGCCCATAAAAAAACAAAAAAGTTGTTCATAACCCTTACAATTTTGAAATGTAAAGCCAAATTGAAGAAAAGACTCATCATATTTTCTTTTTCGCACATTAGATGCCTGTTTTTCAATACTTTGTCCTACCTGAGGAGAGTTTGTAGCATTATCATCTGCGTCATTACCATTCTTATTTAAGTTCAGCCATTTATCCATGGCCAAAAATTATTTTGATCCTAAAATCCTATTTAAATATTTGACATTAAAATCTCTCGCGACCCCAGAATTTTGCTACGCGACCCCATTTTGGGTCACGACCCATAGTTTAAGAAGGCCTGCTCTAGTCTATTGGTACATCAGATTCTCAACATTTGTGAAAAAATCTTTCTCAGCCACTTGATCATTCGTTCATCCTCACTCATTTTTAGTTCTATACTCACTTCAGAATAACCTCTTTCCCTTTTTTTATATACTCGTATTTTACAGACATTCTTGCTTTTTCTAGACTTATCTTATTCATATTTACAAACGATCATTACTCTCAACAATATCAAACTCATCGTTATTTATACTGCTTTCACCATTCCTCTACATTTCTTCCAAATATTTCTTGCATCTTGAGCGAATCACTCCTGATAAAACACTTCCTTTCCTATCTTTGATTCCACTCATACCATCCATATATTTTTTCTCACTTTAAGTAACTTCCCTCCAAACTATATACCTACATATTACTCTCCGCATTCACACTTAATTTAAAACTCGACAAAATCATTTTCTATTGTATTTATAATATTTAAAATACTTGCCTTTGTTACTTTTCTAGCGGTTGAAAAAATTGCAACTATTTATTGAGTACAAAAAAGATAGTTATTTTCTGAGATAATTTCAATAAAATTATTTTCAAATCAAATTTGGTTTGAACTAAATAATTATTGTTCTTGTACCACTTGAACGTAATCTGTATCTTCAATGAACGTAATCAACTCAACATAGTTATTTAAATTATTCGAGATTTTGCCTAAATTTTGAAAATAAATATGAGCCTTTTAAGCAATGTTTTTTTTAATTATTAAAAGTTATAGATAATGTTAGAAAATCATAACTTTAAATTAATATGAAATTTACTACATGTTATTTAAAATTAGTTAAGCGTATTATTGACATGTCATGAAATATGAAAATTAAGTAATTGAACATGCTCTTTAAAGAATAAAAAATATAATTAAAGGCTCTAAAAACTTAACTGAGTGTTTCAACGGATAGTAATATTTTAACGTTGATATAATTCTAAAAAGAAATATAATTTTATCAAACAAATAACATTGCAATTCAATAATTGTTACAAAATCACAGGGAAGTAAAAAAATAAACATTTGTGTATAAAAAAAAGGACTAAGATCATCGTATCAATTTGAATTGAATTGTATGTTATAAACAATATTGTACAATTTCCAGAAATTTTCAATGATATTTAGTTTAAGGTGAATCGGGGTAAGTGCATATACGGGGTAAGTGCATCTAAGCCTTCCAACTTCCATAAATATTATGTTTAAGCACTGTCATCTACAAAGATCTATTGTAATGAACTAAATTCACACTACAGTAGACAGATAACGCTGTAGCACACACAGGGCCATTATTATTAATGTTCAAATTTTGACGGTTGGTTTTTCTCAACGTACGAGTCGGGAGGTCCTTCGTAATTCTTCTGTAACTTTACAATAACTTGTGCTAGGAGATTCAAATTTGGTAAGTGCCTTTCATACGAATTGTTGTTTGTTTTGTCTATATTTATTTAATAAAAATTTAAAAGAATTGTGATTTATAAGACTAGATACACTTCCCCCATAATTTTACGTACTGGGGTAAGTGTAACTGGATGCACTTACCCTACTGGATGCACTTACCCCCGATATTTTTGTATGGACGGAAATGGAACTAGTGATGTGCATTACTTAAAAAAAAATAACAGATTTATTAAAAAAATTAAAACAATTAAGTAAATATATTTTATGCATTTGAGATTTAATGAGGATTAAATCAGATTATAATTAATTTTCAAATATGCAAAAAGTTTACAGACGATATTTACAATATGTTTACAGAAGCAAATTTATAGTAAGTACCTACTGGTAGGACTATTTTTTTTAAACTATAACAAATAAAATTACGGGAAGGTTTTGTTAGCCTGTTACTTCCCAGTAATACGGTTTTTTTCTTTTATGAACAAAGATCTAAGCATTCCGGCTTATACAAAGACCCCACCGCAAATGGTCTTTCAGGCTTGAGACCAGTTGTAAAATATTTGAAAACTATTTTAAGGATTGTTTCCTTCCAACGGTAGGGCCAATTCGTCCAATATTACTTATTTATGATGGTCATAGTACACATATAAGTTTAGGCATAATTGAGGAGGCCAGAAAAGAGAATGTGACGATATTGATATTACCGCCTCATTCCAGCCATATACTTCAGCCACTAGACCTTAGTGTAATGAAATCGATTAAAGATGCTTGGGATGAGAGCCTCGTTAAATGGCAACGGTTGCATGTAGGTTCAAAACTTCCAAAAAAACATTTTTCGAGAATTCTGACAGAAATTTGGAATAAACTTGATCATCAGATAATAAAAAATGGGTTCAAAAAAGGTGGGATTCATCCACTAGAAAGAAATGTTATAAATATGCAAAATTTTCATCATTTTGTTTTATCACGTTTCGAAAAGTCTAGAAATAATTTGAAAAATGCATCGGATATTAGTGAAGCAATATTAATGACAGATTTTGAACAATGTATAGATCAATCCCAAGCGATCGAAAATATATTAAATAAATCTAGTCACGACCGGGATGAGGAATCAGTGAACACGAAAAGTAATACAGAGCCGTTATCATCAATAGAAAATTTGGATGCAAACTATGCTGAACCTTCCACCTCAAAACAAATTGTACCTTTTGGAGCACAATTCGATTCACATGTTCAATATTCCGAGCATTCTACTTGTACTGCAAAAAATCACTATCTTAACCCATTGAAGAAGGTTACAGTTTTAGAAGACATAATAATTAATCCACCTAATTCAGATTTCTTGAGAAGTGGTGATTTTTCTCCAGAAAATATACCAGTCAAACACTCATTTGAAGAACTTGTGCTAAGATGTATAAAGAAAAATGACCCTCCTAAGGTAAAAAAGGCAAAAATTGCACACGAGCTGAAGTAATAACTTATGATGATGTTGTAGAACGTTTAAAAAACAAACTGAAGGATTCCAAAAAGAAAATAATTACTAAAATAAACCTCCGGAAGAACAACAAAAATACCAAAGTTATTAACAAAAAGAGGACACAAAAATTGAATCATAAAAAATATTTGCAAAACCTGGAGTCATCATCAGAATCAAAAATCCGGGAATGGGAATGGAAATCAAGCTCTGAAGATGAAAGTGATTATTTGCAAAATATTTTAATGGAAGATAAAATAAACGCAGAGTTGAATGAGATTCTGTTGGTAAATAATGATGATAACGAAAAATCGGAAATAGATATACAACAAAATTTAAGTTTTGAAAAAAAAAATGTTGGTGATTGGATACTTGCCAAATTTGTAGCGAAGAAGAGCCTCAAACATTACATAGGAAACATTTTAAATATTGATGAAAATAAGAAAATAACTGTCAAATTTGTAAGAAAAGTTTCACATTTAAGTAAAGAAAATCATAATGTATTTTCATACCCGAAAGTTGATGACATATCTGAAATATATAACGCAGATATTATGACTATTTTGCCAAAACCCTTTACTGGAAGAAGAGGAGAATTGGTGTTTAAAATCTCCTTTGATGGTTTTAATATTCAATAAGTAATTTCATATTCTTAAATAAGTCACTTAAATAATCCAATTTAAATAAAAAATAATGTCTTTTATTTAAGTATTGTTTCTTATGTATTTATTTTTCGTCTAATTTATAGACAAAATGTGAGTTTGCGAGTTATTATTTCTACAGCTTCATTTTCCATTTTGCTTATTCAATATTAGTGTTATCATTTTGAATTTTCAAATAATAATATTATAAACAAACAATATTTTTTTTTGTCCCATCACTAGCAATAAATAGGTGCACTTACCCCATCCTGCATAATTTCATTTGATATTATATATTAATACCACTATATTTTCTGATTTAAAATATCTGAATTACGTGTTTATTGTGTTTTATTGGATTGGATGTCAAACTTTTTCATTATGTTAGCAATTAATAAAACCAAAAGATACAGATGCACTTACCCCGAAGACGGGGTAAGTGCATCTGTCAGGACTTCCTTCGAGAAAATGTTTAAAAATCAAATAAAAAGAGCAGATAGTCCTCTGGCGATAACCTAATTAAAATATGAAATAGTTGAAGTCCTTTGTATAAAATTTTGAAAACAATGTGACGATCCTGAGAAAGGTTAGATACCTTTGAATTTCATATATTCATTTTATATGACGCACTTACCCCGACTCACCCTAATTAATAAGTGTGTACAACTTATTAACTTTTATTGAAATAATTAAATTATTCACCATTTTAATTTCAGGTAATGAATTGAGTGTCCCAGTCAATCATAAACATTTTATAAGGTATTTTAATCCCAAATTTAACTCTTTCCATCCATTATCGGTCAAATAGGGAAACAGTGGTTTAAAATAAAAGTTAATGAGAATGCATTTCAAGTACTGAATCAAATGTGCAACTATGAAATGACGACATTTTTGTAATTACATAGATGTTCTTCAAATAACCCAAATCGTGGAATTTTGGTTTTAATATTTCAACATTGTTTAAAAATTGTTCCAAATTAATGCTAGATTTCATCAAATTCAAACTTCCATTCGATTCGATATATAATAATTAATTATATTCTTATAAAAAATATTTTTTTACATTTTCTATGTATCGTTAAATTAGAAATTTTTAACTGAGTAAAATAAGATAAAGTTACGTTTATTATTTTACATCAAATTTATATTTTCTTAGTAAATTTAAGATAAACACAGTCATTATTGATCGGTTAAAAACTATAACAGCGTTCTCATACATGTATAATATATTTATATTAATAAACCGATAATTTTTTGTTATATAAGAAATATATAAGTAAAAAGACATTTCAATTATTCTGATTTCTTATAATTATGATTTAAAAATAACTGTCGCTTTTATATTTAATGTTTAAATACCACTTTTATAAAATAATAAAGAATTTTTAAAAGTGATGTTCAATTCGAGGTTTCGGATGCTTCATAGTTTATTTAACTTAATTAACATAATATTCACATGTTTAGTTTCCATAATTCAAAATCCAAAATGATTTAACATTTCTTGCTAGATTTATATTATAGCTATAAAACGATAAGCTCGCCAGGTTTTACTGTAAATAATAAAAGTGTGATCAAATACAACGGTAAAATTTAATCAATCATAATAGCTGCTCTATGACTGCTAAAAAAATAGAGTAAATTTGGCAAGACATTGAAAAACGTGGTATGATCAAATGAATAAATTTTTTGAAGAAGAAACTGTGAAAACCCGTTACGATACGAGAGTATACATAGTAAGGTGAATGGACATGACATAAGTGAAATATATATATGTCCGAATATATTAAATTGGAAAGATATTCTCTTTGCCTACCCTTACCATATATGGCCATGATGTAACTTTGGTTAAAATCGTATACGGTAAAATAATAAATACTTTCTTATAATTTTCTTAAAGTTCTGCACAGCCATAAATTCAAATCTTGAGTTTTCTCTTAATTTTTCACTTTGCTCCAATTTCCCGCATGAACATCACAGTACAATATTGGTGTGTGTTTTGTGGCAATGTAATATTTTTCGTGGAATCCCGTAATTAAGTGGTTTCCAAGAGTGGTAATTCTATCCTAGTACAGAGTTTTAAGCCCTGAAAAGGCGTAAGGGGTTCATAAATATAGTCGCACCAAGCAGGAGCTCACGGTTGGCTAGGGGCGGCAGTCTAACGCCACCCTGAAAACGACGCGGGGTGAAGGGAAGCGAAACTCGACGCCAGTTGATCGCGAGCCGCCGGTAAGGATCGACGCCGTCACCGCGACGCGCTTTTTACGAAGACGTCGGAAGTGAATTAACGGATTGAAAACTTCGTTAATATCGAGGCTTACATTTCTGTTGGTGGT
Organism: Odontocerum albicorne; assembly: GCA_949825065.1. Taxonomy (NCBI): domain Eukaryota; kingdom Metazoa; phylum Arthropoda; class Insecta; order Trichoptera; family Odontoceridae; genus Odontocerum; species Odontocerum albicorne. The sequence goes on along the minus strand of OX463839.1, from coordinate 41,730,945 downwards.
TATTTATGATATAATTAATCGTCGCGCAAAGTTAAAATTTATTTTGTTTTAATATTTCTGGCTAGAACGAAATTTAATCAAACCAAAGTTTGACACGAAACTTTATCTTTTTGCACCTTGCATGTTTAAGTGCTAAATTTTGTTTACTTTCATTTGATAATTTCAATTATTTTTCCATTATCTTTGTACGTATATTTTTGTTGATAGCTATAATTATTAATGGATTTTAGTTCAACCAGTTCTAGAGAGTAAGTTTTCATCCAAAAAGATACTTTTTGGAACATTAAAATATATTTTACTTTTGTATGATTATACATTTACAATTTATATCTTCTCAATAAAGTTTGATGGTGGGGAAAATTGTTTGTTTTAAGATTTTTTTGGAATTTAAATTAGTGATTTATTTAAGGCGTAATTTTGAAATTATTCTTTTGTTATTTTGTTCAAATAATATGCATAAGGTTTATATTTGAAATATAATCTAATTAAGTTTAAAATTAAGTTCAATGTAAAGGATGCTTTCTGGTATTGTACTTTTGTTATATACAGTACAAATTGACAAATTAATTTTCATATAGCCAACCACCAACCAGAAAGGTGTGAAAGATACCTTCAGTGTAAATTAAAGGAACCCTTCTTTTAAATAAATTGGATACCAATGAAAATTAAACGCGCAATCCCTGTGTTGGAAGACAGGCATCTTTCCAACAAGGCTAGGGATGTTATTGAAAGTAAAATGTATAAATTTAATGCATTCACATTTTTTAGAAAAAAATCAGCTCAATTTTTTTTCTTATTTTTATGTTGTGTATAAAGTAAAGAGAAAAAATGCATTCTTAGGAAAGCGTAATTCATGTTTATGAATATTATCAAATTATTTTTATGTTTAAAAAAAAATAAGCGGTTTTTTATTTATATGAAATGTTTTGATTTTTTACTATAAAAATAATCTTACATACTTTTTCTCTTGAGTTTTTTTTTAAATAGTTACAGGATTTTCCAGTCATGGATGATATCAAACTGAAAAAATACCACAGTGAAAAAATTCGGCGTATTATTTTTACCAATTATTTATGATACATCAATCATCGGCCAAAGCAAGCTGCCAATCGTAATCTATGGATTTTTTCTAAATGAATTTTTTTACTTCCGATTTTGTAAATTCTGAACTTATATCATATTGTACGAAAAAACTCAGAAAATAAACAAAAAATCAAAACACTGCGTTTCGTCTTACAATTATACTATAACTCAAAGTTTGCAGGTTTGAATATCGCTGAGAACTTTTGACTTTTAAGTAGATTTATCTTTCTGTTGAGTTTTTGAAAAAAACGTCTATTATTTTAAATATACCGTGAAAATCTACCTTCTCATACATTTTTTTCAAATAAAAAGTAAATGTGAAATGGAAACGTGTATTTGAAAAAGCTCAAAAAGAGACAAATAATTGCTGTAGAAACGCGTGCATTGAAAGGAATACATAAGACGACATTGTATGATAGAATGAAAGCTGATTTATAAAGAAAGACGAAGAAGAGCATACTTAGATGGTTATGGTATGAATAATGAATGAATAAAGAAATATTAAGAATACTTATTTACAGTGCAAATGCGTGTGGAAGGCCTGGAAGAGGAATAAGTAATAAATAAAGTAAATAATGATTTTGAAAGAAGAAAATGTCATAAGTCAGAAAAATCTTAAGTGCTGTACGAGGTTTATGAATTTAAAAGAGGTAAAATATGTGTGTTGCGATAAGAAAGTCCGGCGCTGTATTACCTCTGTCTGTTAAAATAAGCAAACGGTGTGATGGTTTGTAAATATATAAAAAGTAAACATACGATTTTTTTTGATTATTCTATTTCCCTCAATCAGAACGTTGGCACATTTACACGTAAACATAAACATTGAGAAAATATGATCTTACTGTAACACCTACTTTCTCGCATCGTTTTTTTTTTTAAATATTCAAATATAGGGGAATCATTGTGAAAAGTTATTAGATTGTAGAAAATTTCACGCTTTTTATGATAACATATGGGTATTGAAAACAGAAAATGAAATTCACCCTTAATACAATTCATTAGGTCTTATCGTGCCTATCATCACGTGTTCCGGGGTATTCATGTTTTCATTTAGCTTATTATATTACCTTGCAGCTAATGTACTTTTTCGATGATTTCGTGTTCCACTTAATGAGCTTTTAAAGTAATTACTTTATTAAAATAAACCAGATCCATCGAACTTACACTTCGTTACGAAATAACACTCCCGTAATGAAAAACGTTTAAGTTTCCAAATTCAGCTGATCATAATTTTATGTGGAATAAAAAAATATTAATTTATTTTAATATATTTCATAACCAGTTAAGAAAGCTTAAAATAAGGATAAATCTTTCTTGATCAAAAATCTTATTTTTTTAAAGCGTCATTTAGTGATCTTAATCATGACAAGGGCGCTTCTATTTCACTAAAAAAATTAACTTATTAAGCCTCTTAAAAATATATTTTTTGATTAATATGTTAGAGATCAATATAATGATTGATACGTTAGAGATCAATATGTTTTTTTCGTCCCTCAATTTCTACAATATTGTTTATAGAAATATTAATAAAAAAATGTGAAATGAAAATTATAATTTATTTTAAAAGTAAATCATCACCCAAACTTTTTAAATCCTGGTTGCATGATAATATTATTACTGTAAATGATTTTATAAAAAAATAAGAAATTAATATGAGCTAAAAAATATATACCCATTTCGACAGTATTTTTTATCTCTGTTTTTTACCTAGTTAATAAATTTAAAAATATTTTTAAGTTGGTACTTTTTTAATAAGAAAGGCGTTAATTTTTTATTTCAAGAAACAATGTAAACTATCAAAATATAAAAGAATGAAGACAAGTTCTAGTTTAAACTTTAAAAACATTTAACTGTCTGTATACGTAAGATTCCAAAAAAAGTGAAAAAAAATTTAAATTCAAAAAGATTTACAAAAACTGATTTCATTTTTCCCAAATCTTTTTTTGGATTTGCAAACACAAACGAAAAATAATTTTCGTAGAAATAAGATTTATCAATATTTCACCTCGCCCCTTGATGTTTTTTCCATTACTTTAAAGCTTAAATTTCCATATTTTAGAACAAAGAACATTACGGCAACAGAAATATATTTCAATACATCTAGCGTCAAAGGAAGAAACATTGTCAAAGTCTCGAACTTTTATGAGAATTTCGAATTCTTTCAGTTATCGTTTATTTATAAGAAAACTCTAGTTTGTTTCTCTTCTTCACTGACTTTCTATTTGCAAAAGTACTTATACATCAAAACTTCTCTAAGTTCGAAGAACATATTTTACAAAGTTCAATAAATACTTGACAAATGTGAAATATTAATTTAAAATGAAAAAAAAAACAATATTTTTAATGAAGTGTATTATTAAGAAAGTAAAAATGTATTAATTCATTCATTTGAAGTTCGAGTTCCAAGCCTACTTCATTTGTTCTTAATCCAAATACTTGGTTATTGTGGCCAGGCAATATTATCTCTCAGCCACAATCTTTAATATGTCGGAATCACCGATTCGGATATGTCGAAGTGTAGTTTAAAGAGGAAGAATAATTGAGCTGACTTCTTTATTTAATTTATATCAACCATACGACCTTTGTAGTCTAGTTGATAAGACGTCTGTCTTCCAATCCGGAGGCTGCGGATTTGATTTCCGTTGTTACACAGATTTTTTTAAGTCTAGTCTGGTTTTCACATAAGGCTTAATTAAAACCTTTCTGAATGGTTGGAGAGATTCCCAAATGGCATTAAACCCGCCTGATTGTACTATTAAAAAGCAATAAAATACTATTATATATAATCATACCATGGCTGATGTATTGAGTCAGATAAAAAAACCCTTTGAATTGGTTTGGACATACAGAACAAATGAATGACGAAAAACCATGTAAATAAATACACAGAGCTAATTTAAGTACAAAACGTGTCAGAAGGTTGGATCAAGTGTAACGTTTTTTTTTTAAAGTTAATGTTAAAAGTCAGATAAATCGTAGAAGTTGTAGGAGAAGATGTATGGAATTATAAGAGGCGAAAGATATGTATCGCGATACGAAAGTCTAGCGCTCTCTACTACCAGCCTACCTCGTCAGGGAAACGGCGTAATGCTTTATATTCATGTACAACCGTACAAAAACTACGATTATATAAGGTGAGGTGCATTAACTCTTCTTTATTAAAAACCGGTCAACTTCTGTTCTCCTAGTATGTTATTATTGCAAAATACTCGTAATAAAGAAGCATGATTCTTTCTTCAAAGGTGCGGTCACTACTGAAAAGGAGTAATGCGTTTAGGGGGCGTAGCCATGATAAAAAATATTAAAGGGGTCATAAATCCCGCCCTCCATATTCTTGAAATTGATTGATATAACATGGAAAAATTTTAATGACAATTTTCATCACGTAATATTTATTTAGCTCCATTAAACTTTATATTACATGTAGGGTGTTCGGTTCATCTTACATTAATGGTCACTGTTGATAGACTATAGCTGTCCTTGGCGTTATGGAACAACTCCTCAACGGTCTGGATATCTGTCCATATGCGAATAATTTCGTGGAATTTTTCCCCTCGTAATTTATGACCCAGATATGCAGTATTAAGCATTTCATGGTAGTTAAGAGCTCTTGTTTCCCACCTGCTCGACACTGTAGCACCAGTGTTTGAAATACGACGAAATCAAGAAATGCTGAGTATATACCATTGAATGAAGAAAGGCTTAGTATATACCATTGAATCAAGAAATGCTGAGTATATACCACACTGAATCAAGAAATGCTGAGTATATACCACTGAATCAAAATTTCGAATCCTTTTAGTTATTATTATTTCGAATACTTTTAGTTTCTAGATTATAAAAAAATTCGATAGACAATTTCCCTTCTCACAATTACTAATCAACAGTTATTCAATAAAGTATAAAGAAAACATATGTTATGCAGTCTATGGTATATACCGCAGGACTGGTACGAAAATATGTATGAATATTGAGGAGGCCAAAGACGTTCCATGACAGAAATTGTGGCTCTGCACTTTCTACCTACTTAAACAAGGATACGGCGTGTTGGTATTGTAACATATTGCTTTAAACTCTCGTTGTACACAGCAAAGCCAATATCTTACAGCCAACCAGAAATATTTTATAAAGCTGTTTAAAAAATCTGGGTTTCAACGCGAATTGAATCCGCAACTTCCAGGTAAAAAATAGGTGTCTTGCCCACTACCATAGAGGTTGTTTGTGTGTAAACCTCATTCTTATGGTTTATTTTTATGTCCATTATAAACCACAAAGTCATTGTTCAGATAAAAATAAATAATAAATATTTTTTTCATCGTTCACGATCAACATTGTTTGCTCATTTCTTGCTAAAGCACCTTCCCAAATCCATATATGTAATCCTGCGTTTTATGTGGAGTAGAGGTTATATTTAACAAGTGATTTAAAAATATTCTGCCAGGTCAGCCCGATAGGATTACGTCCTAGGCTGGTCACTGGTCCAAAATAATCTTGATGACATCAGAGACAACGGGAAATTCACTATTTATTATTTACATTTCATTAGTTAAGTTCCTCAATTTGAAATTTTTAATTAAAAAATCTAGCTAGCCTTCTTTTTTTTTTTCAAAAAAAATTATATGAAGCGCTTGCCTTCTATTTTTTTAAGTGTGTATATGAAGCGCTGGCCTTCTATTTAAAATAAAGTATTTGGGTGAAGCTCTTGAATAATTTTTTTTAATCAAATTATTTGAAACTAAATCATTCGAACATTGTTTCAACGAGCTTTATCAAAAAATTCATGGCGCCCATCCAGTGTGCAATTCTTCCAAACACATATCTTACCGTTAGGAGGTTCCTCAGCTTTCCTATACAGAGAATGTTACAACTTTGACTATTAAAATTTTTAAATGTGCTTTGAATAATAAAATGAATATTGAATTTACGAAATGAGATTCTGCCTAAGGGTAAATTATGGTAAAAGTATAGTAAGATACCAAATAATCAAACTTACAAAAATTATTTAATAAGTATGAATAATTCTCCTTATACAAATTTTCCTTAAAAGTCTAAAACTGTTCATGAATTGAACGTTTGAAATCTTTTTTAATCGTTAATAATTCATAACGTAATTTTTCTTAGTAAAAAAGAAACGGAAAATAAATCAAGTTTGTTCAATTTATCAAAATATATTGATACAATAAAATAATCACAAAACTTTATTAAAACGAAATAATGAATCTCTTTAAAATATTATTTATCAAAGTTTTCAGTTTCTACGTTGTACAACTACATAAAAGAATATTTAATAATAAATTACGTTTATTTCACTTATTAAATTGACTCACCTCGACATGTATTTCTACCCTCTACGAGTATCTCGAGAGCAATACTTAGTCAAGTGGTATTTTGTTTCATCGGAAGTGTGTATGGTCTATTGGCCCAAATATGAGAACCCAAAGGATTGTTTTGGGTCAAAAGACCACACATCCACCACACACACACACACACACACATCAAATATGCCACCAATTGAACTCAAGCATTACTCTCGTAACATACCGGGATTTTTCCATCTGAAAAGAGCATCGAGATACGAAGTAGAAACATATGTCGTGAGAGTAATGGTGTTTGTGGAATAATAAATAAATATATTATAAAACATTCCGAAATTTCTGTGAAAACTATTTTTGATTTGTTAATTTTGTGCATAAATCTTTGTTTCACAACCATCGTTTTTTTTATTTTATAACGTATTTCCAGTACAGGGCGCAGCTATTGGTTTCCCTTTCATTTGTATTAATCAGGTCTTACACAGAACATACGAGTAATGTGCCAATGTTCGGACAGACAACCCTGTATTTTGAGTCCTGCATATCCCCACAATCACATTCAATGCTATTTTCGTTCAATAAATCCCATCTCAGCATGATCACTTTGCATCTATCCACCCTTAAGGCAGTTGATATCCATATGTCTATTTTCCAAGAATCTATCCAGTTATCAGGTGTTTTTTTTTCTTTTCATTTTAGAAAACACTCTTTATCCGAGGGAATCTTCAATTTTCTGCGCTCCCTTCATAAATATGTTATTGGATTTAAATCTCGAATTTTGATGACCGCAGTAGCTTGGTTAGTAAGACCCCTGTCTTCTAGCACGGAGGTTACGGGTTTAATTTCCATTTAAGTCAGATATTTAAAAAAAAGTCTTTTAGTCTGGTTTTCACTTAATGCTTCAAAAAACATCTTTCTGGTTAAATTAAAAGTATTGAAAACTGATATTGCTGCATGGTCTTGGGTCTAGGACTTGTTTTGTTCTTTCTATATCAGCTACAATACTTGTACGGATCTCAGATGGTACGAAATAGATCGGTTGGGATATTTTCTCAACTAGTGCTGTTTTTTTGTATTCTGTTTTTTTCCTACCGATTTAATTCATGGTGATGTTGACCTGACTAGCATGTGCGGAGTCACTCTTAACTGGAGCTACATATTCCGCTGCTGATGAGCAAATACTGCAAGAGCTGATTTATTTAATTTGTGTGATTGTGCTCTTTATGACGTCCCAACGAGTTTCCGACGAATATTATTTATAGCACTGAATTTATTTACTGTACTGGTGCAATCTTATTCGAAAAATAAAATATGGTCAAACAATGCTCCTAGATATCGAGGTATCTCACAATGTTCCAACATCCTTTCACATAATATTAAGTTATCGTTTAACATTGCGATTGCAAGGTGATATGCGCGAAAATATTTTGCAGAGTTCGGTTTCACCTGTTATATGAATAATTTCATTCGAAATTTCTGAGATATACTTTCAATTTCCTAGAAATTCTTACTCTGAGCCGCAATAAAAGTGTCATCCGCACATATGTTTGTATTGATTCACATTCGAACTTGGTTGGACATTTATATCGATGTTGTACAGTTTGGGAACGTTTATTCTTCTATCTTCTAGGTAATTAATGTTCAAAATAATATATATTTAGTTACTCAAACGGAAAATCAATAAAAATTATCACAAAAATATGAAAACATGTATGTTAGTTTTGGATGAAGAAGCCCAAGTTAGATTAAATAGACTACGATTTAAAAAAAAACTAGAAGCTATTCATAAAGGTAGATGAATTTAAATCAAGTGAAAGTTCAAAAAATATGATACAAAAATCAGACAAATTCTCTTTTGTCATAACCCATCATGCAATTATTTTTAATATACATATAGTTGTCTTTTTTATTTATTTTTTAAATGAACATTAAAAATCAGAATAAATAACTAGGATAGTATTTTATTACGTTGATGTGTAGTTTTATGATATTTCGAATAAAAATACTTCGATTACAAATATTTCGATTAAAAATGCCCATGCATACTGACAGAAACTGTAAAATGACAGCACGTTATTTATCACAAAAATATGTTAAATTTTAATTTGGTGCTGAATCGGATTGGTGATACATGAAATGCTGAGATTTGGAATAGAAGAATATGGATCATAACAAATATAGCGGTCATCAAAAAAAATTTGGGTGTTTAAACAGCCTTATCATCCCTATTTGAAAAAAAAGGCACTAACGAGAACCGAACCCACAACCCTCGAGTCGGAAACATACGTCTTACCATTTAAGTCTTGAAGTTGTAACGATGTACGCTATCAGTGTAGCATGTGTTCTATTAGAACGTGCTGATGATTTTGATAGCGACATCGTTATCTTCGTTTTAGTTGATTCTGCGTTATTTCTCGTACAGAACCATCAATATAGCGGATTGCTTATGTTCGATTGTCGTGATGATCTTGATTAATATCGGTTTATTTATAGACTCAGGAATGCGGATATATTTCGATAAGTGGACAGCGGGTAAATAAATAATACAAGTTTTGACAGCTGAATGGACGACAATAAAATGTATGTTTATTTCGCAGAGTGCAGACAATTTATACCAGTGGATGAATACATGGGCGATATATATCTGCCTTGCTCTATCACATGTACTGGCGGTAGAAATATTATTTACATTTGGAGATGGCTAGCCAATTCGCGGGTACTACAAAAATAGTAAATATTACCGCCGCTCTTGACGTGTAGCTATCTATGAATACTTGATCGGTCAATGACCCTGTATGTTTATCAATTGACAATAATTAATTTAATTTAATTTATGTTTTACAATTCGCTCGTTATTTTGACAATTCATTTAGGTAGGTGTACAGGTACATAGCTCCCTTCCTAGTGAACGCAGAGGGCGCGTGCCTTGCGTGAACGATAGGTTCCGGTGCATCTGACGTCGGACTGGTCATCCGTTCCCCGTGTCGAAGTAGGTACGTGGACCACATCAGCGCGTGGCGTCTCTTCCCAGATCTGTCGGTCAGATGGGTGATGCGGAAACGGGGGTAGGCTTGGTCGTCTGTCGCTAAATTTTGGATTGTCTGCGGTGCTTGGTTGGTTGTTGCGCTGATCATCGATGATTGGTTGTGTGGATCAAGCTGCAGATGGCGTCCGCGGTGGAAGGTGGATCTGCGGTTGCTTGATGATGGTAGTGATGGTGTAGATCAAGTTGCAGATGGCATCCGATGTGGAAGGTTGATCTGCGGTGGCTTGATGGTGATGGTGATGATGGAGATCAAGTTGCAGATGGCTTCCGCGGTGGAAGGTTGATCTGCGGTGGCTTGATGATGGTGGTGATGATGTTGATCAAGTTGCAGATGGCTTCCGATGTGGAAGGTGGATCTGCGGTGGCTTGATGATGGAGTCTGCGGTGCTCGTTGCTGCAGCGTGGTTGTAGCGTGGTTGTATCGTGGTTCTAGCGATGTTGTAGCGTGGTTGTAACGTGGTTGTATCGATGTTCGTGGTTGTATCGATGTTGTAGCGATGCTTGTCTGCTGCTGCATCTTGTCGGTCAGTAGTTCGTCGAGGGAGGCAATCCTGTAAATCGTGTGGCTGATCGCCAGGACTGACCTCACGTGAGCTGGCGTCGGGCTCGTCCAAATCAGATGTAGTGTTGTATCTGAGTGACGGCTCTGGTGTCTTTGCTGACGGCGTGCTTGACCAATTCGCCGGGGAGTAGAATCTTGACGGTTGTCTGGATCTCTCTGCTGGTGATGATGATCATCTTGTTGTAGTGGGCGAGGCGGTTGGCGTTGGCGGCGGTGCGCTCGAAAATCTCGTTGACGAAATTGTTCATGATGCTCATCGCGTTGCTGCTGATGCCGGTGTCGAGTTGCAATTGTTTTGACATTGCTGTCGAGTCGGCGATATTCGATATAGTCGGAATACGTATTCGTAGCGATGTTCAGTTTTCGTGCGGGTTCAGTTTTCGTGCGGGTTCGGTTTTCGTGCGGGTTCAGTTTTCGTGCGGGTTCAGTTTTCGTGCGGGCTCAATGTAGCGATGTTCGATATAGTCGGAGTGTGCGTCCATTTTTCGTGCAGGTTCACTAATGTAGCGTTGTGGCGATGTTCGTTTTTCGTTCGGGTTCACCAATGTGGCGATGACCAATGTGGCGATGTTCAGTTTTCGTTCGGGGTCACCAATGTAACGGTGGTGTAGTTCGTCGATGTACGTGTTCGGTTTTCTTTCGGGGTTCAGCAATGTAACGATGGTGTAGTTCGTCGATGTACGTGTTCTGTTTTCTTTCGGGGTCACCAATGTAACGGATGGCCGCTATCAGTGTAGCATGTGTTCTATTAGAACGTGCTGATGATTTTGATAGCGACATCGTTATCTTCGTTTTAGTTGATTCTGCGTTATTTCTCGTACAGAACCATCAATATAGCGGATTGCTTTTGTTCGATTGTCGTGATGATCTTGATTAATATCGGTTTATTTATAGACTCAGGAATGCGGATATATTTCGATAAGTGGACAGCGGGTAAATAAATAATACAAGTTTTGACAGCTGAATGGACGACAGTAAAATGTATGTTTATTTCGCAGAGTGCAGACAATTTATACCAGTGGATGAATACATGGGCGATATATATCTGCCTTGCTCTATCACATGTACTGGCGGTAGAAATATTATTTACATTTGGAGATGGCTAGCCAATTCGCGGGTACTACAAAAATAGTAAATATTACCGCCGCTCTTGACGTGTAGCTATCTATGAATACTTGATCGGTCAATGACCCTGTATGTTTATCAATTGACAATAATTAATTTAATTTAATTTGTGTTTTACAATTCGCTCGTTATTTTGACAATTCATTTAGGTTTCGTTTTAGTTGATTCTGCGTTATTTCTCGTACAGAACCATCAATATAGCGGATTGCTTATGTTCGATTGTCGTGATGATCTTGATTAATATCGGTTTATTTATAGACTCAAGAATGCGGATATATTTCGATAAGTGGACAGCGGGTAAATAATACAAGTTTTGACAGCTGAATGGACGACAATAAAATGTATGTTTATTTCGCAGAGTGCAGACAATTTATACCAGTGGATGAATACATGGGCGATATATATCTGCCTTGCTCTATCACATGTACTGGCGGTAGAAATATTATTTACATTTGGAGATGGCTAGCCAATTCGCGGGTACTACAAAAATAGTAAATATTACCGCCGCTCTTGACGTGTAGCTATCTATGAATACTTGATCGGTCAATGACCCTGTATGTTTATCAATTGACAATAATTAATTTAATTTAATTTGTGTTTTACAATTCGCTCGTTATTTTGACAATTCATTTAGGTAGGTGTACAGGTACAAAGTCATCAAAGAGGATGGATTAGTTATAACACTTTCGTTGTGTACATTTTTTTGTCAAGTGGCAATCTCTTCCAGCCAACCAGAAAGGTTTTGAACAAGAATTTAGTGAAGGCTGAAAGCTTTGTTAAAAAAATCGGGAAACCGAATCCACGACCCCTCGCCTGGAAGACAGTCGTCTTATTGTATTAATTTGGCCTTCAGGGTTGGCTTAGTTGTTATCTTAAAATTCCCTTTGAGCTTCATGTTTTGATAACATATAAAATTTTATCAAGTCTCAATGTTAAATGTATTTTTTTCCTAAGTCTTACATTTAAAACGAGTTTTCATATGATCGTTAACAATTTTTTTGTCATACAAATATCTTTATGAATATTTATTAAACTTTAGTTCAAATTCTTATGTAAAAAATTTCAAACATTCTTCTTGTAATATAACCATAAAATATTCTTGATAATTTTTACTAAATATTTGAAAACCATAATTAGTCAAACAATTAGCGTCTGCAGGATTCAAGGGGCGAAATTAAAAGCGTATAAGACTTTAGTAAAGATTTGAACCTTGATCTTTAAGTATGACTGAAGTTATTATATCATTTCCTGCTTTAAATTACTTTATCAAAGCCAACAAAAGTCAAGTAAAGCGTAGATTTCTAAAGATAAGGACTTTTAATATTCCGTTCTTTGATGAAAACATCAAAGCTTTCTCGATTTTATCAAAAAGCAACGGAAATATGTCATACGCATTTTTTAAATCTTGTTAGTAGTTGTCATTTAAAGAAATTAAATTACAACTCATTTAAAAATAGTGATTTATGGTTTCGTGTTTTATTTTTCTTTGTTGTGTTTTTGCGGAGTGATTACAAAGTTAATTTGAAATAAAATAATTTCAAAAATATAATAGCTTTTTTAATGAAGTATACTTGAACCCCGTCTCTCAATAAATGTGACAGATACGTTTCGAAAAAAATCGGGTAAATTGAAATCGCGTAAATTGAGGAAATAAACTTACACAAATTTTGAAGAATTTATTTCAGAATATCGAAATTTAGACAAATTATGGCACAGAGCTTGTAGAAATGTATAATAAAGGTACAAAAACTTATTTAAAACGAATCTATCTACTAAATGACAATCAAAGAAAGGCAAAATGAATCACTCTTATTTATTATTAAAAAAATTCAATTCATTGGTGTTAACAACTATTAAACTCGTATTTAATGCGATAGTAAAATAAAATGAAATAAAACGTAGCTACAATTTATTTTGTTACTAGTTTGCTTCTCCGACAAGCATGGAGATCGAGCTAACTGCAGTTATCCAGATGTATTTATTCAGTAGAAGAAATCACAGAAATGAGAAAAATTATTTTCATATGAAAAAAATCATAACCGTATGAAGAAAAAAAAACACGCAAATCGAGAAATATGAGTAGTTATATTCTCAATGTCATTGCTTGGGAAAACACATATACAGATCTAGTTTTCGTTGGGTTGCTTCAACCAGCGTTTTCAAAGACTAGATCTCTCTTTAGTGATGAAATGTACGAGTATTTCTCCATAGGTCTTTCATTCTTATCTTATTCCATCTTTCCAAATCTTTGGTGGTGTTTGCAAATATTTAGTTTTGCCGTTTTAATAATTTGTTTTTTTTTCTGATTTGTTTTAATTATGTTTTTTTTTCTAAAACAATAACCTCTTGTCTGATTTATTGGAATGGAATGTTGTTTGGCAATGTATTTTTCTACAATTAAGTCTCTAAATAAATAAGTAAGAATTATGTAGAAGATGCCTCATTCTCAATACCTTGGAATCACACTAGACCGCACTCTTACACAAAACCTCATATCATGAACCTCCTGAGTACAAACGCTCAAAATGGCTGTTGTTGCGTCGGTCTATTCTGCAACCGAGTACTACTTGTTTTTTTATTGATTTTCATTGAGTTGTAATACAGCCATTGAAAAATACTACAATGTTCGGCATGCGCCACTTTCGTATAATATGCCTTACTCTTAAGTTCTCAGTTTATACTGATGCCATGCTTATAAAGTAAGCGCATTCTGCTTTAAACGCATTTTTGCTGTTATCTATTTTTCTTTTTTTAGTGTGTGAGAGAGTTTTAGTGTGTGAGAGAACTATTTTTGTTCTAAATACATAAAATAAAGATAAGTCCACAAATAATTAGTAAATAGGCAATTGTTTTTTATATAAATATAGTATAACATATAAATATAATAAAACAAAATAAACATTTAAAATCACTGTAGTCCTAAAATGCTTCAACGACTTGACATCCACTCTATCGTTTCTATTCATTTCCATCCTTTTCAGACTAGACCAATGAGCTTAGTGATGTGGCAAAGTAGTCACTATACAGGTGTAATTGATGTTGCTTTTAATGAAGCCATGCGTATTATCAGCTGCACGTTGAAATCAACTCCACTTCCATTACTCCTGATGCATAAAGCGTCGTCAATACTAAAAAGATACGTCACTAGGCGAGTTTATCAAAGCTGTTAATGGCAATCCGCCTATTAACAATATTCTTACTGACCCTTTTCTACACAACTGTTAATGTCACAACATCCTTCCTGGATAGGTATCCGGTGTTTTGGGTCCGTTCTATAGAAGAAAGATGAGGGACAGCTTGGTTACAAGGAAATATGGGAAATGTATCCCATATCTATGGTGGCTTTGGTCACCGTCTTTACCTCTTAATATAAAATTCGCATCTCTCTCATCTCATGAGGCGATGCGATGCTGTGGCTAAGAGATCTGCCTTTTCTTTTTTAGTGTCGAGATGCAATACAACAGGAAGAAAAGTTTGAGAATCCGTGCAATGGTGTCTGCTACTATTTAAAAATCGAACGGGTGCTGAACATTGGTGAGGACTTTGTCTTTTGGGTCAAATGAGAGAAAAAAAACTCATTTATTTGGTTCTGGATCATTTGGGATTGAGTTTCGAGATCAGTCTTAGTGAGTTTCATCACGCTAAGGATTGTATCGTGTTCACAGAATTCCATATAGTAGTTTGGCTTAATTATATTTAAATAATATTTTTTCTCTAAATTCCATCATTCTTGAAACGGTTATTTTATTACTTCCGCTTCATCACTCAACCGTGTGTTATGCTGAAAACCTAGTGTTAACAGTTGATCAATGTCCTGATTTAACCAGTTTATGGAAAACTGTATTAAAATATAATTTACTTAAATCAATTTGAGGGTGTGTTTTTAATAAAATGATTAATTACATATGTACGTTTTTTTATTGAAGATATATTTTAATTAAAATAATGTGCCTAGAATTAATTGAACACTTGCGCATTATCCAACGATTAAGTGTTATGAAAAACTGAAAATTCAGTGACATAATTTTTCAATGAACTTATCGTTTCTTCATTGGTTTTAGGTTATTATTTTACTGCGCCATCTCCACCTTACGTTAGTAACCCCTGTTGAATTAAATAATTCGCATGTATTGAAATTTTTTTTTTTGGTTCTGTCAACGAAAATAATTTATTACTTTTTAAGACTTCAATATTAATAAATTTTATATAATATACAACACAACAAAGTTTCTTCATCACCGTGAAGATGTTTTTATTGATTTAATTTAGAAAAATAATGGAGTGAAGGTCTATTAAGGACGTCCATGTCTTAATTAGGTAAATGCTTAACTTCCCGCCCTGTGTTTTGGGCTCGAATTTTGATGAAATAGGAAAAAATGTATTTTACATGTCGGTTACGAATTTTTTTTATATATCAATAAAATAACAAGACTATACTGCATACACCAATAATACTATACTTAAAAAAATATATACGTGTATATCTGTCAAATATATGTTTTTCCTAAATTACATCTCTGAAAAAACATAAAATGAAATATTTATAATATTTTTATATTTTTTTGCCGTTCATAATCTCTTTTATTGGACTAAAAATTAAAATAAACCAAAATAAATGTTTGAATTCGGGTTCGTGACAAGGTTTAAAATGTATTTTTTCCTTGGTACAACACGGAAGTGCAATTTACAAACGTTGATAAGAACTTTTTTGAGTAGATATGAGTAAGTGTTATATAAAATTGTGAATGTTTCTTAACCTTTAGTTCATAACTCAGATGAATAAAGTCGAACAACAAACTCGTCGAAATACACATTAATATGTTAGTTATTTGAATCGTAAATATTTGTACAAGAATTAAATCACAGAATTCATTTTTATAATGCAGAATAGTTTTGAAAACAAACTCGCTTAAAAAATGGCAATCATTGTTGGTAAAGCACTTGCAGTTTTTCCTTTTTTTTATTTTACAAGATACTAAACAAACAGAAAAACATAGTAATGCAAAACATGGTATTGCAAAATAGATGTTATGTATCCAGGATTCAATAAACCAGGCAGTTTCCTGTGTCGTGTTTGACGTCGTTGATCGATATTTTCATTACAATTTATGCCTTAGGTTCAGATGATATTGCATGTTTATATAATATACAACCTTGAATGTATTGTTTTCAACAGACCAGTAACATTTTAAAGTGTTAATTGTGAAAAAACATATACTGCACCGGGAATCGAACACTATGAGCCAAAAAGTAAGAAAACAATTTTACCAACTCGGTTACCGAAGTTGTGGTTTTATTTTGTGAGAACCATCCAAATTTCATTAACTTATTGGGTTATTCTTAATTTAGTATAATTAAACATAATTGTGTCATCTAAAACACTATATCACATATTACTATTAGTATTGTATAATTAGTACATCCAGACTATTATAAACATGTTTTAAATTTCGACCTCTTTTAGACTTTGCATCACTTCAAAAGCGACTAACTTCTCAAAAAAAAAAATTCAAAGCTTCTACATTATCTTCCAACTACATTTTACGAATAAGGTTCACCATAAGCTGTATCCGATAACTTCAACTTGTTGACCACGTTGACCTCGATGACCTTGTTTACTATCGAAGAGACTGATCTCAAATTTCATTATTGTAGTAAAATAAAGTAATTAATAATAAAAGCATAAGTTTTTATGTGGTAGATTTTTGGAAATTTACCCAAATCGTCCATCATTTTTATCAATTCTAACACCTAGGATGGGCTTTGGCTACCAGTGGACTTCTCTGCTACCGATCTCTTTCAGCAACATTCCTTTTCCAATTGGTAATACCCAGAGTGCGTCATTCCCCATCACACCATCAACCATCTCCTCCTACATACTTTTGGATTGCTAAACATAACCTTTCTTGCAAAATTCGGTATCGTGAAAGTTATATAAGTGACCAAGCCAGCGCGGTTTATTGTGAAAATCAGATGATATTAATTTGATTTTGAATAATTTTCAATACGGTTGAGATAAACAATTGGAGCTATTATCAAATAGAAATATATCCACTAAACACTACAAATATTAATACGTGTTATAAAAAGCTCCCAATGGAATTGGAAACAAGTAGAACACGTTTGAATAAATATGCAATTTTGGTTGAATTGAATTAATATTTATATAAAGAGGTTTAGTGAATAGTTTCCATGAAACTGGCTCTTCATTTAACTGAACAATAAATTACATGTTGAAAAATACATTTTGAAATTGACGTGGGTAATGAATATTGTGAATAAAATTTGTCAATAAAATGGCCAAATTGAGAAACGGCTTGCAAAAGAGCGTGTTTTACTCCCATTGAATATAATTTTAATACAATTTACGCACAATCCTCATTCCGATCATGATCGAAAATGGGAAAGGTAAAAAATAAGCCGTTCAATACAATAAAATGAATGCAAATTGTTTGTTGTTAAAAATGTAGACGTTGTGATATCAATGTTTGATATTTGTCTTAATTTGATTACTTCAATTATAAAAAAAAACGATATGCCGTCTTAACGTAATTAATGTTCAACGCGTAGCTTTTCGCTGAAACGTGATTCTTTTGGAAATAACTTTTGCTCCACATTGTGTGCCAAGTTTCATTTCAGTTTGAACAATATCGACTTAATATTGAAGGAGAGGAGTTTATATTATATTATATTATGTCTTTTCAACTATTTAATTTCCGTTTTGCTTAAAACATTATAATAAACTTGAGAAAATACGGTAAAACAATAATCCAATGAACCCTTATAAAAAAATTAACAAGGCTATTTTACATGACAACCCTTGACAGTTGTAAAATATATTATATCCCTTACGAATACGCATTACTCGTCGTTAAGTCAAACACAACTTCAGAAACTATTTAATCCTCTGTCTTCTGTCAAAAGTTTACCGTTGGAAGAAATGCCATCGAATTTTTTTATGCTTGTCGAACAACTGTCAATTTCGGAAAGAAATAACTGTTCTCGAAGCATTTCTACATCGAATTTCAGTGATACCCAATCGTTGGTGTACGAAGCGAAACAGACAGGTCGAAAATCCAACTTAATTGACAGAATAAGAGGAAAGACAGGTGCTCGTCTGCAGAGAACTAATGGCACAGCTCGTAAAGAATGCATAGTAGAATAATTCACAAGTGCTGTTACTATGGTACATGATTTGATGGATATATTCAGGGCTATAAAATGAAAAGAAAATTCAAAGTTAAACCTTTGTAAAAATATAGTTGAAAATTTAAGAATATCATAATATTTGATATAATATAATATATTTGAGGAGACACAACAGAACTTTAACAGAACTTTGAGGTCGAAATCATCTTCATCAAATAAATTTATAGTTCCGAATCAATCCTATAGGATGGGGTATTATAAAATGAGTTTTAGCATTGCTGGTCCTGTAGCATAGAACGGTTTGCCTCAAAGTATTATGAATATGGGTAACATGTGCAGCTTTATAAAGCACTTAAAGACAACCCTTTTTTGGAGGTCTAATCAAAATGCGTGATATATGAATGTAATGTATATGAACACTACACATATACATTACACTCCAACTTAAGCTGAATGTGTTACGTTACGATCACGTATCGTAAAATCTACGAACGTAAGTTTTCTGTGGTTTTCTTATCAAATATGTTTTTTAAACATATGCAAATACGGGGATGTCCCCTATCTCATGACCACAGACACTTATTTTATTACTAGCTGTACCCGGCCATGCGTTGCTGTGGCTCAGTCTGGTTAAATGGAAAGGAAAGAAAAGAGAAAGCACACGTTTCTAATATGTTTAATTTCACAATGCTTGTGGGTATACAATATTTTTTATGTCTTTCAGCCTCTCTCAGTCTGTCGCGTTCATCGCCGTGCTCGCAAATGATTGCATCACTCCAAGAGGTCAATTCACGATATGATTTGAATTCAAATGAAAGATCGATTGCACTGAAAAAGAAGAAAGAAAATTAAAACAAAAACATATAAAATTGTGAAACATTAAAAAAGGAACTGAATAATATTGTTAAGTTCGTAGATGTCTTTGTTCCTGGCGGCAACAATAGCTCGTTCACTTTGCCAATCGTGATTTTTATAATTGATTTGAATATAGGGAAATACTCTTTCAACCAATTCTCCTTTTGACGTCACAATCAGTGATACATCAATGTTTTCGTAAACGCGTCATTTTGACATGACGTGAAGAAAGCAGTTAACGTTGTAGCCGGTGGATTCAGGGCTATTTGTTGCACATTTGCAGCTGTGAAATAAACGCGTTGTCCATTTTCTAGATGTACTGCTAAGTGAACAACAGCTGGACTTCGTTCATGTATGAGAAATGAAAGAATTCGCCATACAGCTTCATTGCTGCTTATGTATCTTCCAGCCTGATACTGTGCGATTTTATCGATATGTATGACCACATTCCCATCCCGCATTCAGGTTGCACGCCAAAAACTGCCATGTCGCTGCCTTTACTCACGTACTTACAAATGCATTTGATCGATTTAACGGAGTTACAGTATTCCACGTTTATGTGCGCTTTGTATGTTTTTGATAGCAAAGGCGAATATGGAACAACCCAATGGTTGTCTACTTCGATGTCACTGTTTTGCATTTGTATGTTTGCAAATTTCCCGTTTTTTTCTGTTGATCTCCTTGTGTATAAAGGATATCCATCGTTTCCTGTAACTGTGTTGGATACTAATGCTCGAGGATATCGCTTAGATCATTTCCCGTCTATCATGCATGGTGAATTTGGATTCAGTGTACCACAAAGTTCATGTATCTTATTTTTCGTCACAACTTCATGCAAATCCTTATCGACGTCGACATCGGGTATTTCAGCGCATATTACATTGTCAATTTCGTTTGAAGTGATTTTGTTATAGAGCCAGATTAGTACTATATATGATCATGTGGCAATTCTCTCTTTTGTCATTCCACTGAGTACATCCAGCAGCGTACAGACCCATACACTTCATGTTTTACCATGAGCTGTTGTATATCGTCCCAAGCTGGATTGCATGTGAATGTAGTGAATAGATCTGGACACCCGTAGTGACGAACATACGCAATTGTATCTTGAACGTACTCATGCATATGACGTGGACTGCCTGTATATGAAGATGGCCAAATCGTTAGTCTTCCAACGTTAGTTGTATTACCGTCATTTACAACTGCATCTCGCAAATGAACGTATCCTTCAGAGCGAAGCTTGGTCTGATTCAAACGGATAAATATCAAACTAATTAAAAAAAATCCATTTCTACATACGATTTGATAGATTCTGAAATATAAACATAGAGATAAAATTAAATTCTATATAAAAAAGATACTTTGATATTTCTACTGACCTATTTCAGCCCCTATCAGCCTATCGCGTGCATTTTGTTGAGAACGAAGCAGTTATGAAGCTGCAGGACGCGATCGCCGTGCTCGCAACCGTGCATAATCAAGTCTGGCTACACGTCGTTCTGCTCCTTCCTCGACATTTTGATGAACTAAAGCAGATCGATTGCACTGAAAAAGAAGACAGAAAGTTATAGCAAAAACATATAAAATTGTGAAACTTTAAAAATGAGTGAAATTGTGAAACATTAATTTATAAGACAATGAAATTCATCCTGAGGTCATATCAACCTGTACCTTTCCGTTCCCAATTTCCAGCAATTGATGTGAGAATATCTCAGCTGATCGATCGTTTTGCAGCTGGACACGCATTTGTCAAATATTTGTCCAATGGGAGTATTGTTAAGGAAATACAGAGATAATTGGAACTTATTAAATGCTAAGCAAAGAGAGAGATTATTGGAATTAATTAAATGTTAAGGAAAGACATTGCAAACTACGCACGAATTAAATTTGGATGTGACATGTTTGGACGCGTCATTAATGAACAATAAATATCTATTCTAATAAATAGCAAGTTATTTAGGTAAATACATTACAAAAAACAACAATGATGACAAATTAATACATCTTGTTACAAATAAGCAAAAATTTGTCAGTTCGTTTAAAATAAATATGACGTTTGTCAAAAATGTACATACCAGCATCACGTTGTCTCTGTGAAGCAAATGATCGCTTCACTCCAAGAGATCAATTCACGATATGATTTGAATTCAAACGAAAATCAATCAACACAATTAAATTTTACCACTAATTGAACAAAAAAATAAGTTAAAAAAACTAAGTGAAAAAGATATTCTTAGAGGTAGATATGTCAACAATGCACATTACGAAATGAAAATGGCGGATAAATAAGCGCAGATGGCGCTTTCCAAAAAAAATTATATAAAAAAATAACATTTTTAATAATATATTATTAATAATATAATTAAAATAATAAAGTTATAAATAATTCAATAATTAAGTAATTACAATATTTAAAAATAATTCATTTAATAATTAATAATAATATAAACATATTAATATAATTAATATTAAAAAAAAATAAATTTATTTATTAAGTGTATTATATTATCATTAAAATTATTATTTATTATTGTTTATTATTAAAAATAAAAAAAATAATATTTTTTTTAATTAAAAGAGACTTTCTTGAATTAAATTCCACAGAACCATTTCCTAATCCTAAAAAAGATCGTTAACAAATGGAAAAAAAGCAATGCATAAAATCAACTTTTCCTAGGAGCTAAGTTTCACTTCTACCACGCGAGAGTATCACGCATCTGTTTTTTATACATATAAGTTATATTTATTTTAACGATCCTCGATCTTTTTATACATATGTTATATTTATTTTAGATCTTTTTATACATATAAGCTATATTTGTTTTAGCGATTATATTTATTTTAACGATACTCGAAATATTTCAAAACAGATAAAATGTTAGTTTGATATTTTTTATAAATTTAGTATTAGTTCTGCCAAATATATTTTCTGCGCTTGCGCTATAAAGTCTAGATTCAGACATATTAAGATTTTTTCAAGCTGCTATGACACAATGTAACTTATCCTTATTAACACAAATGTTATTTTGACGTATCTCGGATTCTAACCTATTTTTCGTCAGTAATAAATGTATCGTAGAATTATTGTTCAAAAGGAAATATTTATTATTAAACATTTAAGTATTTAATATTGTATTTATATAGATTTAATTATTTAATATTAATTCCGAAACGTCGAAAATGCAATGTGACATAACTGTCAGTTTAGTTCGTCCGTGTCCGCTGCAAGGGCGCTAACGTTATTTTTCTGATTTCTAAACATTTTTGTATACACCGATATACTCGTATAAATAAAAATATATAAACATTTCTGTATACGAATGTCAACTTTTGTCAAAATTTCAAAGCGATCGGTAGAGAACTTTCGGAGATTAGTCATTTTCTATATACGAACATTTACATTTTTATTTACAACAATATATAGATATTAAATAAAGATTAAGATATTATTTTTATTTTGTAATATTTTTAATCTGTCGAAAGTGGGTTCGAAACCTGATTTAGGGCGCCTTTGACGAGAGTCTGCTCTCCAAACGGCACTATATAAATTATTCTTATATTATTATTGATAAGAATGTATTCATCTTAAACACTTTAACGATAAACTATTAAAATATAATTTATTACCCTCCAAAAGCTGAATAAATAAAATTCGTAAGTTTTTTATACCGTTTTTTTATATACATACCAGGTCTGTACCTATGAAACCGGAATTTGCTCATAGATGACTCTAGTTGTCAATGTAGTGACTTTTAAACCGCGTCATTGGCGCCTTTTTCTTGTGTTTACGTTTGTCAAAGACTTTTAACTCCCAACAATACAAGTTTAATACAACAGTGCATTGAGTGGTTTAAAAATTTAAAAGTGGTGGTTTTGACGTGAGAAACGAAGAACGTGGAAGACCACCGAGAAAGTTTGAAGACGCCGAATTGCAAGCATTGTTGGATGAAGATGACGCTCAAACGCAACAACAACTCGCGGATCAATTAAATGTGACACGAGAAGCCGTCTCCATACGTTTAAAAGCCATGGGAAAGATCCAGAAGGTGGGAAAATGGGTTCCACATGAACTGAATGAAAGACAGCAGGAAAACTTGCAAAATGCTGCTCGCCAGGTACAAAAAAAATCATTTCTCCATCGAATTGTCACTGGCAATGAAAAATGGATATATTTCGAGAATCCTAAGCGTAAAAGATCATGAGTGACTCCAAGCAAACCAGCGACATCGACTGCAAGACCAAATCGCTATGGACGGAAGACAATGCTCTGTGTTTGGTGTAATCAGAAGGGTGTTATCCATTATAAGCTGCTAAAACCTGGCGAAATCGTTAATACTAAACGCTACCGACAACAAATAATGGATTTGAACCAAGCATTGCGTGAAAAACGACCAGAATATAAAAAGAGGCAACACAAAGTGGTTTTGCTTCATGGTAATGTACCATCGCACACAGCAAAACCGGTCAACGAAACGATTGAGGCGTTGGCAAATACTTTCGCATGCGGCTTACTCATCAGACTTGGCTCCATCCGACTACTTATTTGCATCGATGGGACACGCACTTGCTGAGCAACGCTTCACTTCTTACGAAAATGGCTCGATGATTAGTTTGCCTCAAAAGAGCAACAGTTTTTTTGGCGCGGCATCCACAAATTGTCAGAGAGGTGGAGAAAATGTGTAGCTAGCGATGGGCAATACTTTGAATAAAATATTTTTTACCATTTTCATACAATAAATGTGTATTTTATATAAAAAAAAATCCGGTTTCATAGGTACAGACCTATGTATTTAAACCAATCCCCCATGCGTGTATGTTACATAGATCGACTATTTCTAAATCAATTTAAAGATTTTGGTTGTATCACAACCTTCGTAGTCTAGTTGGTAAGATGCTGTTTGTCCACCAGGTGGATTAAGGATTGATTTTCGATGGTACCCAAAATATAAAAAAAATTAACATAATTGTCTCAGTATACGTATGGTAAAAAAGTTCATTTGCGTTAGTGCGGTCGAATTTTAAACACGTACGATGACGAACTGTGAATTACTTACCCACTACAGTGGTTTTTAACCCGAAAACTCGGTTACTGGGACCGAAGACTATATTGTCTCCAGGTCAAGCTCTTCAACATGTCCACATGATGAATTCGTACATGTTGAGTAGTTCCATACGAATGAATTGTTTCATCATGTCTCAAATGAAACATTTGTACATATTGTTTTTTATTTTATTTACTTGACTTTCATTATTTTACAGGCAAGAATTATTATTTGATTAAAACTTGCACGTTTGTAAACGCCAAAAATATGTGCGAAAAAAAATTAAACGATGCATAATGTTTTATCTTCGCTTCTTAAAAAATATATCAACACGATATTACGTAATGTATGTGATAATATGTAAGATATATAGATATTTAATTGCATCAAACAATTTTTTTCGTGAATATTTCTTATATTACATGTATAAAATTACATAACTTATAATTTTATTTAAGTTGATCAAATTTATGACTGTTCGTATAATTTTGTGTCTAAATTTTATACTTCAATTTATCTTTGATACTTGAATATCTTCAATGTAAAATATATTAATAAATATAGTTTAGAATAAACACTGATTATATAACTTAAAATGTGTTTTTCGACGACCTCCGTGGGCTAGTACTCGTAGGTACAGCGCTTTAATTCCAAAACAGGGGTACCAGGCTGGATTCGCGATGACACCCAAGAAAAGAAAATATCCCTCCCACCGGTTGTTACATCACGCCGTTTAACATACTTTTGGGTATTTCGTAGAAACTATCTATTGCAATTACCTCCTGTTGTATACTGTAGAAAACTAAATTATTCTACGATTCGAATTTCATAAAAATCAGAAAATAAAAAAAAGGTGCAAAAAAAATCAATGCAATCCTAACTCCAAATGAATGTTATCTACCATCATAAGGGTAACATTACCATGATCACGGTAACATTTAACATTTGACTTCCACACAAGGGTTTTAGTTTGATTTACGATGGTATCAAAATAAAATGGTTCCGGACTGGTAGAATTCGTATGGTAACAATATTCGCACGCGATAGAGGTTTGCAAGTTTTGCTGCGTTTTCCCATGTAGTAGTATTGCCAACATATACCATGGTAATCTGCGAGCTCTACGCCTACTTAAAACATTTTTAACACGCGAGCTGGATTAACAGGACTAAAGACAGCACTGTCTCTCAGCCGCACTCTTCAATAAGAGCGCATAATAAATTCGGATAAATTAAAATCAATAAATGGATAACTTATAAGGAAAAATTAATATATAAAAGTTATAGACAATATTCATTATATCTAATATTTCATAAATATTACACTGTTTTCGAAAAAAACAGCTCAGATTAACTAATCACAATATTCTTATCATTACACAATACAGATATTTCTAACTAGCTGTACACGGCCACGCGTTGCTGTGATTAAGTCTGGTTAAATGGAAAAGAAAGAAAAGAGAAAGCGCACGTTTCTAATATGTTTAATTTCACAATGCTTTCGGGCATACAATATTTTTGACGTCTTTCAGCCACTCTCAGCCTGTCGCGTTTATTCTGTTGAGAACGAAGCAGATCTGAAGCTGCAGAACGTGAACGCCGTGCTCGCAACCGTGCATCCTCAAGTCTGGCTGCACGTCGCTCTGCTGCTTCCTCGGCACGTATTTGAGCCATTCTTTGTCTGTTTCGCTCGTTTGCTGATGACCTAAGTTTGATCTTCTGCGAGGCATTATTTTGATGAACTAAAGCAGATCGATTGCACTGAAAAAGAAGAAAGAAAGTTATAACAAAAACATGTAAAATTGCAACACATTAAAAAAGGAAAAAACACGAACATAAAACAAAAAAAAATAACATATTGCCACAAAGTAGAGTATTTCAGGCAAGTATTTATTTCATCCGCCGGTGTCGATCGAGGAATTACGGGTAAGATTTGCCTGAATTCTCTTTGCAAGCAATATTAATGCGTTCCCAAATGGTCTGATGTTTCCACGCCAATCTTGCAATAATCGATCAAGAGCCTCGAGCGATTTTTTGTGTGCCATTGTGCATTCATCCCAAACAATAAGTTTGCATTTCTGCAATACTTTTCCCATGCCGGATGCTTTGGAAATGTTGCATGTGAGAGCTTGCACGTGAGAGTTACACGTAGAAGCTGGGAGCCGGATGTTGTGGAAATGTTGCACGTGGGTTTAAATACGAACATTTACATAATTATTTATTGACACAGAAGATTTTTCCAGCCCCGTTATTGACAGTTTGCATTATTTGATCGTAAATGCCTTTTTGCTCAAGCGTTAGCTTAGGAATATTTGATTGCACATATGACAAAAGATCACCCGTGTTGTAATTTTGTTCATGACGCAATTTTTCATCGAACGAAGCAACAGGAGATCAATTTGGTGATGGCATTCCCAATTGATTGAGAACTTTGTTTGCGATTTCTAAGTACAAATCTTTAATCATTATCAACGCTTCGTTGTAGATTTCTGCTGAGAAATCCATGTTCATATTTGAATTTTCCTCGCGTATTCGACAAAAAATATCTTCTGCTATGTGCGATTTATATTTCTTTCATAACACTGTTGGACATGAAGGAGAGCAGGCGGTCAATATTATTGCAAAAAATGCCTTGTAACGACGTTCAGTAATTTTTATTATTTTATCGACTTTAATATGAAGCTCGATTCTAATAAATAGCAAGTTATTTAGGTAAATACATTACAAAAAACCAACAATAATGACAAATTAAAACATCTTGTTACAAATTAGCAAATATGTGGGAGTTCGTTAAAATCAATTGTGATGTTTGTCAAAAGTTTACGTTAGTTGCATGAAACACGTGAAACTTTTAATAATTCAAATGTATAAAACATGCATACCGTCGTTGTTAAGGAAAAAGTCATTAATTGCATTTTAGACTTTATGGAGAAAAACGATTTTTTTCTCTACAAAATGCAAAATACTGGTTTCATTGAAAATATTTACCTTGTTTGATTTATTGTATTGACCTACATGTTTATGTGTGGAAAAAAAACTGTTCCGATACTGGAAAGGTGCAGAGAAAAAAGTTTTAACACTTAATGTTTTTTTCCTTACAGATGAAATATGTGAGAAAGGTCACTTAATGATTTTTTTACATAGTTAATTTTAATTTTTTTTGTGATGTTTTGAGGGTTCTGCACAGTAAAATTAAGCATAAAATTGATTAACTTTATAAAAGAATAATATTATGTAAAATAATAAGTATCACTACAATCGCTGGATGAATCACTAATAGTTTCTTTATCATCAGCTGTTAGAGATGCGTACCAGCTGGGAAATTCTTCCGGCACCACTCCTGAAGAACACAGTTTTAACAAATCCTTCTTTTTGTATTTGCGATTGGCAACATTTTGTCATACAATTTGACAAGAAGAGTGTTACCCGTATCAGCTGCTGTGTTACGTGGTGTTCCTCGGCCGGTTATGATTATTTTTTTATATACACCGTTATGCTCATATTTGTATGAAATTTGTTTTTGATTCACTTTTTCATATTTCAGACATTTTATCTTTAACCAATTGACTTTTTCGCCTTCCTCATAAATGCTGCATTCGATTCATTTCTTCGACGTAAATGATTGTGGTACATTTGAACGGTTTCCTCATCTTTATCACTAATTGTTTCATATTTGATGCAGACAGAACATAAGTCCTTTTTAGGTTTAAAAATGAATAATTATAATTGTTGCAGAAATAGTTTCTGTAAGTTGATTTAGAAACGCGTTTTGAATTATTTTTCTCGGAAAATTCCTTATATAAGTCGTACATTTTCAAAATAGACAAATTTTTGTCAAGATACAGCTTTTTACTTGAAAACTTTCAATGTGTTCCTTCAATCGCCGCAAAATTATCTCAGACTGTTTATTTCCCAGACCACTGGTTGTCTTTTCCTGAAAAAAACGTCACGGTTGTCTTTTCCTGAAAAAAAGCCCTCAGCGGTAGTGAATTCAAAAGCTTTGTTTACGGGGCCAATACTTATAGAAAGCGTTTTCTCGAAAAACTTCTGACACATTCGATGCTTAATTCCGCCAGTAGTAAAAAAATAAGTATTTGAAATCAATCTGGCTTTATTTAAATTGAATTGTTTGGCTCAACAGATTGTACATTTGCTAAAATAAATTCTTTTTGACGATTATAATTATTCAATGCCCAATGCGATTTGCAAATCGAAACTCTATCATTCTCAGTAAAATTATTATAACATTTAAGCGACAGAATTCACAATTCACTTGTTTTGTTAACTTAGCAGGTTTTAATCCTTTTTTTGTTTCGTAAGGAAGGCATTCACTTCGTCTTTTCTTTGATACATTTTTCCCACATAGAAGGGTTACCCACACCCCTCTTCCATCTTAAACCACGTTCAATTGAGATTTCCTCAGACAAAGATACTGGAATGTGAGCGACTCTAGATGAACTGCATGCCTCATTTTGATGTTCTTGTACAGGATCAGTGTTAACAATATTCTCATCAACAACATTTTCTTCTAATGTTGATTCGTTTATGGATTCCATATTCGTTGGATTGGGCATATAATCCGGATCACCGATCGTCTCATCAAAATATTCTTGATCACTTTCTTCGGCTAACAATGCTTAATTAATATCGAGTGACAGTTTCTTGTAAAAAGATAATTTCATTATATTTTTAGATTATGTTCAATGTATAATTAAAAAAAACATATAATTTATGTTAAAATGAACATAAATTAGTTAAAATTTCAATGCTTACCAATCACACACCGTCTTTTTACCTAAAAAACTAAAAAACTACTTAAAAAGTAAATTCCATGACAAACACACTGTCAACGTCTATCTCACACAATTCATTAATTGCAACTTCATGCGTATCAATAGTAAATAAGAACTCATGAAGTAATATAATGACTTTTTTCATACAAACAAACAATCAATTTTTACAGTTAATGATTTTTTTAGTGGTCTAATTTTGCAATTGGCTTAAATAATGCCGTTTTTGACTTTTTGAATGTTTTAGATTTGTGTTTTTGACTCAAATAATGAAAAATCTCATTTTGAGCATAAATGGTAATTAATGACTTTTTCCTTAACAACGACGATATAAAACATAAAAATACATTGTCAAAAGTGTACGTTAGTTGCATTGGCTAGGGATCCGTATTTGTAACATACAGAAAAATACATACCAACATCACGCTGTCTCGCTGAGGCACATGGCCGTGAAATGGTTTGAATTCAAATGAAAATCAATCAACACAATTCAATTTCACCGCTAATTGCATTGAAAAACGAAGTGAAACAACTATTCTTTAGAACTAGATGTCAACAACGCACACTACGAAATGACGCATAAAATATTTAGTATAGCTAGATTGCCGTTACGTTCAACAGAGAGCGCTCCCATTATATCGTCTGTTTTATATACTTTTTTATTACATATTTATTATTTAATATTTAATTATTTAATATTTAATATTCGGAATCAAAATGAAACTGTCAAAATTTCAAAGCAATCCGTGAAGAACTTTCGGAGATTGGACATTTTTAATTAACGAACATTTACATTTTTATTTATATAGATATTTAATATTAATTCCGAAACGTCGAAAATGCAATGTGACATAAATGTCAATGAGAATTGTTTGGTTTGCGTGTGTCGCTGCAGGGAACGCTCCCGTTATTTCGTCTGTTTTATATACTTCTTTATATGCAACCGTATATAAAAAAAATATATGAACATGCTTGTATTCGAATGTAACCTTTTGTCGAAATTTCAAAGCAATCGGTGAAAAACTTTCGGAGATTAGAGATTTTGTATTAACGAACATTTACATTTTTATTTATATAGATTAAATCTATTATTTTTACTAAGTACCTTCCAAATATAATTTGAGTCAATACGTATTTTGGAAATAACAGGTTTCTAAGTTGTAAAACAAAATAAACTCGAACAGAATGATTCAATATACTCGTATTTAAATAAAGCATTTTTAACATCCTTTAAATTCAATTTTCTGTTCGTGGTTCAGTGTTATATTAAAGTTTTACATACCATACATCTGCACCATTTTAAAGAATACCTTATGTTTAATATTTGCGTTTCTATAGCTCTCTGACATTTTATACCCTATAAAAATAAACTTTTACTCTTGAAGTCTAGAAAGGGTACAAAACTAGTACAAAAACGTGCAACCACAATGTGATGTAGACACGCTCAACACGTACAATTTATAATATATGTACATACACAATCATAAGAAAGACTCAGATGCTTTCAAAAACAATATATATTTTTTTTAATCGTAAAAGAGCTTCCCTCTCAAACAGAAATTTCTTGATTATCTCACATCATATAACGTGATGTGAATTTTCTCTTCTAAGTTGCCATTTTTCTTTACCTAATTCATTCTTCATCAAAATACACTGCCACATGTTGCCTGCCGCCAAGAAACTTTTTTGGTCAAGTGTTTCCTTTCAGCTCATTTCTTTTTCTCAAACTAAAGCGAGATATTAAGAAAAGAACTCTTATTCTTCAGCATTTTTGCTTTGAGATCTATTAAAAATAACTTATTTAAGACAGTCTTTTAAATTATTGTAATTTCCAATAACATTTTTTTACTCATACAACACTTGCATCAGACGTTGCCAGTGTACTTGCTGAAAGCCTCAGAAAGTAATTTAATAAGAAAACGCTGTGATTAGTTTTAAATTATTGTGTTTATTTATTCCGTTTTTTATGCAATTTTTCTTCAGTAATGATAACAATCTTCTGAATATTAATTAACAGAATGAAGACATATTTAAACTAGTTAAAAGATTCAAGTAAGTAGTGATTTTTGTTTATGTGAAGTTACAATGTGAAACAAAAAATTGTTTAAAATGCACCGAGGTGCATACGAATACACTTCTCCGTTAAATAATTATTACAACACTAACAGAATTCAAGAATTTGATCGACAATATGGTCAAATAACACAAGATTCATTTTCTCCAGATCGGAGATATAGTCCGTCAAATTATAATACAACATCACATGTGATACACCGACCGGATCTTTATGAAGGAAGTAATGACACGACATTACGAGCAGAAGAAAGAAACTGGTATATAGAAAATCATCGAAATACTGAAAACAACTTCATAAGAAATCATGAAACCTTACCAAGAACATCTAAGGAACAACAAAAAGAAGATGACAAAAAGCAAGAAAGTGAAAATGTCAACGGGGTTACAAGAAGAGCTGGAACTAACGGAAGACTTCGTAGAAAAGAAGACAGGTGTTCTTGTGAATGTTGGCCAATCGGAAGTAATGAAAATGCTACAACAAACGAGGATCAACAAAATAATAAAGGAGTTCATCAATCTGCCGTGGATATGGTAGCTTCTTACGGGGTTTATCAAAACCCCCATGATGATGATGATCAGTCAGGTTTTGTAAGAATTACAAATAGAGGATACCCCTACCAAAACCAACAACAAGGAGTCGTGGTCAATGAGGCTGGTGATAGTTCAGTTATTCCAAGAGGAGTAGAAGTGAATGATAATCAAAATCAAAGAAGTTCCTTGGACAAGTGTTGTGGTTTCCTCAATGGAGGGAGTAACGTACCCGCAGCAAATGGACAAGAAGTGGATTGTTGGATAACCTGCTGTAAGCCAGCCATTTTCTTGTTCTTGCTCATCTTGATGCTGGTGGTCTTCGCGCTGGTATCTGGATTACTGGTCTATTACAATTGTAAGTTTTTTTTCTCACCTTATTTAGTAGATTTAGAAAATTCTAAAAAGTTTGCAACTCTTTGACTCACAGCTTGTTATTTTTTTAAATTTATAATTGTAGTTTTTCTTAGCCTTATCACATTTAATTATATTCAAAGCATTTTATACTCTTCTTTTTCATTTATTTCTACTAAGATCTTTTTGCTTGTTCACGATAAACTTTAGTTTTTTTTGTGTTTATGATTCATTTCAGTTTCATTGTTTGTGTTTATATTAAAATATGTGTAATCAATATAACATTGCATGTAATGTTTAACTCATAGAGAAAAATACTACTTTCGAAAATGGAAAAATCATTAGATAAAATATATTTTTTGGTTATTTCAATACTGTGACAAAATTCTATACAAGGACAATTTCAATAGACCTTAATTATCGAGTTTCAAATCAATTCTGATATGACAAGCGCAAATTGACATATTGGTGATTGATTTTATTTGTTGTGATTGATAACAGTAATTTAGGCACCAAATAATTATTAATATAAGTAAATCAATTTTTAAATTATCTAAAATTATCGATTCGATAAAATAAATGGTAGGTAGACTTGATATAATATTTCAACTTCAGATAAAATATAGATAATTCGAAGATGGGAATTCAAGGCGAAAGTTGATTTTAATATATGAATTGCAGGTGAAAGTAGATTATTGGGAGATGGGAGGAGAAAGTAGATTATAAGATATGAATTGTAGATATAAGATATTTTAATGGAATATGAAAATTTAAGACATATAGTACGTAGATTATAAGATATAAAATGCAAATAAAAGATATTGGAAGATGGTAATTCAAGAAGAATAAAGATTAGTGGACTATTGAACTGAGATGGTTTAAGTGAAAAGAAGGTGGTGGAATTTACGTGTATTACCAAAACCTGCCTAAGCAAACCATCTTGACTTAACTACAAGGAAAGCATCCAGGTTAAAGATCGAGAAAGGCTGGATAATAAACTTGAAGGATTTATGTGTGGTAAGTGTTCAAGTAGAGTATGAGTAAGTTCTAAGGGTGAGTGCAATCCCTGAAAGAACATGGTTGTAAATGTATGAGTACTTGTTTCACCATTAAGACTGCTTAACAAACGCTGCCAAGATAAACCTGACTGTCTACGAGTATCTGCACTATATAGAAAACGTCTGGTTGTTGTTTGAGAGTAGGAATGGATTGTGGTGCCAGATACAGGCAATCGACCCCCACTCAAATAGGGAAAAATTATATTTAATTTACTAAATAGGAAATCAGTAAATTTCAATGTATTAGTTAAACATACTTTAATTTATTATATAATATATGAAATTAATAAGTCACCACCACATTTAGAACAAAAACCACGTTTTATTTTTCTACGATATGTAATAATATATGAGAACTTCATTATTCAGTTTTGGAACCATACCATAGTATGATCGTAAGTTTCTTTGAATTTGTAACTATTACATTAGTTAATGAAGTACATAATGTATTAAAATAATTAGTACGTAGAAATAACGCTGAACATAACAATCTGAAGATTTTTTTAATTTAGGTGCCCCCTGATTTAGCTGGGTTGGAAAACTTTTAACCAAATAAATATTTTTGGCTGAGAATAATTTTTATTTTTAAATTGGAAAATCTTCATTTTGTTTTACACTATCGTTATATACATAACAACCTGTAGGGTTTATTGATATGTAACATTATCTTTGAACAAAAAAAAAAGAGATGTTAAATAATCTTCAGTTAAAGCTACATTAGGACCATTTTAAAAACATTGAATGCCAACAGAAATTGAATTCGTAACCTCCGAGCTAGACAACAGGCGTCTTATCAACTAATCCACAGAGGTCGTAATATGTTCATTATATTCATATATTTATTACATTGCAGTAATTATTCAGAAATATGTTTTTTTACCCTTTCGATTTTTACTGTACAATTCGATAATAAAATAGATATAGGCAGTGAAGCATTACGACCATAAACCCTCAAAGCAGATTTAATCAAATGTTTCAGAATTTTAAATATTATTATGTATCAAATATTTTGGCTGTTGGAAATAAGCAACGGTTTCATATCAATTTAAAATGCATATTTAAACTGAGAAAATTAAATAATTACATAGGCAGTCAAGCATTCCAACTTGTAGATTTGAAAAGATGTTATAGAATTCCAGTAGATTTGAAAAGATGTTACAGAATTTCCAATAGAAATTAATTATAGCAAATTTCAAGGTTGCTGTAAATATTTTACGGTTCCTTATAAGTTTGAAATATATATTTAAATTGAAAAAAAAAAACAGTTATATGTACAGTAAAGCATTGCAACCACAAACGACACGATCATAGCAGATTTATAAGGATGTTCCAGAATGTTATATGGAATTTATAGCAAATTTTGTGGCTTTTTGAAAAACGTTACGGTTTCTCATTAGTTTGAAATGTACGTGTATATTTAAACTGAAAAAAAAGTTATACAGGCAGTAAAGCCTTGCAACCATATGTTATATTCTCTATGCTTACAGCAGATATGAAAGAATGTCACATAATTAAAAATACGAGTACAATATAAAGAAAATGTTTATGCTGTTGGAAACACGTTACTGTTCCATATCAGTTTAAAATGTATAATATATTTAAACTGGAAAGTAAAATAGTAATATTAGTATTAAAACATAACTACTGCATACGCCAACCTCACAGCAGATTTGAAACAATTTCGCAGAATTTAAAATATATTTTATAGCAAATCTTAAGGCTGTTGGAAATATGTTACGGTTCTACATCAGTTTGAAATCTATCTTTAAACTGAAAAAATATAATAATGGTATAGGCAGTAAAGCATTATGATCGTGACATCCTCACAAAAGATTTGAAAGAATGTGGTGGAATTTTAAACAAAATTTATAGCAAATCTTAAGGTTGTTGGAAATACGTAATGGTTCCACTACCGTACTACTCGATGGATCTACTTGATGGCGTATTAAAATAAACTCTATACAGCCCGTTCCCAGCTCGGCCTGTGGACGCTGCATAAAATATCACTCCCGGCAGTAAAACTGCTTCGCCCTACATCTTGCTGTAGCAAATTTATTTGCAATGTACTAACATTTTTACACTCATATGGATAAATGTATTTCAAAGAAATTGTATATTTGCAGAATAGTATTAATTTTCAAGATATTCACATTAATGATTGCTATCATGTTTTAGGGCTCTTAAGCGAAAAAACACTTTCCTACAATGTAGAATTTCATAAACATGAAATTAAATATTGTAATTTAAAGCTGAACCAAAATCACATTTATAAATGACCACACATGGACTTTTTAATGATGTTATAAAAATATTGTTCCGCCTTACGTGTTTACTTTTTAATCTCAGTTATACATTTTTCTCGTTATTCGAATTTGGAAATCTTTCTTCGATCTTGATAAAAAGCTTCAAGTTACTGCTTAAATAGTAAAAAAATCTTTTTGAGAAATTTTAAGAAATGTACCTATGACGTATTTACAAAAATTTTATAAATTAAGCCATAACCTAAAAATAATTTTCATATAAAAAAGATATATTAAAGGTCATTAAAACAAAATTCATGGGACCATAAAAAATATTTTGTTCTACTGAACATGGGAAAAAAATGTTGTTTTAAAAAAAAATTATTTCGCAATTAAAATTTGTAAAGATAACCTTTATTTATTTTTCAAAGAATGCTGTTATTTTGACTGCACTGAATTTTCTTTAGTAGCATTCATGATTGCGTTATCAATACACAAAATTTTGAAAATAATCCAGCGCGGTATAGATAAGCCCGAAGGTTATTTTAATATATTTATGAAAACGAATCCTTCATATCAATTGGCTTAACTCAATTTTAAACATCACCTTTGTAGTTAATATTTACTGCATGTATAATTCTCAGATACAAAGATTGCATAGATGAAATACAATTTGGATGAAAAATTCAAATTGAACGTGTTCTAGTTTGCGTATTAAATTATTTGCTTGACAATTTTTAATCAAAACAGTTTTTTTTTTCATTTTATTGAAAGTGTTATATTGAAAATGTCTTTACATCATGAAAGTGTTATATTGAAAATGTCTTTACACCAGTATTGGTTTTATTGATTTTATTCAGTCGTATCAAAGATTTTGGAGATATTGGTGTTCCTTTAAATATCAGATTTTCTTCTATCCAATGACCTATTGCCCAAGTATCAAGCTGGCTTCAGGCCTAAATATAGCACAACTACGGCATTGAGCTGTGTGGTGGATGACATATTACGGCAAACAGATAGGGGAAAGGTTACTGCTCTGCTTCTGCTGGATTATTCTCGAGCTTTTGATACTGTCAATACAGATCTCATGGTCTCTCAACTATCCTTTTTGGGGTTCTCAGAGCATGCATGCCAGTGGCTTAAAAGTTTTCTAACTGGTTGGAGTCAACGAGTTACCACTAGAAACCAGGCGGGATTACGGGTATTGTCCCACCCCACGAGCCTTAAAAGTGGATGCCCCCAAGGGTCTATACTGAGTCCCCTACTGTTTAGTCTATATGCATCCGATCTTTCAGGTGGGATAAGAAATGGTAGCTACTACATGTATGCGGTCGATACTCAACTTTATTATTCATTTGGAAGTGATGAAGTTTAGTCTGCCACTCAACACATAAATGATGATCTTGAGCGGCTGATGGCTTTGAAAGGCATGCGCTTCTCTTGAACCCTTCACAATCGGTCATGATTGTTATCGGTACAATACAACAAGTTGAAAAGTTAAATGACCCTTTGGAAATAAAGATTGGTAACGCAATTGTGCCTATAAAGAGCGTGGTGCGCAATTTAGGTGTGTATATGGAATATGACTTAAGATTTGAGGCTCACAATGGGCTTTTTCGCGGCTTCAAAATATTTATCAAATCCGTCGAAACCTGTCGATTGAGGCTAGACGTGGAATAACCGAAGCGCTCATCATTCCAATAGTCGAGTATGGTGATCGCATCTATGGACCGTGCCTTTTAAAGAAAACTCAAAAAAAGTTGCAAAGATTACAAAATGCTTGTTGTAGGTATTGTTTCAACGTTTCCTCCAGAGGACGTATCTGCTCTTTTTTGAGAGCTTTTAAAATCATTGACACGAAGCAGAGACGGTTTAGTTTAAGCGTACTCGTGCATAAAATTACCAATACAAAAATGCCACTGGATCTCTTCGAAAAATTGAATTGGGCCAGAGATTTTTATGGCCACTAAACTAGAAGCAGAGAAACTCTTTTTCTGATCCCAAACCATAATCTTACACTATTCTAGGGGTCCTTATCATACTCAGCCAGCAAATGCTGGAATGAGTTGCCCCTAACCTTGGAATGAGTTGGTGAATAGTTGTATCTTTAGAGATGCTCTAAAATGTTACCTTCTAAATGTAATGTTTTTTTTCTTCTCTCTTTTCTTTGGCGATGAGTCGGGCATTGTGTTATCTTTTCATCCATTTTTATGTTACTGCTTAATTATTTCCATGTGATGTGTTGTCGTTTGTACGTGTAAACGTCATTTTATTTTTGTAAAATTAGGACTCCTTGAGGCTTTTCTCTTTTTTTTTCGTTTTTGTTGACAGTTAGCCTGGTGGTACATGTGGGTTTACTTTTTATTTTTTTTATGCCATATATTAATTTTGTTTTATGCCATATATTAATTTTATTTTATGCCATATATTAATTTTTGTTTTGTTTTTTTAGTCTATATTTACAAGGGTGTTGGCTGAAAGATCCCCCGATGTTCTTGCGGTCGGGCTCGCCCTAGATTAGTGGGGTGTATCTCGGCCGGGGAAATGTTGTGGGATGAGCCCGAACCTTTTAATGTCTTCTCTCTGAAATGTATTTTCTGCAGTTTATTTTGATATATGTGCGATTTCGGAATGAATTTATTACACATTATATGTACACATTGTGTTGCTGTCAAGGAACCTTTATTTATTTGTTTGAATTAATCTAAGGTGGTATTTGTGGATTTGCTTTTTTTCTGCCCTCTATTTATTTTTTCTTTTTTTTCTTCTTATTCTACACGTGCAATAGTGTGGGCTGAAAAAACATCTGGTGTCCTCGCGACTGAGCTCACCCTATATTGGTGGGGTGTATCTTGGCCGGAAAGATGTTATTAGATGAGCCCAGACCTTTTGATAGCTTTTCTCTTAAATGTATTTTCTGCAATTTTTGTGTTTTTCAATTGCCTCTAAATATATTATGTACCTAGGTACTATATTGCTATCAATAAACCTATATTTATTGATTAATTAATTTATTTATTTTCGACCTGTATTTAGTTAATTGGAGGCACCTGTGGAGCGTGCAATCATCAACAACAAAAAAAAATATTCTATTTAATAGTAACATTCAAAATGAAATTGAGATTCTTTCAACTTTTGTCAGTGACAATGAAACTTATGTTTTTCGACGGATTTTTAAGCATCCAATAAATAAAAGTAAGCAAATACGTTTATCGAGTCCCATTAAACTCGTCTAAATTATTTGTTTTTTTTTACTTTTATTGGGAAGGGAAGGAAATAGTGTTAAACATGTATGCTCAGCCACTCCGTCGTTCAAAAACTGGTACAACTTCGAGTCCTTTTTGTGTCTGAATTATTTGTGACACTTGTTTGATTAATCGATAGAACGAAAAAACAATGTTTAAATTCCATTATTTATTTTTATTCTCTAAATGAAATTAATAGACTAATTTATTTGTTTTTTTTTTGGGAGTGAGGTAGTCTTTGCCATACAAATGCAAACTTTAGTAAGCAAACCGGGTTTTTAAGTTATTGGACGAAAATTGATCAGATAAATAACAGATCTCCAGCCCATTGTGTTCAATATCTTTCATAGTTTGATCATCAGACCATCTTTATGACTCGATTGTCCTATTCCACATATATATGAATGTCTGAACGTATTATTATGAATGTCTGAATGTCTGAACGTATTAACGTGAAGATATCTTGTAAGTCCACGAACATAATAAGATTTGTCCAACATATTCCAAGTGTTTAAAAGTAACATACATTTTACTAGCTTTGGTAAGTGGCATTCAACCATATTTTTAATTGCTTATCTAATAAACCAAGTTTGGAAATTGTCAAACACTTCTTATTAAAATAAAGTCGATTACCTATTTATTAAATAAATCCAAGGACCTTGAACCTTTTGGGAGGTGGGGGGACTTTTTACCCAGAATAATATCTTCTCAACCCGTAAACTACTTAACTAAATAAAGTTACCATGTTGAAGTGTTGAAACTTTTATTTGAAATCAACTGGTTTAGTTGAAAATCTACTCAAAAGAACTCCATAAAAATATTTGATGACAAATTTTACCTTTACTTAAGATTTATCTATGCATCCGATATAAATTTAGCAGTTTCGTTTATTGTTTGAATGAATGTCAACCCCCCTTATAATACTCGTATTTTTGAAAATTTTCAATATTTTTTAAAGATACGAGTTTGTAGTATATTTTGAATTCTTTTTACAGTTTTTGATATTGGGATGTACTCGTATATGGAAATATTTTTATATGACAAGACTTTCTCGATATGATTTTTTTTATATTTTGGTTATGTAGAGAATTTTTTATATTTTTAAATACGAGTATTTTTTAATATTTTTAAAATGTTCAACCTTTAACCGTTTTTTTAAATTTTCTTAATAATTTTCAATGGTTAATACGGTCTTCAAAAATTTTTAACTCTTTGTTTATTCCTTCATACCCTTTTAGTACTTTTAATGTACAATATTTAACGCATTTTTGTTTCTTCAAAGAATTTTCGATGTTTTGCAGTATTGTATTTTTTAACATTACCTGGAATTTGGAAATTTTCGGTAATCCCATATTTTTTTTAAATTTCATGTACGAGTACGTTTTTTTTTTAAAAAAAATACTCGTATTTGTTTTTTCTCAGATAATCATAAACCACAACCCACTCCAAATAAAAACCCTTACGATTAATAAAAAAAATGATCGACAGTAAATTGATTTATTATTCCACTAATTACACGAATCCCCGCAACACGTGTTACTTAACATACTACAATCCCGAGACGCTCTTCAGGTGGAAAGGCTCTCTTTCGCATGAAGAAAGCCTCGGGGTAGGAGACGGAAGCTCGTGTAAGTGGGATTAATGTTATTGGTAGAATGACAAAGTAATTTATTGTTATACGGTCTTATATGGAGTTCCACAAAGATAAAACCGAAATCTCGCGTCAAAAATGTCTATTCAATATTACATATAAATCGCAACGATTTTTTTCTGTTTAAATTGGCCAAACTTCTATTTCTCACCTTTGAAACGTAACATTTTCTCTGTTCCTTTTTTCGCGATCATCTGTTGGTAAGTTATTTCTTCATTTACTTAGATTTTTATATTTTAGTATATTTGTTTGGTCAACTTTTCATATTTAATTCTTTCAATTATTATTTTGCGAAAATAACCCATCACTGAAATTGCTATCCCATATCTTATCATACGTTATTATGTAATATATTATTCGCATTTTTATTTATTTTTATCTCTTGAGTTTCATGTACAGCCGTCACGTGGCAAAGCAAAGGTAAAATGAATATTTTTTGCTTTTTTATTTATATTAAAATTATACGAAACGTATTTTCTAAGAATTATAAAAAATACACACGAATATATAACATAGTAAACTGTCTTCAATTCAACTGTTTTCTGATATAATCTATAAAAAATCCATGAAACTGTTTGAAATACGATAACTTTCAGTAATTGAATGAACAAAAAGTTGAAGTAATCATAAAAATCAGTCACGTAGGTTAATACTGGACCGGGGTCCTGTGGAATACTTGGCGTCTTGATGATTAAGCATTTTGCGCGAAGAAATGTTATTTCTGAGCTAGATAAAGGTTATAGGGCGACTAATAATTTGGGAAAATAATCCATTTAGCCTTTCCTGAGATCCATTTTCTTTCTTGATATTCTTACGTTATCCAAAGGAGATGAGAAAGGAACAGAATTATAAATTTATTTTGAGCTGAGTTGGTTTTTTTTAAGAAATGTAAATTATATGTAGCATAGTTTCAAATTTATTTGATAGAAAAAAGAATAAGTAATTTATTTAAAGCAATGTAATATAAAAATTATATATATTATTGATAGTTAAGGCATTAACATTGTGGAAATATATTTAACCCTACCGGTTTCAAGGCTTTCATCTCATCATCAGGAAAGCACAAACAAGTTGGCGCTCTCCTGATGATGAGGTTAAAACCTTGAATCCAGTAGGGTTATACCGTTACAAAAAGTGGAATAAACAGTGTTTGATAAAACAAATAACAAAATTAAATTATATATGTGGTATTTACACGTACATATGTATCATATGTGTAAAAGCAATGGAAATTAAATATTTTTGAGAGAATTAACTATAAAAAGTCCAGGTTCACCTTATAACATCCATATACCAACAGTAAAGCGAAACCAATCGCGAGAACCCCAGATGTTTTTCAATCCGCGCCTTTCTTCACGTAAACCATATTGCAAAAAAATGTGATGATAGAGGGTCATTCAGAAAGTAAGGTTACAACATTTATGTAGGATCGAAAAATGATTGTATTTAATTGAAATTCACAGGATCATTCACAAATATATTAAACTATTTTTCAAATCGCCGTCGAGATCGAGACATTTCTGTAGTCGGGGCATCAGCTTTTGTATGCCAGTGTCATAGACCTCCGCCGCCAGCTCTTTCAGGCACTTCTTCACAGCTTCCTCAACCTCCTGATCGTTGAAAAATTGTTGGAGTGTAGTGACACACCCATGTCTCATCCCCCGTTGTGATAGAGTCCAGAAAAGCTTCTCCCTCCTGTGCAAAACGATCCAAAAATTCACGCGCGGCGGTCACGCGATTTTGACGGTGCTTCGGTGTGAGCATTCTGGGCACCCATCTCGCACACAACTTCTTGTAACCAAGTTTTTCCGACACAATATTACCAAGGAGACTTCGAGAAACGTCAGGAAATTATTTGTGAAGGTCGTCAAGCGTCACACAGCGGTCATTTTGCACTTGTTCTTCAATTTCTTGCACAAATTCGTCAGAAATCACTGCCTTGCCTTGTCGTGAGTATCAGTACGGCCTTTTCTGAACAACCTAACCCACTTCGTGACATGTTGTCGACTAATCACATCACTACCATAAACTTCCACGAGCTTCCGATGGACATTCGCGGCGGTATTGTTCTGTAAAGTCAAAAAACTGATGACCGCGTGGGTCTCGC
The DNA here is from genome assembly GCA_949825065.1 of Odontocerum albicorne. NCBI lineage: Eukaryota > Metazoa > Arthropoda > Insecta > Trichoptera > Odontoceridae > Odontocerum > Odontocerum albicorne. The sequence goes on along the minus strand of OX463839.1, from coordinate 41,688,726 downwards.
ACGGACGAGAGTTGGCGGGAGCGCACGACGACCTCTCCATCGGAAGAATTTACTGTGACTGAACAAAATAGCCGACAAACACGCGGGACCAAACAAACTGACCATTAGGATCCCCCTTATACGCCAGGTGCACCAACTTTGAAACAGAAAAAATCCCCCGGCCTCAGGAGTCCTTGTAACCTTAGTTTCTGGATGACCCTCGTAAATAAACAGTTGATACAATAATAAATACTATAAACATTTATAAAATAAATGTACACCCTAACACATACACATAAAAGCCAAAATTAATTTACACCGTTAAAAAAGCAGTGTAAGGAAATAAAAAACAAAATAATCAAAGGTTTCATTTACTCAGTGAATTGGTTGTTCATGTATACGAAAAAACTCGTATATTGGTATTTAGAAAACAATTTTTTTCGTTTACAAAGAAATATTTTAATTTTATGTTTGGTATATAACGTTTTGACATCTACATAAAGTTAGCGAATAATTAAACATTCTTTTGAATAAAATGCATAAATTATTTAAATTGAGAATGCAGGTACATAAAAAGTCACAGAAAAAAACGTTATAATGTCAAAACACATTATAGAGAAGTTTTCATCGAGAAGGAAAAATAATCACTTATAATGCTGTTAATTGAAAATTTATGCTGTCCCACTTATTCAAATATTTCTCTTTCTTTCTAAGACTTTTCAGATGAATGATTTTTTTTTTCACGATAATTTTTTGTTCGCTTATATGGATTACAGATTTGTTTATATATTCGATATTTGATTTTAAAATAGAAATTCTATTCATGGTTTTGTTTTTCAAACTCACTCACTCAGTTGATATATGTTAGTTATTCTATTAACTCTTAGTACATGTGCCAAGAATAGTTTATATTTTACTCTTGAATAATCGCTTTGAACACTCTTCCTTTGAGAAATGAGACGTTTAATTACGAAAGCTGTGTAAAATGTAACTCACTCATATTGTCTCCGTCTGAGTTGTTCAAATGAACAGTCGTTTTACTTCTTGAGAGCCTCCCCGCGGATTGTTTATAAGAATTTCTCTGTTTAAAACAAAATGTGTTTTAATTACTGAAATGATTTTATTATATTACAACCGAACTCTTTTACAAAAAAACTGACACAAACCAAAAAGATATTTTCAATTTAAAAGTGAATAATTATGAACATCAAGTTTGGGTTTAAACCACAAATTATTCATTTTTAGCTCAAATTAATTCGTTATTTAATATTTATAAAAAAATATCTATATAGTATTTTCAACAATATACGATTATTTGCTGATGTGAATAAAATTGGTCAAAATGAAATAATGAAAAATTTATGATTTTACATGGAATATATTCAACATGTTACCTTCGGTATTTTGAATATAAGTAATGGCTTTTGTCTATTTTTATTAATTGATTCTTATGGAACTCTTCAATAATTATAGTAAAAGAACAATTTATCCAGCGCCGTTTAGAGAGCAGACTCTCATCAAGGGTACTCCAGCTTGGGAGTCGTACCCATCATGGATAAGATAGGAAAGTGGTGGCTGCAGCTATTAGATTAGATACTTCCCTATATACGAGTCAGTTTAGAAAAACATATTTAGTAAGAAAAACGCAGAAAACTTACCAATGGTAGATGAACTACAAAGAAATCTTGTAGATCTTCCGATATGCAGTAGTAACACTTTCGACTTAAGGTGTAGTGTAGTATTTGTGTGTGTGTGCATTTAAAAGTCATGATTGGTGACTCGGACATATGAAAGAGCATGGTCGAGAAAGAATTTTGTATTTGGTCTTAGAGACTTCAGACTGATATTAATTTGAATAGATATAGAGCTCATGGTTCGTCATCACACGTGTTAGCAATACTACCGAACACGTGAAGAGACAACAACTTTAACACACATCTAGTATTTTCAAGTATTGTTAGCAAACATACATTTTGATGGAACTGAAGCCCCTTTTTTTCCTATTAAATCCGAAAATCCTGAATGGTAATCAAGTGGCCTACCAACTAGACCACGGAGGAGTCCATTAGTTTCATGGTAAGAAAATGGCCTTAAATTGTTATTTACATTGTGATTGAACAAATAATAACGCCGTTTCAGATTAATTATCCGTAAGAACGTCACGTCATACAATATATTGTGGAATAGACATAAGATGTCGTTGACAAAATTTTAACTCTAATTAAGACGGTCAAATAACTTAAATTACTCATTCTGATAATTTAAGGGATAATATCACTCTGTGTTTAAATATAGTAGCTAAAACAATTGCCTAAGTAGAAACTGGGCAGTGTCCTTTTACAGAAAGCATAAGAAATCAACTTTTCTTACAGTTGAAACCCTTATTTGGCTGGATAATTTATCGAAAAAGGATATTAAAATTTAAGATGAGGCTGTATTATTCAGATAGTATTTTTTCAACTCAACCTGTGCTTAGAGGAACCATTTTATAACAGAGAAAATATTTCACCACCTGCTCCTCGTCGTAAATAGTCACGACCTCCTTCGCTCCGGAAAGATGCGCTCACTGCTCACGATTGTCCACTTTATTTAAATATGTTTTATGATAAAACATTTGAATTAAATAAACAATATTTTATTTTCAAGTATTTGCTTCACCTTATCGCTCCTTTTCATTTGCCTTACTTAAAAAAAATACATTTATACAGCGTTATCGTCAACGCAAACCTAAAAAGTAACCCGTGTTTTTGGGTGAAAATTTCGTCGATCAAGACACAAACTACTCGTACATCATCCCAGTTGAAGTGAAATTTAACATTTTTTATAATATTATTTAGTATATGTAATACAGTTTTAATTCCTTAAGTATGTTACAAAAGCTTATATTTTTCATAAAGGGAAAAATAATATTATAAGGAAGTTTATCTTTGTAAAATTGGTTAAGGCGATATCGAAAATAATAACTTATTTAAGCCTAATACAAAATAAGATTATAGAGTTAGCGCTTTGAAGGACGCTAAAGGTGTAGAACATATTTGATGCGCCCTTTGGGATTTCTTTCTTTTACCCTAAGGTGAAGCCTAATCTAAAGGGTTGTACAAGGTGAGCCCATTTTTAAGGGCTTGGTATGTACATTGTTGAATCCTTCAACATGAATCCCGCGAAACATTTATTAATGTAATTATTTTTCTTACATTACTTGGCTTTTGCTTTAAAAAACGAGGTTCTACTCGTATCAATATTTATTATGTTTATGTAAAAAAATTCTCTTAATTACGTGTTATCGCAGTTATTCGAGTACTTGCTTAATGTTAAATGGCAAACTCTTTTAGGCAGTCAAATGTTACAAAACAACGCTAAAATACTTTTTTTAAGTATATTTTATTTGAATTGGCTTTTAATGCATACTTTTATTTCTGTTTTTAAATACATTTTGATTCACAGTTTCATTTAGTTGAAGTACGATATTGAAAGAAGAGTAGCAGCAAAAATAGAGTGAACGGTAGGTCAAAGAATGTGTTTACCGATCGGAACGATTCAAGAAAAGCTTAACTGACTATTCATAATGGAACAAGTATATTATATGAAAGCTAAACTTTGATATAACAGATTTTGGTAGAAATAAGAGCGTTACGTAGAATGTGTGTTAGAATCAAGAAGAGGACATTCGGAAAGTATGCGGATTGAAAGAATATGCATTGTTTAAGATGAAGAAAGTAGTATTTAGGTGGTTGAGTTTCGTAAAAAAATGAATGATACAAGATTTAAAAAAAATCTATATGATCAGTTTAGACAGTGCAATAAGTTTGAGAAAACGTGGCACGACGAAATAAATCAAATCCTGAAAGAGAGTGTGAGAATCCTTTATAAAAGAGGAATATGCATGACTAGGTGTGTGAACGTGGCAGAAGAGAAAAATGTGTATCTATCTATTTCAATATGGGCATGGCGTGATAGTGATTATGATGAGTGAACTACAAGACTAAAAAAATCTAATTACATTTTCAACGTTCCATAATCATTATAACAAATAAACTCCATTACCGGTGCATTGGAAGTTGTTAACCGCAGACTCAGAAAATGAATTTTACATTTCAATCTAAAACTATTATTCAAATAGAACATGACATTTTGTCTGACCCGTTGTCAAACACTACATTTGCTCCCAAATAGTAATATCAAAGTGTACGATTAACCTTCAATGGCGGTATCCACACCTGTAAATAGAGAGGGACATTACACGACCATCATGGGATATTATTCATGTGACCAGATGTACTGATTTATTCAGAACAGGGTTGATTTAAAAAGCTCTATTCTGATATGAGTTATTTATATATTTGTGATTCTCAACACAACAGTGTACTAGTATTTCAAACAAGAAAAGGCAATTTGGATACTTAAAATTATTGATATAAGTTCATATAATGTAGCTTAAAAAATATTAAACACCCTTTGAGTTGTTAATTATTTAAGTTGTAATGATTAAATAGACTGGACAATATTGTTCTCCCTTTTTCAAACTTTTCAAAATTAGCTTCAAGTAGCTGTCAGTGCACAGGCAGCAGCCACACCCCGGCAACTGCGCGGAACCGCAGATTTTACTTGGTGGAGGGGCACAGAGACTCGTTAATTCAGCTTCTGTGTTTTCCTTATCCTCTCTCCTTATCATTCAAATTGCTTTCGAAATCCAAAACCCAATCCCAAAACACATATCCCAAAATATTTCTACAATATTCATGCTCCCATTTAACACAAGTGGACATTTCATCTGGGGTCTAGATCTATACCCCAAAATAATATGTATTGGTAGCAAGACACAAAATATATAACATGTATACAATTCCTCTATCTACTGATAAACGTTAGTCAATGGAAAACCACTGATCTATTGTTTTCAAGAATTCCACATAAATATGCGCAAAATGTTGTGGATTACGTTCCTCAACATTGAAGTCTCGACGAAGAAAATGAAGAATAGATAAATAATTATGTGCAAAAATTATTAAAAAAAATCATTGTGATATACAAATTCAACAGCAATGGTAATTATTTTGATTAAATATAATGTTTCATTATATGATTTGATTTTATTCATTCGTTTGGTAACCGTTCATCATATCCTGATTGGAGATACGAAAATATCCTAATCTTAATGAGTGGCCGAGAGACAGCATTATCTGCAGGTCTATGAATTGAACTTTAGGGCTTAAAACCACTGGAATAGGTAGAGAACTCGCTGTTCTTCATCGCGCTATCATTTTCTTTCTTTAAATATTACAAAATACTATAAGAAATTGGAGTCACCGGAGATATATAAGCCTTTTTTTAATAGCCATATCATATTGCACATATGGAGCTTCAGTACTTGCAGCTTGATAGCTTGATCCTATGTCCTCCAGTATTGTTGCCTATTCCAGAAAAAAAAATGTGTACTGGCCCTCCTTAATGCTTCTTCTTCTTCTAAGTGTCATGTCAGGTCCCCCCAACGTTGAATATCACTTGAGAGTAGATATCTTTGTCCCCGGCAGCCCGAAAAAATCTCCAACGCCTCTTATGCCAGTCCAATTACGTATATTGCGGAACCAGGAGATTTGCCTCCTGCCAACATCTCTTCGGCCTTCTATTTTGCCTTGGATATGCCCTTAATGCTTCCCTCACCAAAAATAAATATTTTAGATAAAAATGTTCGCTTTCACGTACTGGAGTGCCTATCGATAAAGGTCATCCTTCTTTTCGATTAAGCAGAGGAATGAGAATGTTTGTATGTTTGAAGTGTTTAGTTGTATCATTTTCAGTATGTCTCTTGCGATGATTTGCTCGGATAGGCGTTCTCCCCTGGAGATTCGAAGTAGAGGATATTTTATTCGGATGACAATTAAGTCACATTCGAACGAACCATCTTTGTTGTATCGACTGTGCATAATTACGTTGGACCAGTCACGCTCAAATATGGCCATGGCTCCCAATCAAACTTGGCCTTCAAAGCTGCGGTGGTTATCCTGTGTCACAAAAGGAGTGCGAGGTCAAGGTTAACCAAAATGGTTGAGTAGCCCTGGAAGGTGTTATTTCATTATCTTTATATGTGGAAAGATATTGGTTTTCATCTATAGATATACAACCAATAATCGGTCGTCAGGGCCTCGTCAGTTCACCAACAGGTGTACAGCGTCCAGGTGAGATTTTTGGGCTGTTGGGGTGATGTTGCTGTCGCTTACACATGTAAGTCTTACTTTACAGTGTAAATTGTATTTTTATATAAATAAAACTTATATGATTTAATTATTGAAGTGTAGCCTATTGATACGATCAAAGTTATTCTTCTTATGTGTATAACCTTTAATTTTAATAAATATTGGAAAAAACCTCTCATGTTTCTCAAGTACTTAAAAAAATGTGAATGAAAGTAAAGTACATTACACAGTAACATAACACCACCATTCTGTGAACATATAATACCAATTCACTAGCTCTGATTAAATTGTCTCATTCCGTAAGAATGAATTTTATTTCTAATTCCTACGTACTTGAAACACTTATTGGAAAAATCTTCACTCAGCATTCACATCCTTACATTACCGCATTTACAAATCATACATAATTTAAACCACATCGTTAATTCAACAACCAAACCCTGTAAGAACAAGAAATATAAATATTTGTTTGAATTACATCTATCAAATTCATGTTATTGTCTTCATTCATACCGATCTAACCATTTGTTTATCTCCAGAAACATAGTTTCAAGACAATTTCGCATTCGATTTTTTTTACAATTTCATATGCAATAAATAGATGATTTGTTAAAGTTCAGTTTTTTTTAATTGTTTTTATAATAAAAAACATACTGATTTTGCCTTCTAAAAATTTGGTCAGTTTAGGTTTTATTTCCGGCGGCAGAACGACATGGGCACATACAGGCCAGGGTACGGGTGTCGGGGCGTACAAACATCACGTGGTCGAGGTTCGCTCGATAAAATTGATTGGAAGTGCACGCTACGCCATGGGATCGCGCCACTAAGTAATTGGAAACCTGATATACTATTGAAATATCAGCCCGGTGGAAATGGGACACTGCTGACAAAATTGCGTTAAATTATAAATTCATGACGATCAAAAGAGCTTTGTGAAATGTGGGATGTTTTCAGATGACTAGAAAGTGTAAAGAGATGTGGAACAGTACGTTGAGATACGAGAACGAAAGAAAATAAATTAAGATACTGAAAGACGTTACTCGAACTAAGCAATGTCGACTATCATTTTCAATTCAATTTTATCCCACCACCACGTATGCTGTTATGGGAGATTAAATAAGTCCCAATACAGCGCTATCTTCATTAGAAGATCCAATTCTTGTTCATTTATTATGAGCGCGACATCATTTAGAGATAAAAAATGAACTGCCAAAAGAGATTCCTCAGGCAACGATACACGAGAGTAGAAAAATGTTTATAAAACGTCTTAAAGTCTGGAATTCAAACAGCGCAGCACATTGCCATTACTTTTACAGAAAATTTGAAAACAGCAAAACTATTATTTGATGCCACTAGATCATCAGAGAAGCGTAATCGGTCAGAAGGTATACCGATGTAAGACTGACAATTTAATGTCAATATCTGAAAAATGATGTTATGCAATAGCGTATTAGTCCCAACATTTATATATGGGAGTGAAACGTGGACGTGAAAAATTCGTAAAAGACGCTGACTTATGTAGAGCAGATACTGCATTGAAAAAAGTATGTGACAGAATAAGAAATGTGTTTCTTTGGTAAGAATGAGAACTCTTTTCACAATGCACATAATGCTCAGATGAATGAACGTCGTTGTAAAAAAAGATCATGCAAAGTATGGTTAAACAAAGTGAAAGATAAGACTGCGAAACACCATAAGTACGGTTTGAAAATATTTTTGGATGTAAAATACCCGAATATTGTATATCATCATAAGAAAATTTTACTCTTATATCTACCAACCTCAATAAGAATATCGCGTTATGGTATGTATAAGTAAGTATTTAATAATCATCATAATTTTCGACATTTAAATATGATTACTGCTAAACATACGTCTCTCATAGTATTCTTTAAAACCGGATATCTATTGTCGTTTGCTGCCACGTTATACTACTATATATCTTATAGTTTATATAATATGTGATGTACTGAGAGAGTTTTATGACGCTTTATTGACCTTTTAGCTCTTCTCGGATACCATTGGATGGGTATGCGTGTATAGTTCCAATTTCATCTGCTTTTATAGCTTTATGTCCTACCTTACATTTGAAACAATTTTTAGGTTTAAATCTTACCAGCACTTAAATTAAGGAGTCTATTGTAGCTTTGCCATTGTTTGAGATCGAGTCTATTGTGACGTTCATGGTACATTTTTTTGAAACCGTGCATCTCTCTGTGCTTCTTTGAGTAGTTAACTTGACTTCGAATAGTCATGTCCATGTTTCACATCTATATGAGAGAACTGGTATATGCTCTGATAGGAAATAATTTCTATTGAGGCATAGCAGGTTGCATTTAAAGATGTTTTTCAATCTAATATCTATTAAGGGGGGGGGGGACAATATTTTTTTATTTATTTATTTATTTTATTATTACACATGACAAGAAATATACACAATTTGAGAAAAAACAACAGGTAATTTGATTTGGACATATAATTTTAATGGATCTGGGTTTGTTGCCTTTCATTTGTCATATCCCCAGTAAACTAGGCTTTTGCCTGTATCTCACTGAGGATATTTAGCATGAAAAAATAAATCGATACTTCTTTCCGATTTTTGATAACACAAAAAAACCCCGTTGCACGCTCTCATCAACCTGAGAAACAGTGACACTCAACTACAACTGGAAACATCTTGCGAACTCAACTCCTCACACATTATCACTCCAAAAAGAATATGGCTAGAATAAAATTCCAAAAGCGTTTGCTGATTATATTTCATCAGATTGCTGCAGTAATCCTGAAATATTTACTCCCAGAAATAAGCAGTTTTTCCTAAAATATTTATATCACTCAATAAAAAAACTTAAGAATTCTAAGGCTTTCGAACCGGATGACATTCCCATGTTCATTTTAAAATGTAGGGAGGAGCGTTGACTGTACCCATTATTAAACTTAATTTTAAATTATGCTAAATTTCTCTACGAGTGGAAGATGACAAAAGTCATACCTATTCACAAGTCCGACTCCAAAAAATATATAAGTAATTAAAGACTTATTGATATCTTATTATCTGGAGAGAACTTTGTATCAAATACCGAGATCCTTTATTGATTCTAAAATTATAAAAGTGCAATATGGCTTCGAAAAAAGGTATCCTGAATCAAATTCAATATTTCATGACTGTCTTTTGAAAACTTTGGACGATACTCGTAAGTTGATTACTCTCACTAAGATTTCTCAAAGACTTTTGATCAGATAAACCTAAAATTGATTATTGATAGCTTTGGGGTCCTGGATACCTTTGATTTATTTTTCAATAAATTCACCGATAGCAAACAATTTCTTTCATATGAGTTATAAAAACCTGATTACTTCACGGCATATTCGGGGGTTCCCCAAGGATCAAATTTTAAGCCTAGACTCTTTTAAATCTTTACCAACTATGTTAGTTCAGTAATAAGGCACTCTGGATTCTTATTATTCGCTGACGATTGGATGGTCTTAAAAACACGTTTTATGATACTTATTTATTCGGACTTGAATGGTATTTGTGAGTGGAGTTAAATCAATAGACTCACTTTCAATATTTTGAAATGTAATTACTTAGCTTTTTTCAGAGCAATGATTTTCAAATACTAAAGAAACACTTTAAACGGTCTTATGATTCAGATATTAGAATGCATCAAAGACTTGGTTGGGTATTAATTTTAACAGTAGGCTCTCATTTGGCTCTCACATGGAGGAACTGTGTGAGTTTGCTTATAGATTATTGAGATATTTATTATACGAGCTTCTAAGTCATTTATGAGGGATAGGTTCTCAAACCCCTCTACAGAACGCTAGTACGCAATAAATTAGAATGTGGTACATTGGTATAGAGCCCATGAGAAATTTATTACTTTCAATTGGTGAAGAAAGTCCTAAATAAGTTTTTGAAATATCTCTACTAACATGAGTGCGGTCTCTATCCATGGATCTCTTCTTATGTACATTTTAGTACAATCCAACTCTGTCACAGACTAAATAACTAGCTTTAATCCAACTTGGTTATTTTACTGATATTTTTTAAATATAAATTTTTGAACGAGATAATTGTTGTTAGCAAATATATTGTTGAACACATTTCAGATTGCTACTATTTACTTGAGTCGTTGCAGAATTTGCCCATTTTATTTTTCTTTTTTATACTTCGTTTGTTTGAGTTTGACAATCACTATAGCTATCTTGACATTAGAAGCAGCAGCTCTAAACAAAGATAAGGTACCGCAAAGAAACCACCCTCGTTAGTTCTTTAATTGAGGGTGCGCTTTTTCCAACACTTTGTGTGACCTAAATTGTTCCTTGTAAAAAAAGTTGAATGATGTCGTATATGCCATATAATAATCCCAAAGTGTTCTTACTTTTTCTTTTCATGATAAATAATACGTCTTCATCTTTACTCATTCGTTTTAGGTTGTCATAACTACGGATTCTATCAATATATGAGATTATCAAAATGTTCTAATTTCTGTGTGGCAGTCTGAATTATTACTCCAAAACTATAGAAAAGTAAGTCTTTAGAACTGCAAAATTTGCATTCTTAATCGACGTTGAAATGCTTATTGTAAAGAAAATCTTCAATTTTGTAGAAGCAACTTCGTATCATCTGCTTTGATCTCTTGAGACTGATTTCATTGATTATTTTGCCTACATTCCAGATATTTATAATGTCGGATTCACTCAAGAATTTAATTATTTATATCCGGAGTAACCCTTGTCTAAACTTTCTTTTGACTGACAATCATAAATTTTGTCTATGATAAATTCATTTCAAGTCCTTTACATTACAAGTTGTGTTGAAGCTTTCATATGATACTTGTAAATGTTGTAAATTATCCGCAAGACTAAAATCTGGTGCCTAACACAGGTAGTAAAGGGAGTTATTAGACATAGAAAAAAAAGAGAGTGGCAGGTTTATAAAAAAAGGTCATTATATGAAAACAAAATTTTGTTTACACTGTAAAATGATCATTAAATAACAGAGAGATGTTAAGTTTTTTAAAAGTTACCAAATATATAAAAAGTGCCGGTTGACTTCTGCCACGACATGAGGAAGATGAAGAGTATAACAAAAGGATTTCTTCAACACTGGCCACAAGACGTCTACTGAAGATCGTTCATGACTGAAAAATGTTTGTCAATTTGATCTTAAAATGTAATAAAGGATATTGTAAAGTATGGTGTACCACAAAAGTTGGTAGGTACTAGGACCGCTGCTTTTTGTTCTTTTTACTATCAGTGATCTCATTGGGATGTAGGGATTTGAGTCTCAGGTTTATGTGAATTATACTTTTTTCTTTCAATTATGTGATCCAAGTGAAAAAAAATACTATGAAACAGGATATTTCTAATTGCATCACCAAAGTGTTGAATTGAATTTCAAAAATAAAATAAAATAAAATCCAAGTAAATCGGCATTTTTCTGGGTTGGCAACATCGCATAGACAACACATTGTTGATGGGGATGCTTTATCTGTTATGAGTATTTTTCCAAAAGATAGCATCATTTTTTTTGTCTTTCTTGATAGTAAGCTCTTCATTGATAGATAAATGGGTTTTACGGTTTCTTCAGATTTCTATAGTCTAAAACAATTGAAATTTGTCCGTCGATGTCTTCCAACAAAATAAATAAAAACTCTTAATTTGTTGTGTCGCGTTCCGATTATTGTAATTCTATTTTTTCTTGATTGCCTGATTCACACATTTCTAGACTTCAATCTGGATTTCAATGCAGCTGTTAAGCAAATTGATATATGGAAGTCAAAATATTTATGTATTAATACACTCCTAAAAATGGACACTGGCTGGCTTAAGTGTCGTGAAACATTTGATTTTAAGCTTTGTCTCCTTGCATTCAAGTCTCTTAATGGGATGTTTTTAATGTATCTTTTAAATCGGTGTCTTTGAGATGTTCTTTCAGAGAGAAGTAGAACTTTCAGGTCGATTTATTCTTCACCTAATAAATTGGTTCTTCCAAATCAATCCAAAAGAGCTGGGTACTGTGGTGGAGCTTTTGCCGTTGCTGATTATGTGGTACGGAGTTGTCTGCCCTTAGTATTAGATATATGGGTGACGTGTATAGCTTTAGGAAGAATTCCAAAACAATCCTGTTTGGGAAGTCTTATCAATATTTATAAGTGGGCTCAAATCCTTAGACCCGAAGAGAGTTTACTCTGTTTGGTACTTCTCAACGCATTTATCGGTGTGCATTTGTACCTGGAGACAATATTGTAACAAGCCCCGTAAAGCAAACCACCTGGTTTAGAACCACTCAAATAGGCAGATTACTCAAAGTCCTCCAATGTATCATACATATTGGTGATAATACCATGCATTAAAAGGTAAGAATAACGCTGTGTACAAACTATTGACTAGGCTGATACCCCTTTTTTGGGTATCGGTATTCAAAGCCAAAACTCTTGGTGAAGGCAAGCGTTTAACCAACAACATCGGGCTCGGCTATATTAATAACGTCATAACAAAACAAGATCCCTTAAAACTAAAACTCCTCTTTTTCCTACTTATTTCACTAAAAATATACACACATACAATCACGCCACATATCTTTAGGAAAAGGCAGAGAGAATAGGACTCCTTGATTTTCTATATCGGCACTCAACACTAATTCATACGTCATGTCTTACATCTCCTTCAGTTTCTCATTCGTCATTAGATATAACGATGATGTAAGAGAAACAAAAGGTTAAAAATATACATTTTTCATACAATAATTTAAAACTATCATAATTTTGAGAATATGTTGAAAATCAAACAATTCCTACGCACCATTTACCCAATTTATTTCGATAAAGAATATATATGGGCATAATATTGTCAGGCGATGGAAAATTTCATCGTTGTTATATTCAAATTTGTTTTCACACTACACGATATTTGGAGTAATAGCCGCAGCGGATACAATCGGTAGGGTATTTATTGCAAATTGAAAACGTGCATTTTCCTGAACTTTGAAATGATAACACATTTAGTTTTATATGTCTCGTATGCAGCCTTTCCAATCGGACTTTATCCTGGATATTATCAAGCAATAGGGATAATATTCGATCAATTCATAATCTTTAACGTATGTTAATGTGACATTTTTTTAAATTTCTCACATAATCAAATTTATCAAAAATCTTTTTTTTTTTTCAAATGAACTTTCCAAATTATAATGTTTACTATCGACATTTTTTTAAATTTGTATGATACTCAACATATCCTCATTGTTGATGCGAATATTTTCAAAAACGTGTCCAGTAGACAACAAATGCGAGCTGCAACCGCTCGTGTTCGAAGTGCAACTCTAAGATTTAATAATTGTCATGTAATAATATTAAGCAGATGTTAAGAAATGCCAATACGAACAAAGTATTACCATGTATCGATGTCATTCAACTTACATTTGATTGTTTTTGTGTGAGTCAAGTCATGGTTTTGTAAAATTTTATTGATTCATTTAAGATATCAATATTAAAAAATAATAAATTGTGATTTTTTAAATTTGAGACAGCAAAGAAAAAAGTAAAGTGAATTAATAACTCAAATGCTTAGCAGAAAAAATGTCTTATGAAAGTTGAAATTATTAATAAGTAAGATATAATGATTTTCTTAACTTCTGCTAAAATTTAATTCAATGTTTCAAATAAAACTTTGGAACCGATAAATAAAAGAAGACGGCACATTAAAGAGTGGAATAAACTTCAAATTAAATTCAAGTTAAAATGTTCCATTTTGGCCTGAATATATAGATATATTTTACTTATGATAGGGATATTGATTGATTCGAGGTAAATTGAAAAAATAATCGCTTAAAGGCATTGCGAATAAGGAAGGTAGTCCGGTTAATTTAATTAAACTGCCTTTTCTTTTCTCATTATATAAACGAGCTGAAACTATCTTAAGAGTTCGAACTACTAATAGAAAAATCAAACACTAGGCTTCGTGCCTTGAATACGGAATAATGTCCTAGATAAGGTGAATTTGGGTTATTTTGATGTTTTTTACGGAGCATATAAATCCTTGACGTTTATATGGGGATATGTGCTTCATATCAACATTTATTATGTTGGTATAATACTCAAGGACTGTCTATCATCAGAAAAATCTTACCCTGAGGCGACAGGCATATACGTTCATATTCCATCATGGATTCTTGAAAATATGCTAGGGGTCTTCAATATTTTTCATTACTTTTTTCATAAAATAGCTGCGGTTGCCTTTTCTAGAAGCCATTAACTTTTTTGTAGGCACAAATCTAATAGAAGGAATGGAAAGTTTTTTTAGATGTATTCCCTTTTGATAAAAAAATAAACGAAATCATTTCGTGGAAAATTCGAAATACATACAAAAATAATTATTTAATTTTGTTAATGTAGCATTAGATATTTTACCAAAGAAAAACGTATATTTTTATTTTCCGTTTAGAAAAGTTTTCATTGTTATATTTGTTTTAGTGTCAGGAAATAAAACTTTATTGTATTTATTTTAAGACGGTTTTCTATGCTTAATGTCTAATTTTTGTACATTCATTTAAAAAAACACCGTTGGGAATATTCACATTATTATCTCTTGTAATATTAAGGCTTCATGGCGTCATGTAATGTACATAAGAATCTTTCCATCGGTGACCATGATTGTAACTGAACTGTTTTCAGAAATCTTGTTCATGTGTTCATAACATTTCCGTATTTCACCGTACCGGGCCTACGCATGAATATTTAAGCGAAACTGCTTGCCTGATATATTTAAATGAAAAACTAATCATGTCGTAAATAATATTCTTATTTATTTTTTCAATTCGAGTCAATCTCCTTTTTTATTGAAATGCCAAATAAGTACTTCTTTGTATGTTACTTATTATTGAGGCAACAACCCTGTGGAGGTTTAAAAACATTGTAATTGGTTTAATCAAACACTGTTTATTCCATTTTATTCAAAATAAATTAGAGCATTCGTTAAGGCGGATTTGTGTTTCCGAAGTCTCTTCAAAATATCTTCCTGTCATTTCTTTATAGAAATTATCGCAGTTAGCACATAAAAATGTATACACCTCACTATCGCTAAGTATTCCATTTTTGTCTTTCCCGTTAAATAGGAGTTTCCGGAGATTGAAATTAGTGTGAAAACCTGGCTTTATGTGACTTGGATTTTTTTTTGTTATTTCGTATGTTATGTTTTTTTATATAATAAATAGAACTTTGCTCAATTTAAAGGAATGTGTCATTAAATATATGATTTTTAATGAGTTTTTTTTTTAATAAAAAAAACTATATATAATAGCTTCTCTGAAAGCCTCTTTAATTCACTTTTAATCCACCGAGAAAATCACACATTTTAAATCAATGATGCCAAATTCTTGCATACCAATAGTAATGGAAACATTAGACTGATTAGAGACCCTAGAAATATCTAAATGCATTGGGGTGAACAGCTGGCAAATACATACTTTCCCAAGATCACACCGCTGCTTGCTGAAGTTGTCTCCTACTTCCTTTCACCCACAATTCCCAACTCAATGTATTACCGTTAGAACGTGTATTTCGGTACCAGTTCGAACACAATCTCATTCGTGCTCCCCTGATGATGAGGTGAAAACCTTGAAATCGGTAGAGTTATACCGTTGTATTAAGTGGAATATACAGTATTTGACTTAACAAATTACAAAAGTTGAGTAAATTTCTTTAAACTGCCTCTTTATTTCTTGTTTATTTTATTTCATATGAAATTAATCTTAACTCCTGTGACTTTAGTAGAAAGATATCCAAGATTTTTTTTTAAACGGAAATAGTATTAGTTCAATACCCACGCGAGCTGGACGCGTGAGAGAGTATTGCATCACTACATCAGATGACATTTCCAACAGGTGCCGATGACATACTGCGATTTGCGTGAAAACTCCAGGGTTATAAGCGGAAATTTCAATTTTTCAGGTCAAAAACAATATTATCTCCCGATCATTTATTTCGACAAATCTCCATCACCAATATGAATATGTTGAGGGGTACAATAAAAATATAAAATTATAGAAATTTTATTTATAATCCAGAATTTTTGCACTGTTCTTTAATTGCACATTGAGACCGTAATGAAATAAAACGCCGATCTTTTATTTTCCTTCATGAATTTAGCCATAATTCTTTTGAAACGTTCTTTCCAGTCCGGGGCTGAAACCAAATTTTTTAAAAGAGATTCGAGTATGATTTTCATTGAGTCCCTCTTTAACAACCTTATTGTTGGGTAGAAGAGATTGACACCTAACAATAAGCCCATCAAGGTGGGCTGATTGTTAGGTGACAAAATAATTTAATTCAATAGTTTGACCTAAACACACTTAAATTTGAAATAAACAATATTTCCCAAATGATTTATTTTTTACATGATCAAAACATTGAGGAAAAAATATTTTTTTATCAAAATAAGAGTAACTCAGTTTGATGTTAATCAACTTTTATGTTTGCATAAAAAAGTTGTTTCGTTTGTTTGAACATATTTATTATTTTAAAAACATAATTCTCAAAACAGGTAACACTTTATCTTTAAAGTTTTAATTAAATAAACAAAAGCATAGATAAAAACTGTTACGGACGCAAACTTCAAAGGGAAAAGGAAAGCAAATAAAGGGAAAACAAGAGGGATAGGACAAAAATTGTGAGGTTTTGTTTTTGACAATAAATCTCTGCTCAGGCAAAACAAGCGTTTTATCCAAATGACACATTTTTATTGCTTTTATTTGGGTCTTTGTGCCGCACGAAAGGTTCAAGGTAATGCTACGAGTACCTTGCTCTCGGGTGATGGAGAGAATAACAAAATAAATTTGTTCTTCGTTTTCTTCATATTTCACCTTTACGCATATTTATACGTACGAATATTTGCTAAATTCCGTTAATATGAATTTATTTATTTCAATTTAATATCTTGCAGGTAAAAAAAACGGTGTCATTAAAATAAAGAAGAGTTTATACTTCATGACAAATACAATCCAACAATATTATATTTGCAGCTTCATATCGTAGAATTTTTTAATTCAACGTTAAAAAAAGTGGTAAAATAAATTAACTTTTACGAAATTAGTGATTATACATATAAATATACAATGAACAAATATTTTATTTAATAGCTGCCATTTTCCAGATTTTACGTTTTCATCCAAGAGCAAAAGTCATATTTTTTTTCATGTTAAATATTCTATTCCATATTTTCATTCCACTGCCTTGGTAAATGAAGAAAAAAATCAAATACAAAGAATAATGCTGAATTTATTTCAAGGCTTTCATTAATTTGAAAAAATATACATAAATAATTACTTAGTATTTAAAAACCATAATGTGCCTCATTTAAAATCAATAATATGTATATCTTGAGTGTAAAATTAAAAAGATATGTTCCGTTATTAAAGAGATAGAAACGGAATGTTTGTATTAAAACATTCAAATCACATTTTTTTTTTTATAAACTAATACTTTAAAATTGAATATGAAGTGCATGTTTCATATTGAAACGTCTTAAGATTTCTGTCTTGTATATGATTCGCTTGAAAACAAGTCTTAAGATTTTACTGTCTTGTATTTGATTCGCTTGAAACCAAGTCTTAAGATTTTACTGTCTTGTATTTGATTCGCTTGAATATATCATCAATAATAATCCTTTAAGAGAAATGTCAAATTTATTGAGATAGTTAATATTCTCGAAGGAGCTGTTGAATTGATATAATTTTTTTTATAATCACAGTTTAAACGTTTCATAAATCACGTTCCACAAATCAACACTTTGAACATGTCATAGTATCACATAAAATATTTGTTTTTTTTTCAATATTAAGAAAAGTAATTTTAATGTTTTTCATCAAGTAGTTTTCGTGACAATGACGCATTTAATGGTAATCAAATCAAATATATGAATTAAATTGCATCATTGATTTGCCATTCTGTGTTCTTCTCATACGTAGAATACGATCCACTTTAGTTTCACTCGTCCAGTTGACGTAATCATATCTGTATTGTCTTCTATGCACATCTCATCTTCAAATGTTCTGAATTGGCCTCAGATAGGTTATCTATTATTTAGGTAAAGGTATTGACTTTTGTGGACGACAGCCTCTATTATTTTTATAGATTTCTTGATGAAATATTAATTCACACTTTTTATTTAATCTGCACTCAAATGGTCTAAATGTAAAATATTTAACTGATTTTTATACACTTTTTGTAACTGATTTTTTTTCAGTAAAAAATATTTAACCGTTTCTCAATGAAAAATAAAGATTCGGTTTAAGAGCGATAGGAATGAAAACCAAAGCGGTGCTTTAAATATAAACTGGAACCGGACACTAACATAAACAGCTGGTATTTAGTTGATAGTCATCAACTAGCCCATGACAGTATTTTGTTACCCACTTTGATGAATTATAGTAAAGTCGTTGCCATGGAAAAAAAATGAAAGGAGTCGAATACATGGTATAGAAATGCGTTCTCTGAGGAGAATACATGGGGTTATAATGTATGACACAATATGGAATGAAGGGAATGTGAAATTAAGGCTGATGCGTTGAGCAAGATGAAGAACATTCTTAGATGGTTTGGGCACGTAGAACGAATGAATGAAGAAAAAATTAACAAAACAAATATACAGTGTAAATCTGAGTGGAAGGTGTGGTAGAGGAAGACCATGAAAAGTTTTATTGGACCAAGTAAATGATATTTTCAATGAAGAAAAAGTAGAAAATACGAGAAATCGTAAAAGATGTATGGGAACCCCCCCCCTCCCCCATTAGAGGAATAGTGGGATGGTATACACTCTTATAAATGTAAAAAGGTTTTTTTTGTTACAGTCATTTAAAAATTAGCCATCCCAAACATTTTAAATCGTTCCAATTCTATAAAATGATATTCATTTAATTTGTTTTATATGAATACAAAATCATTAATTTTATTTTCAAATCCGAATTAGAAATAGTTAAATAACTCGTATCTCTTGTTTGTAGTCACGCACGAAATGGTAAATTGAGTTATTCAGATTATTAAAATATAGATATTGAGCAAATCTATCTTTAAATCAAATTTAATAAGTTGTTAACATTGTTAATATAGTACAATAATAATTGAGTCAACAACAGTTCCTTGATTAAAGAGACATGTTTCAAAGCGGAACATGACTCCAATACAGGCTTTATTGCTTAACTATGTGAAGAAATTAAATATCCTTGACAAATAACAAGAATAACTTTCCTTATGAAATAATTTTAAATAAATTTTTACTTGACTTAAAAAAAGCATAACAATATATAATTTTTTTTTTTGGAAAATAGGACCGTTTCAAAAACTTATTTGAAAATAAATGTCACAGTGTGAGATTATATCAGTATAGCTCTATCCTAGTTTATTTTTCCTATGAATGCTATCCTATCAAAAACTAGATAGTGGAAGATCCCTGCAATTGAGTGTTCACTTTTTTTACCTGCTTAGGGGTTATCTGATGAACCCAACCGTCCTGTGTATGTTCCGAACAATTATCTGAGGCAACGCACAAACCGATTGTTTTATCAACCGCTTCGCAGGACCAACGAAGGACCTTTAGAAATGCTATTAAATGTGTCGCTAAATACTTCAAGGTAGAATTGTTACTCTTATTATAAAAAAAATTATATAATTTAAAAAGAAAAAGGATATAATACATGTTTATTATTTTCATATTAATTAACATTAATTTTTCATTTCTTAATGTTTTAATCGTCTTTTAACACTTTTTATCTCTAATGTAACTAGAGTTTAATTTCTTTTATTTACACTTCAAAAATGTTACTTTTATTTTATTTACACTTCAAAAATGTTACTTTCTTATTATTAGGTTTTATAAAGCTGAATTGTATTTTTTTATATATTTTTTTCTCATTGAATACACCTTCCACCTAGAGTTCCACTACTACAAAACATAAAATATTTAGCTGATTATCTAACTCCTTTTGGCTTCCTTTGGAACATCGTCGTTTTTAACGACCATGACTATAATAAAATACCGGCTGCAGGTAAGAAGTGACAAAACCGCGAGAAGAAACTACATATCACACTAAAATTAATTATTTTCACAAAAAAAAAAATATATAAATATATCTTTAAACCAAATGAGGGAATATTTTACGACTTTTGTGATTTTTTTCGTCTAACAAAGCTTCATATAGTGTACTGCATATTTTATGGAGTGTTTTCGTGTCGATGAAGTTGATTCTCAACTAGTTTTAGAAATGAGAATTATATTATCATCAAAACCAAGTCACTTCTTTAATATTATTGTACATACCAAGAAAGCGTGATGTGTATTTATTTTTTCCTATCTATCGTAGCCTTTAAAGGGAATAGAAAAGTACAACTATATAGGAAAAAATACAAGTCAGAAATCAAGTTCATAAACATCCACAAACAAACTTCAAGTTTCCCCACACCAAAAATTGGATTCATGAAAATTGAAAAAAAAAAACAAATCTTGAAGAGAAAATCAAAACAGAATTACACTAAGGTATAAAACAGAACAAAAAATGCACGAAAAATAAAACATTATTTGTATGCATAATAAATATCAAAATTTTGTAAATAAATGTAATTTTTACATTAATTGCGGTAATAAGTTAAGCAGTATGTGTAAAAAAATGTTTGTGACTCAGCTTCAGTAAAACGCATTTTAATATTAAAAAACTTGTTACTCTGAAGACATCTCAAGACTGATTTTCCTATTAAAGGCCTAATTTGAATTAAACACCTTTTCACAGCAGAGAGAACACGTAACATGTGGGGTTATGAATAACTAATTTGGTTTACCGTTTGTCATTTCCGAGCTGTTTTGAAATCCCTTAAGTCGTGTACACATATTTTGAATTCATGACTTAGCTGAACATGTTGACCTTTAAGAATACGAATCCTTTGTGTAATTAGAACTCTCTGGGAGATTGCTTAGCACGAAATAGTTCCCTTTTCTTAGCATATAAAGTATCCCTATTAATCATAAAAAATAAATGAAAAAAATATGTTTATTATGAAGATAGCTCCTTGTTTTAATTAATAAATAATATGAAATAAAAGGTGAAATAATCATCTCACAACAAAATATGCCATTTATTTACCTCAAACAATTTATACAAAAAAAACGTCCTCCACACTGATGCATGCTGTTTTGAGGACAACATATTTTGTTAAATAAGTGAATATACAAAAAAAATATAATGACCTCTGAAATTTATAGACATTTATTTACTTAACTTTTTTTTTCCTGTTTATCATTTTATTTTAATTTTATTATGCCTTATTTACATATCGAGATTAATTACACATTAAGATCAAACTTATTAATATTACATTTTCCTGTCGGGGTAGGCAGATAGGATATATCACCAGACATTTTTAACTGACAAACTCTTACACACCTTCTTATACAACTCATACGATATCCCTTCCTTTTTACATTTCCTTC
Organism: Odontocerum albicorne; assembly: GCA_949825065.1. Lineage (NCBI taxonomy): Eukaryota > Metazoa > Arthropoda > Insecta > Trichoptera > Odontoceridae > Odontocerum > Odontocerum albicorne. Next base: position 41,667,070 of record OX463839.1, on the reverse strand, counting down.
CTTTAAAATACTCTTCTCTTGATCCAACCATATTTTTATTTTCCTCCACCACGCCTCTCACTAACATTTGCATTATATGGTATATTTGGTTTGTTAGTCTTTCTCCATTCGTACATGCATTCGTTCCACATGCTCAGACTTTTTCAGAGCGTTCTTCTTCATCTTACTTAATACATCAACTTTATGTTCACATTCATCCCTTATCACTTCATTTCGTATTCTGTCATCAATTATCACCCCACATGTTTTTCTCCGTGCACGCGTTTCTTGAAAATGTATTCAGCTCCTTTTAATTATATTCTACGTCCACGCTTCACTCCTTTACACAAGAGTTGGTACGTAAATACTATTGTAGACTATAATCTATCGATAGTGTTTGGTTCAAGTATATATGTTTTAGTGCCAAATTGATTACATCATACACAAAAATAATAATACATTCAAATACAATTTCTTCTTTCTTCATCTATCAAACAAACTGAAGAGATTGCCACCTGGCAATAAGCTCACCAGATTGTATTTGCAATAAAAGTATTTAATAAATAAATAAATAAGCCGTGGAAAAAAAAGCTTTCTAAAAGTTTGTTTTATAAAGTTATCCCATGAAAAAATAGAATTGCTTTTAATAAGTTTCTTTTGATGTAGCACATTAACATAAAAGGGTTTTTATTATAAATACCTAAGAATTCCCTCAAAGTGTATCGCATTATATATGAGTATATCGTAATGTAAACAATTTTTTCAAGTATCCTCAACTTTTACTATTTTTCAACTTGTTAATAATGAATTCTATTTTTCTTTATAAAAATTAAATATCTTGGTCAAGTTCAATAATTTAATGAAAAAAATTAAATGTGGACTCTATCTTTAAGTATGTCTTCATTATGTAACGTTTCGAGTCTTTATACAAAATAATCATAAGGATTCTTATACATTAGAATACTTGGTGGGATAAATTCCATTGTAATTCTAAGGAAGGTGCGAATTAAAAACTACCCATAAATCATCGCGATATTCACTTGAACGAAACTTCAAAAAGTAACTTAAATTGCATAACGCAATTGTCAAAATAACACACATTTACATATTTTTATTCAACATTAATTACAAATTATATTTCTCCATTCAAGCTTATCAAGCCATTTGAATAAAGTACTTTATTCCAGCAAAAGTTTTTATCGCTTATCAAATTTGAATCTTTCTTCCGTCAAGATTCAAATGTACGAGTATTACTCGAAAATTGCTAATAAAAACAAATTCTCGAAATGTATGCAAACGATTTCAATTGACTAGCATGTAAATAAAATGATGATATTGGAAAATAATACATACACCAGTGAATTCCATTCGACAGTAGAATACTCGTACCGCACATCAATTTTCCTCATGATTGCAGACTAATTGGCTGAATCTGGTTTTAATGTACAATACATAACTGGGCAATATTGAACAGAATGCTTTTTTAAATAACAAAACATCATTTAAATTGAGCTTGAAAAATACTCAGGAAATAAGCTTAAGCGTTATGAAGAAGGAATATTCTTACGAAAATGATCCATTTCTTGTACTTTATTTGCAAATTTGGAGTATTTTGTTAACATTTCAAAAAAACAATTGGCAAACAAATAATGAAAACGGGTTTTAATTAACGAATAATTTTTTTTTTAAATTGTACATTATTACACTTTTACAGTACAACCTAACGGGTTTATTTCCTTGTGGCAATCTCTTCCAACCAACCACAATGGTGAAAAGCATGCCTTAAGTAAAAACCAAATTGGGATATTTTTAAATACATTAGATACTAACGAGAATCGACCCGCAATCCCCAAATTGGGATTTAAGGGTCTTACCAAGTAGGTCACAGAGGTCGTCAAAGATTCATATTGAATACTTAAAGACGTCAAGTATTCAATTATTCTATTCTTCCGAAAAGGTCAAGATTTTTTTACAATATAAGTATACAAATAAAAAAGGAAAAAAAGTAAAAGTAAATTTAAACGCAGATATTTCCAAAAGAATAATTTTAGCCTTTCATTCGGTTGACTTAAACTCTGCTGAATGGGTAAAATGCAAAACGTGTCGTTTTGTTGTGAATTATATCGTTGTATCGAAATCTACAAAATGGCAATATAAACAGACCATTGTAACGCCTTGGGTGCCATACAAAACCTATTTACTGTTTCCACAACACTTGAGGGAGAACCGAATGTGTTTTGGTACAATCAAATATGGATTATTGAGAATGTGGGACGGAGCGGGGGATATCTTGGTCCCAATCGCCTGTGTGCTGGAGACAGATGTAGAAACCTCAAATTATCCCAGAAATTAATTGCGTATTAAATATTTGACACAATCTATGCGCATTGTTGACATATTAGGATTGAATAGTAAATAACAGCGTTATTTACTATCTCAAAAAATTAAATTCACTTAAATATTACAACATATGTTATATTTATTTGTTCATGGTTTACAGGATAAACTTTTTACCCATAATTTCAAGTAAGTTACGTTACGTGTTTTACTCTCAATTTTCCTTACCTTATTTTTTCTTTGGATGGGTGTTATCTTACTTTTATTGATATTATTTATATAGTGATAACTTTATACTAATTAATATTAATTTTATTCATTTTTACGATCGTATAAGTTTATTTCATTTTGTCTGGTTAGTTAGAAGAGATTACGACCTGGAAAAATTCCCGTTAGTTTGTTATCCAATGAAATGGACGAAATAAATTTTATACTTGGAACATTTTGTTTTTTCGCGTTCGATTCCCACTGGATATCCAACCAAACAGAAAGGGGAAGGGACTGGAACCCTTTTCAAAAAATCTGGATACCAACAGGACTAGGCCCGAAACCCCCAATTTGGAAGCCAGACGTCTTATTAACTAGACTACGAAGGTCGTCTCTGTTAAGGGAGCATTATTTAGGTCTTAACGGTGTCATGTTTCATTTTAAGTGTGTGGGAGTTTTACTAAAAATAAATAGTTTTAATAAGAAGTATTTATTTGCAACTGTGATTAATTATTGCTGTTTAATTTATGGAAGTGGTTCGATGCATATCTTAAATTTCTTAATTAGTTGTTAATATAATTATGTGATGTACGAGTACGTTGACTTATAACTTTCTTTGAAATTGGATTTGTCTCCATAAAATCTATGGCGTTTTGGTAAAGAGGTACAAGTCATCAATTACTTATTTGTCAGTTTGAAGTTTTACAACACTTGTATTCCTGAAATACAGACCCCAGGTAAATTTTTAAAATAAACTTTGAATACATAAATTATTAAGTCTGTATTTCAGGAGTACAAGTGTTGCAAAACTTCAAACTGACAAATAAGTAATTGATGACTTGTACCTCTTTACCAAAACGCCATAGAAATAGTTTGCAAACTGAAAAGTTTCAATTGGATAAAGAACGCTTATGTTCATGTGTTCTAGTGTCATGTTTATATATTTTGAGCATTAAAAACCGTTTTACCTGGAGTATTATTGGTGTACAACGGAAGTCTATTTGTTTCTGAAATTATTTTTAGGAATTTTGTTTCATATTATGATTGCTTATCAAGTAAGTAAATCTTGTTTTTTTTTATTCTAAAAAAATATTCGATCTTTTTCTCAAAATGCATATTTTTAATGAAAACATATTTTCTCGGTTTCAAATATACCAGCTTACAATATGAGATTTTTTTATCGTAATAATAACAAAACCAGTCAACTCCAGCATTAGGCAATCGAAAGGCAAACTGAATATTTAAAATTTCTTAAGTTTTTGACAGTGTCTCCCACCTTCATTAAAACTTTTCAGAGACCGATTAACTGGTCGTTTTTATGCTATTTATAATTTTTTTCTTATAAAAAAGAAGAATTAAGGTAAAAAATATTAATATTGCCATTATAATGAACAAAGAGGGGAAACCAAAAAAAAAACTAAATCGGCTTTCATGACATTTTTATAAAAAACCCGTTTTTCTTTCACTTTCTAGAAAGAAGGCTTTCGTTTGATTTCCCCACCTTCTGAGAACGCAACCCCTTTTACTGTGTTCGTATTTTTGGAATTCACAATATATATCCATTCATGCATTCGATTCAACAAGCACTTTTGTCCAAGCAACAAAGAAATGGTAAAGATATGTGTAAAGAAAATGTAGGTATATGATAAGTCTCCTTTGTATTTTTCATCAGGTTTCCGACTTTTGTGAAATCTCGTCGACTTCAAACGAAATCTATAGGTATTCCAATACTGAAGGTACTGTCGCAGAAAATCACGGCTTAAATATCTACAGCGTGATTGTACGATATATTTTCAGCTTTTCTGGAAAGAGAGTGATTGTTAAATCCGTTTCGTATGTCAAATATATATTCCAATTATTAAAAAGAAAAATATTAAATTCAATTCTTTAACATCAACATAGCATGAGTTTCATACGTCAGATATATAAAATAATGACTTTATTTAAAAAAATCTAACATATTTTGTATAAATGTTGTGGAATTCTGATACTTAAATAAAACCAACATGTTTTTATATTAAACTAACGAATCGTTTATATTATATTAACTGAATTTATCTGCGTCAAACTATTCCATTCCAATACTAGAAAATAGTTTTGATTGGAAATTTTTCTATGAATATTGAATATTCGTATTTAATTATCCATTTTGTAAGTTCTTGTTTGGTGTCTGGCATAGGGAATATCTGCAATATTTTCCATTGAAGTCATTTACATAATCATTTCTTCATAATTTTGTTACAACGTCTTTCTTTTCGATATATTGACTGCTTACGCATATAGTTAAGTTATACCTGTTTCTTTTACACACCTGATTATTTTAAAGTGGGATGGATTCAAATGATTTTTTTGTAACATATATGTGTTTTCTCTCGTCCCAAGTTGTATTTTGTGACTTACGAATAACTTTATCTTAAGTGCATATATGCACTTGAAAATTAGACGATTAGATTGATAATAGTTTAATTTTTTTTTAATGTTTTACTTAATAAAATAAACCCAATATTTCATGTACATTATTAAAAAAAAAAACCATGCACTTATTTATTTGTAAATACAATTTGAAAAGTTTAAACACTATTGTAAATAACAAGGCGTAGAAAAAATATTTCAGCATCTTAACTAAACTTTTAGAATCACACTGTTAAAACAGACTCTAAGGCAAAGTAAGCTTTTGTCAACCGAGAAAGCAGAGGAAGGATGAGAATTAAGGTACATTTTGAATCATGACAAAGGATTGAATGCTATTAACGAAATGAAAACGGACTTTGACGGATTCAATCCATTTCAGCGAATTAATTTTCCTTTTGATGCGTGTAAAATAATGCCCCAATCCCTTGTCTTCTTGGGGCACTTTGCTGATTGTTATATTAATGGACCGCATTTATTTTCTCTTAAACGCCCTGACTTTGGTTTTAAGAATAATTCATCATATCTTTCGTTGACGGCCGTAATATTCTAAAGATCAATTTTATTTTAAAATATGGAAACGGGGCATGTTTTGAATAATGAGGTGTTCATATTAGAATTGGTGAAAATCAAATTTAGCTACCTCCCTCATACGTCAAACAGGAAAATCGAAAGTATTTAAGGAACCTCTTAAAAAAATTAATTTTTGAAAAATCAAGTTGCGTTCTTCTTTCTTTTCTTTTTTTTAAGGAATGTATATGATCTAAGTCATAAGTATCATTATACCCACGAATACTAGGCGGAATAAATGCCTGTGTCGTTCCAAGGGAGTAGCACAGCGCGGTGTTCGAACTGACGGACTTCCGCACGGAAGTCCAGTGCGTTACCACGCGGCCATGCACCTCACATTATTCAATGCATTCTTATTTGATTGACATCTATGGAAATTAAACTAGTTTAATTTGCACCAAAATATTTATTTCTTTGAAATATTGAATAAAGTCTTAAGAGTTCTTTACATATGTCATAAACATTTTTGTGATTTTCTCAATGGTAAATAAAAATCCTTAATTCGTTTCATTTCACAGTTACACACAGTTTTAATCATTCTGATATGTTGTATTATATTAAAACACCACATTTAGCACTCATGATTAAACCCTATAAATCAAGTGTGTAAAACAACAGTAGAATTTTAATTAGTTTGTACTTTCTAACTTTTAACAATTTTGGCTTAGAATATGTCAATATGTTCTAATAAAATGGAAATCCTATTGAGAATTTATTAGGAAATAAAATTAATATTTGTGGATATTAAAAGTGGAAATCGTTCAAAGAATGGAAGCTTTTTGTAAAGGAGGTAAACATAACTGTCCTATTTAATAAAACACATACGCTTTTCGCTCTGATAAATTCAAAAAGCTTTTATATATTTTAGGGTATTAATGATAAGTTTGTTTTACTTTTTCAATATTAATAAATTGAATAACTCTAATATTATCGATTCGTCTTGATATACTCGTATAATGTATTGAAAATATAATTCGGTGATTATAAAACAATAACCATATAAATATTAAAAACGTTCACTTGTTATAAAATATAACTGAATTTCAATTAACATTTTTGACGATCGGAAGATCTCTTTCGAAATATAAAAAAGTTACTTTTTAAGTTTTAAAGCGAAAAAGTTACTTTTTAAGACTTTATTTGCAAATAGAGATTATTATTTTATCGTCGAATGTTGCTATTAGACTCAAATATTCCAATACTCTGATGAATTTTACAATAATAATCCCAAATTTCGCAAGAATAATTAGATTCTATGAATCAATGTAAACGCGCATCTCTCCGTTAATTTCAACTATGAAGGCGCCGGAATAAAAACATCATCTCCGCTTTCGCAATCAGATTATTTTACCGAAAGCAAAATTTTCAGTTAAATTTTGTAAATATTTTTAATCCATAGCATTCAACTTTTTCGTTAATTATGAGATAACTCGAATTTCAAAATAATTTTCTTATTTGAATGATAGCCCATCATTTTTTTATAATATAACATAGATTTATTATTGAATATTTTATATAAATACTTCATTTCATTAAAATGACACAAAATTTGAAGCTTAATGTTTTTTCTACTGACAGAAATTGAGATTATTGATCTTATTTTTCGTTTTTATTTTACTCAATACTCGTATGCATTATAAATATAATTTCCTTTGGAATAAAAAAAACAATCAGTTAATTCTTTTTCCTTTTTTCTTGTTTAACTTTGTTTTTCAATCTTAAAAAATCAAATATTGTTAAATACAGAAAATAATTGAGATTTTTTACTGTCCTAGTACGTAAAATTAAAGGGTGAAGCAGAAAACGTGTTGATAAAAGCGAGAGCCCGGCATGATCGATGATATTGTGTGTCATTTTAAGAATCGTTGAAAATATTGGTAAGTTAAAACAAAAATAAGACAATTTACGAAAGATTATTTAGTAAACTATCTTACCTTAACGTAAATTAAGCATAGGCTGTACTTGATTGTTAATCAAAATTAAGATTCAAATAAAAAAGTCTAATCAAATTTTCAGGCTGTGACTTCTCCCCTCAAATTAAACGGGTACCATTTAAACCAAGCATTTAGAGGTATTGTGATATTTAAGACTTGGATCACATCAATTTTTTAAAAATTTATGATTTTATTTTCAAAAATAAATTTAAAATTAGATATTGTCATTCTTAAAAAAAAAACGAAGATGCGTTATATAGCCTTTGTTAAGGAAATTCTTCGTTTTTGCACATATATACTATATATATATATAAATATACATATTATCCCGTCATTTTCCTGTCAGGTTAGGCAAGTAGGACAATTATACTTTCCTATCGTGGTACATGTTATTCGTTTCCTCTACATTCATGCATTTGTCTGACATTATTTTTATGCTTTATTTATATTTACTGAACATATTTATTTCTAAAGAAATATCAAATTTTTGATCCAACCATACTTTTGTTGGTTTTTTAACCACAGTTTCTACTAACGTTTGCACATTGTATTAGACTTTTTGGTTTTTCTTCATGAATTCCTTCTAAATACCGAATCTTGTACATCAGTATTAAGTTAACATTAACCGATAATTACTTAATTTCGTATTATGTCATATATTGTGACCCAATATTTCCTTTTTAGTATTTATATGGCACCTTTCAGTATTTTTCATGTCATTGTTTTACTTCCATACATCAAAGTTGCCATTTTAATACTGTAGTAAACCATTCATTTTAATACTGTAGTGAACCATGTATATTTTTAAGTGCCCCATCGACTTTCTTTCAATATCTCTCGTAAATTTTCCACCATCTAAGAAAATACCACCCAAACAGCAAAATGATGATCTCTGTAACATATGACACTTAGTAAGACTCGGGGATTACGAGTTCGACTCCTTTTTGTACCTACGTTATTGGAAGGGTTTCAGGCTCACTTGAAATAAACATTTATTTAATTTCTTTTTGGTTGCTCAGAAGGGCAATCCATATAACATTATAAACTCCAGGTTGTACTATATATATCGAGACTGTAATATATCATATATGTATAATTGTCATTGGAACACTTTTTTTTATTCTCTTCAGACGTCTTTCACATTTTACCGATTGGTTGGAAGAGATATCCACATGGAAATAATACTGCACACAACTAAAATGTAATACAGAATTCCTAAATTTACACTTATCTTTCTTTGATATCCCATTTATTTTTTATTTCACAATATATTTTGTGACTGCATAATTAGTTTTATTTTAAAATTGGAAAATTATTTCATATTTCTCGCAAAATGCTTACTTCATTCCAAATTAACTGAATATTTATTATAATGAAAGATTTTCAGAAGTTCAGCGCATTTTTCAGCCACTACTTACTAAGATTGCTTGAATGTTTTTTAATGTCATTTGCAAGACGAAAATAAATTAGTTATTTTTTTTGGTGCTTGATGCTTTTTACTACAGCAATGAGAAAAATGCAAAACCGTACACGGTAACGACCCAGTAAGCGATTGTGTGTGTCAAATGTGATTTAAAGAATCCGTAATGGCGGTATGGTAGTCGAAGGCAGTGTCCGCTCTGAAAAGACGATTACCACTGATGACGACCAAATCAAGGTTTTGATCGATAATGATCAGCGTTCTATGAAACGAAAGATTGCTTTGTTACTTAAAATATCGAAAACCTTCGTTTACGAGTATCCGTTGAAGCTTGGTAACGTGAATTGCTATGTGTAAGAACCACACGGGGCGAAAAACTTAAGGGATTAGATTTATGTAAGCGATTGACTCCAAAAACGCTACAAAACGAACCCCGTTTGAAACGAATGGTAACGGGTGATGAAAGGTGGATTGTCGAGCAAAAGAATTTATGAGGCTGCGACGATGTGCTTTCACACAATTAAAGTATCAATTTATATAAATATTGCTCACAATCGGACCAATTGAAAGTGGCCAATTGACTGGAAGCGTCCAGAAGTAGTTAATAGGAAGGGTGTTAACGTTCACCACGACAACGCCGGATCTTACGTCTCTGCAGACCCAGTAAAATTGGTGCAGCAGGGCTAGAATGCCCCACCCCACCCGCTATATTTCCAAGACTTAGCAACCTCCGGGTACCATTTATTCCATTCCCTAAAAAAATCCTTAAGGGAAAGAACTTCACTTACCTGGAGGCTTCAAAAATTATCTGGAGTAGTTCTTCGCCCTGAAAGATACGAAGTTCTGAAAAGATCGAATTTTCAAGTTGCCTTAAAGATGGCGAAAGGTGCATTATAGAATAGTTACATCGTAATACAAGAAAATGAATTTGATCTGAAATTTAGAAATTACTATCCGGATTATCTAAAAAATATTTATTTTCTAAAGAAAAAATGGTAGTTGGCTTTAATGGTTGAATTTCCTTTGACATTCATAAATTCGGAGACTAGACAAGTGCGATAACAAGTCGTCACGGCGTAAACTTGTCACTGTCATTCCGTCAATTGTTAGTGACTAAACTAGACTAGTTTCTGCTTTACACTGACATTTGCGATAAACTTTCCGGCAAATTTTAACCCGTTTCCGTCCACGTTCTGCTCAATTATTAAATGTGCCTCGAAATATGGTTTTCTGGACCATAAACTTGGAACGTTATTCCGAGAGACCCTTCACATGTTACTAAATCATTCATTTCGTGGAATTCTAGAGGCTGTCAGTCACGATTTATGGAAAAGTAATATGTAAATGGTAAGAAAAAAATGTAATATAGCGAACGATGTTGATATTGATGCGTAAAAATATTTGAGATACCAATGCGGATATAAGGGAAAAATCAAAGATAAGAAATGAAAAAACGTACTCGTAACGAGTTTTGAGGATAACAAAGTGAATGATGGATGAGTCTTAGAAATGGACTCATACACGTGTAAATACAACAGGGAAAATATAAGGGAGGTGTGTTTTGATAATATTACTTTGAAATGAAAAATATATCTACAAGATTTATGGACGTCAACAATTATCGATTTTTTTCTTGTTGAGAACAAAAAATTAGTTTTTGTTATTATTTTACTATCCTAATGTGGGATACATGTTATATTGACGAAATCGTATTCTTTTAAAATCATTTTACTTTTATCATTATCATCGTCACCACCATCATCGTTATTATTTTTATCATAATAAATATTATCAGTATAGACAGACAGTATATGGTTTATGGTGTCATTATCTATGTTAGTTTTATAGTCATATGTTCATAAAGGTATGAGTACATTTCTAAGGTCTTCTTCAATTACAGTATTAATTCACATAATTTGTATTTAAATAGAAACCTCAAAAAGTTTTTTTTTTTGAACTATTGTGTAGTTATGTCCTTCTTTATGGAAAATCAAACACATTTGTGTGAATTTCCATAGAAAACAATATGACTTGAAAATTGATCAACTGTTTAACGACTTGACAAAGAAACATTCACAAATTACTTCCAAATTTGACAGCTTGATGTTTATATAGTGAACTATCTATTTTATTTTCTTTAAGGTTTTTTTATTTTAACAGTAGAAAGATATAAAGTAAAATGATCTCCATTTAAACCACGCCTTCTTTCATAAAACTTGAAATTTATTTCCATTTTCTGATTTTCATCATGCCGTTTAAACATTTAAAATATCAAAAGTTTTCAAAATATTCGTGATACTGGAATATTTAAGGGTTTTTAAAAAAACAAGCCACTTGGGCTTTCTCATATCTAACACGGCTAAAAATCTTATATATTTTTACTTAATGTTTCCGTTTAACGTTAATATTATTTGTTTTGTAATTTAAGCACAAGGCAGGTTTACCAAGACGGTTGATTTTAAACCAAGCTTTTGTTTGTATTCGTGCAACAAAAAAGGGATAATAGAGGCAACTTTATACATAAACTCCGAATCCCAAAAGAAAAGATACCCCAAAATTACTATATACGCAATTAAATTGTTTTCACTTGCCCGGATATGGAGTATGATTTTTTCCTCGGTGTAGCTATAATGAAAACTAATATATGTTCGTATTGAACTTTATAGTTACATTATTATCATCACCATCACGCAATGTCCCGCCTTATTTTCATTTTTAGTAAGGGACATATTTTAAATGAGTTGATATGGAATTGAAGCAAACGATAACAATCAAGGTAAAAATGTTTTTTTTATAGATAAGTTATTATAGAGAAACCAATTCAGTACACACTGCAAATCGATATGCAAAAATTGATTTGAATATGGATTATGAATATTGTTGAAATACCAAGACATAATACATAAATTTCAATTTGGAATGTTATTATTAGAAAATAGTTGTTTTTTTTTTCTAGAAAAGAAGTAAACATAACCATGATGTATAAGAGTATTGTTATATTTTATTCCACTTGAATATAACCTAGTGCGATATGCTCCATTAAGTAGTGTCTTCCAATCATCTAAAAAGATTTTAAACCAGCCAACTTTTTTTATTTGGATAAAAATGGGAATCCAGGCTGCAGAACAATCGTTCAACCAACATAGCTAGTCACTTATGGATGTTATAAGAAGTAAGGTTGATTGTTTGCACCTTTAATGACCAAATCACTCTCTAGGTACTTAAGTGTTTGCACCTTTAATGACCAAATCACTCTCTAGGTACTTAAGTGTTTGCACCTTTAATGACCAAATCACTCTCTAGGTACTTAAGTTTTTTATTTTAAATATCTCAAAAAGTTTTAAACTGAAGAGGTCTTTCAAAGCTTCTGTCAGCCTTCCTTTACTCCAGAGAAAGTTTATTCCATGCTACAAAGCTTACCTCTACAAAAGACTGATGATGATTTCTCCGCCTAAATAAACTGTTTAAGTTGTTTATTTAAAGCAAAATTTGATGAAACTGCTGGGAACTAACGCGTTAGGGGTACGTCGTATTCGGGGTAGCATGTAAAACCATTTTAGAACAAAGTATTTGAGCAATAAGTTTCACTGTTATCTCCTCCGAATATTATCCTTGACAAGAGGAACAGCTTAACAATTTGTAATCTACAAACATGCAAGTGAAGGGCGGAATTCAAAAAGCCTTTCAAGGATGAAAAATATTATTTTACGTTGAAATAAAACAAATAATAAAGTGTTATACTTCTAGGCAGGTTGTTTGTTTCAAAAGTGTTTGAACACTTTTATCACGTCGTGATTTACTGTTGTAAAGATAAATTTAATAAAGAAAACTTAATAACTTTGCTTTAATTTTGTTAAGTGGTATATTTTCTTTAAAATACTAACAATGATTTTTAATATAATATTTGTTAAAATGTTAATGATTAATTTTTAAAAACCTGTAGTTTTTTTAATGAAGAGATTTTAGATATTTGAAGAGACTTTGATAAAGAAACATAATGTGTATTAATTTGATTAAATAATGTATTTTATAAAAGATATTAAAAATAAATTTTCACTATGATATTTATAATTACATTATACATTCATTGTGTACGATAAAATTGACTAAATAGTAGCCTGAATCCCCAGAGTAGAAAAAATACGTTCTGTAACTAGGCCTTGCATAAATTTTTCCTTGAATTTTACATATAAAAAATATTGTTTTAGACTTTCGTTTCACATACAATTAGATCTGGTTACCTTATTATCATGAAACAATCTCTCCAATCAACCAGAGGATGTTAAATAAATCTTCACTTAAAAACCAGACTGAGATAAATAAATATCGGGTTTCACAGATTTCGAACTTGCAACTTTCGTAGCTTAGTTGGTAAGACAAGCATATCACGTACTTTGTCGAGGAGGTTATTTTGTCGAAATTTAAAATATGAATTATTTTGTGTACTCTGTTATATAGAAGTTGATTCGAACCAACCATCTAATATAGGCTACGTATAATACGAGTATTTTAAATCAAAGACATTTTCTTCAAAAATATTTATCAAATCAAAACCAAAGCGCTAAAATTCTAAACAATAATAATCAATCAAGAAAAAATAGCTTTTAAAGAGATAATAAAGGGAAATGGTGGGATAAAAGCGTACTTTGAGTTATGTTATATTCAATTATCTTTCAAACTTTATTTAAAATTTTAATGAATCCAAAACCACTTTTAATTTATAGTTCAGACATTAACACTATGGAAGTGTGTGCTCCCCTTATTATGAGGAGAAAACCTTGAAACCGGTAGGGTTAAGTGGAAAAAACAGTGTTTGACTTAACATATTACAAAACCAAAACAAATTATTTCGAGTAATAAAGATATGTTAAAACATCAATATTTTTCATTGTCGTATTCAGTCCTGATGATAGTGACTAACGCAAATATTTTAGTTCTTATTGATAGGAAATAATAAAAAAAATTAAAATTGATATATTATAAGTTTAAAATAAAAATTGTCTTAGATATAAAGGAAAAATACTAGTTCAGGTTCTTTTTCCATACAATTGAATAAAACATAAAATGAAAAAGGCAGGTTATAATTCTTGAAAAATCAATTTTTCGATATTAGAAATTGGTATTTGTCATTCGAAATCGATCAATTATACGTGAAGATAATGAATTTTTGTTTGGTGACAATAAATTACAATATCAAGTTATTTTATGTCAAAAACTGTAATTCGTCATTCAATTCTGAACACCTACACGCGATATTTGTTTACCAATATAAGTACGAGTATAGAACTTACAAAATTGATTGAATTAATTCATGTTTGCTAAAGGTAAAATAATTATTTGCTCTGTAATTTATTTAATTAAAGTATTAACATCAATTTAATGAAAATTATTCTTGTCAGAACTTAAGTATGATAAATTAAGAAAGACAGAGAGAAGCACTCTGAGATGATTTGGATGCGTTGAACAAATTAATTTAGAGACGTAAAACAAAAAAAGATTGATAATGTATGTTAAAGGAAAGACTAACAAAACTAAACGCAGTGTAATAGTGAATAGTGAATACGAGAAAGACTAAGAAAATAAATATACAGTGCAAATTTAAGTGGAAGTCGTGGTAAAGGAAGATCCAGTCAAGTATGGTGGAATCAAATGAAGGATATATTACAATAAGGAAAAGTAAAAAGTCAAAGAAAACTTAGGATTTATAAGAGAGAGTCTATGAATTAGAGGAGGGGGAAAATTTATGTCACGATAGGGAAATCTGGCGCTCTGTTATCTGTGCCTACTCTGACAAAGAATTTTCATTAAGTAAATGTTAGCATATTATACTCTTTAATGCCCACAGAGGTTACAACAAACATAGCCCAACGTGATACTAAAAAAAATATTGTTAGATGTTGCGAACCAAAAAATATAAAAATATAAAGTTTATACGGATAAAATTTATAAAAAAATCAAGTTATACCTATAACCAAAACACTTATTTTTGTTTTGTAAATTAGACATTCCAATTCATAAAGAGGAAGATTTATGCTAGTAAAATTTTAAAGGAACAGAGGGAATGTAAATATACTCGAATAATTATTGTTGTATTTAATATTTAAGGAATTTTGGACGGTAAATTAGATGTGTGACTCTTACTTAGTGGATAATTAAGTGTGAGTAGGTGGGCCATGGTGAATGGGTGTGAGACATTTATGCTAGTGTAAAGTTCACAAAAGGCGCGCAGAGGACACACAAAGAAAACGTGGTCAATGGGTTTCTTTCCCATCTCACATGCGACTTTTTTTTATAAAGATATTATACAAAGCTTCCCTATCAAATTTAAACTAAAATGGAGAGCTTGTTCTGGTGACTTCCAACGTCAAGAGGGGAATGATACGGCACATGAACAAAAAATTGTTAATATTTTACAATTCATTTATTTGTGATTCCACACATTACAATTTATGCTACGCGTATTTCCAATAACTACCCCGAGGTTTTTTTCGGGTGGAAAGATTCCGGTTTGTTACGAGCAGTGCTTAGGCCAGAGTGGCGTCATGGAAGCCTAGGGATAGGAGGGGGAAACACGTGAGTTCCACCAAGCTCAAGTTTAAACCTATGATAAATAAGTTTATACATGATTTTATCAGAATAATAAATATTAATTTAAACTATAATTACGGTGACTGTTCAGTTATTGAAAAAATCTACAAAGGTATTGTCATTTAGTTTCTTACTACAATAAATTACAAAAACATTGTCACTAATTAAGAATGAATAAACACTCATTCTCTAAATATACAACTTCAGTAATCACCTCACGTTTTGAGTGAAGATGCTACATTGAATTTATTTCAAACAAACATTTCACTTAGAAAATTTATTTAAATTTGAGGTTAATGTTTTTTCAATGTAATTTTATAATTGATATTAGTTAAAAAAAGAACAATAAATATTTCAAACCTAATATAAACATTGTACTTTTATTGTATTACAGTACAACCTGGTAAATTTATTGCCATGTAGCTATCTCTTCCAATCAACAAGATAGATTTAAAAGAGGTCTTAAGTAAAAACCCTTTTTTTAAATTGGGTATTAGAATTAATGAAATCCGCGACCTCCAAGCCGGAGTCAGGCGTTTTTCCAACTAGAACACGGAGGTCATAAATACGATTTATCAAAAAATATCCACCCAAGTAATTTATTCTTAATAATTCAACACACCATGCAAAGTGTTTTTATGGTATTTGATTTCAACATTGAAAATATTTTACTTTGTATCTAATGAAATATGACAAATAACTGAAACACTATCACCTTAGCTTAAAATAGTTTTGTGATGTGTTACAAATTGAATGACGGCATGACAGATTAGTATATTTAGTAAGTTCAAGTTTGACAAGACAACAATGTGCTCGAGTGGAGACTCGGAAGGGGAGGATAATGCCAAGGAACAATGATTTTGGGTAAACATTAACATTTCACCGGAGCATGCTGTTGAAAACCTTTTGACACGAAACTTCCTATGACACTCTGTATACTGGAATTTCATATGAAGCAATTACATGTCGGTCTAACACTGTATGTTAATATCTAAAATTAACTCAAAACCTTCAAATAAGATATATATTTCTCACCATTTAAGGAAAGTATCCGTTGCATCGAATTTAATAATTTTAATATCTACTTTTCGTGAACCATTATTCTGTTTTTTTTTATCAGGTCTCGACTGAGATGTGAGTATCTATCAACAATTCCCTGGGGTGGTGTTAGTTGAACAATTTTATTATAATTTAATCTTTTTTACAAACCAGCATTCCTTCGTTCTTTTCCTAATGTTTATTTAACACGTGTGCTAGCGTACATGCGCATACCTTATCTTAAGAGAAACGCCAAAGTTCTAATACAAAGTGTAGTACTCCAATAACATACATTTATGTCATAAAAAATAGTTCAACAAGCCCTCATCACACGGCTGATCAAGGGCAGACGTCTAAGCTGACTTGGTCACATCTTAACCTGAATGAATTATTTGTTTGTCTCGAATTACCTGTTTTTCAGTTCTGTTAGCTTGCCGCTGATCATGTTAGTTTTTGGTAAATCACTTAAGTACTTCTATTTATGGATAGTATTTTATGGAACTCTTAGAGGTTGACATGACTTGGGAATAAACAGGGCTGCGTGATATTATAAGTGTATAAATTATTAGAAATGATAATATGTATGTTAATTCAAAATGTAAATAGTTTAATATATACCAAGTCTATGTTTTTTCCAAAGTATTATTTTTTGTAATCTATTAATAAACTGAATTTTAGTACTTTATTTTCATAGCTATTAGTTGTATTGAAATGCAAAAAAATATATAAAGTACGTTTAACTCAAAAGAAACTTGAATTGTTTTTTTATTCTTTTATTAATCTTTTTTTTATTTATTTTGACACAGTAACGTGAAATTATTTTATTTAACACAAATCTGGTAGATAACTTGTTTTTAAAAAATTTCTTCCAATAAACCAGCTTTTGTTTAAAAAATGTAACCGGTATATACGAGTACATATAACTTCTACATAGTTTTTCTTGAAGTTATTATGCATACCTCACATTAAATTAAAATAAGCATATTTCAAACTTAAACTGTTTTAGCAAGAAACATTCATCATACGATAACCATGACAAATATAATTATGGATTACTACTCCTTGACCAACTTGTGAGTAAAAAAAAGTTTATTTGAACATTTTCTCTATTTACCAGTTTAGCTTAACTATCATCTTTATAATGATGAAAATGCAATATACTAAAAACCTCCATTTAGTGATTAAAACCAAATATTGCGTAACTTCTTAAAAAATATCTGTACCTCATTAAACTCTTCAAAATAAAATACAAAATTAAACGTGATATATCACTCGAGTTCAAAGTATCAAACTTTTGTTAAGTGTTTTCCCATCCAAGTTGTGTTCAAGGCCCGAGCCCAACGTGCCTTTATTACCGTTAAATTCAGTGAAGATGGGACAAATTAACTTTCGACACATTTAACGGCGCCCTGGGCGACAATCTCGAGCGGGCAGGTGGCTGTAAATAAAGTTGCAGGTAAATAAAATTATTCATTACAGACCCTACCTTGTCCCATCATGGGGTAACTCGTCTCCCGCATACAAAAGGGGATAATCCAAGCCACCCATGATCGAGTGACAAGCCAACTCCCTGTGATTTACTTTTTGGCTTTGGTTTCACCTGTCCTTTTGATTGAAAATTTTGTTCATTGAACTATGAGAGCTTGTGAATTTAAATTCACGTTTTTACGGATTTAACAGATAAAGTATACTCTCGTTGATGAAGTCCATTGATGATTATTTTTTAAAGTACTTTTTTTCATTCTTATTTCGTAAGTTTGATAACTTTTTTGTTAAATTATAAAACTTTATATTATTTAATAAAATCAGCTGAATGGTAATTTGAATTACACAATATGTAATTTGAGCGTACTTTTGATGGGCAAATAGATCTGAAAAACTTTACTCCAATTTCTTTGAATCCCTAACCTCTCGAGACCCATCACTACATTGACAATGAACGGATTTCCCTATCGATGCTAGGTCTACAAGTATCTGGTGTTATTCCTGGTCGCGCATCATATGTTGTCCGTAAAACCTTGTTTTCAACCTATCCTTTGTATGGGTTAAAATATTTCCAAGGTATGTGAACTTTTTTACTTTCATAATTTTATCCATGTCTACTAAAATTAGGTTTATGCAATACATGAGTTATTGTTTCTCTTTCAATCTTACATGAACCATTCAATCCAGAATGGGCTCAACGAGGCTTTTTTAATTATCTTCAATAAATATACACTTATAATTCACGTTAAATTTCCTTTTATAAACTTGAAAGGAGAAAATATCTCAAACATGTTAAGGTAATTAATTCAATAAATTTTCATTTTTCACAACACAAATTAAATCACCAATCCCATTTTTTATTAAATCCCCTGGCCGAGGGAAAGAGAATAAAGATAATTGATATTAAATATAAGGAGAAAAAAACGCAATTTGTTCGAGTGTAAACGCGCGTTTTTTCTCTACAATATCCACTCGAGTGATAAAAAAAGCATTAAGCCCTGAAGATTCAAAATCTCCTCCCAGCATCCGAGGATGGAGTGTATCCAGTCATTATTCATTTTTTGTTTTAATGTCACTTTTTCCGCTCCAACGATGATGCATTCCATTTTACATTTTTGACGGAGATTTTTACCCGGTAACAAAAGAGCTACATAGAATTTGGTATAACTTACATTTTCAGTTTTCAAAAGTCGACAGATATAAAGTGAGTGAAAGAATTTATTTTTGAGAAAGATTTTGGTTGATGATCATGTCCTTTTACGCACGCTTTGGTTTGTATTTTGTTTTTCAAGGTTGTTTAAGAAATAAAATTACGAACAAAATCTTAAGAAGTGTTTGATAAAAATTATGTTGTTGATAACATGTACTACATAGTTAGGTCTACAATGGTATTGTCTGGATTGAACATGAACAGACATTTTTTTCTTTGTATTATTTCCTAAACAATACAGTATTATTGACATGGAATTTTCATGGTTAAAATAAGTAATAATCTAAAGACTTGTTAAAAAATACAGGAAGATATGCGTGGGTTATATGTAAGTGATATGCCATTTAAGGCATAGTACTTACATATAACCCAATTTAATTGAGCATCTGAGGATTTTGGTAACCGCGTTGGGCCCTTCCTGAATCCAATCCCCAACGGATACCAAAGGACGAATGTTTTTATCTCTCCAATACTAAATAAATTATACTTAACGAATTGTTATTTTATTTAAATAAAGGTTTTTAATTTTTCTTCGTGACTAAAATATGTTTATAATAAATTTCGTAACATTTTTTTATTTTTTTATTTAGACAATTTCCCCTGCGGAGGGTGCTTTATGAATGTTTGAATTCTCAACGTATCAATTAAAAACCTTTCAGGTTTTTAATTTTAAAATTTTAAACAGTGTTGAGTAACATAGTTCTATCAAATATTTTTATTGAACCAAGCCTTGCTAAAAGTGATGGATAGCTTGTTCGGAGTTTCGGTCCGATGGTAGGACACCTTACTCCTTCATCAGATAAGTTCTGACTGTTAAGATATTTATTGGAAATTTTTGGATCTTTTTGGGAATCGGGAAAGGATAGGTTTGTGGTAAATGTTTTGATTTTATGAATGATTATGAGAAATTATAAACGATTAAATACATATATAAATATGATGATATATACATAATATTAAATACAAATATACATAAATTTGTGTCGTCACACACTGTTTTATATTGAATGGGTGAAAAAAAAGAAAAAAATAATGATGGTGAATAAATTATAAGAATGAATATAGTATATGTAGATAAGTAAATGAGTGGGGAAACGTGTGTGACTTTTATAAATATATTAAGGCGTAGAAAATGTTGATTGAAGGTGAGAAATGCGGTTGCCTATGGGGGTAAACTGTCTGCCGGAGGAATTATCGATGATGGGGTGTTCAGAGTGACAATCGGGGGGTCATTTGGGGGGATGATTAAAGTTAAAGAGGGGGGGGGGGGGTCGGGGGTATGTTTCGCAATATTGATTTCGGACGAGTGTGTCTGTAACTGGTGTTCGCGTTGTAGTTATCTAAGGCTTTTATGACTGGGTTGGGATGACGGGATATAGAGCTGTAGAACCTTTCGGCCAGAGTGCGCATATGTTCGGGGATAGTATGTAGTTTGGTATCTGCGTGGAGTCTTGAATTACGGACGATGTAGGGTGCTTTAAAAATTATTCGGAGGGCTTTGTTTTGAATGATCTGAATGTGATGTAGCGTTGTTTTCTTCGCGTGGCCCCAGACCGGAAGGGCGTATGTCAGTTGCGGTCTGACGATCGCTTTATATAGGTAGAGTTTAGTGCGCGTGCTAAGTTTGCTGTATTTACTGATCAAGGGAAATAATGATTTGAGTGTTCCGTGAGCTTTTGATTTGATATTGAGGGCGTGTTTATGCCACGAGAGGCTACTGTCTAATGTGAGGCCTAGGTATTTTACGTGTTTTGACCATGGGACGCTCTGGCCGAAGAGTTTAAGAGTTCTGACGGGTTTGATGTATCTGCGTGAGAAGCGGACTGCTGTGCTTTTGGTGGGATTTATTTTGATTTTCCATTTGGTGCACCAGTGCTCCAGAATGGGAATGAAGTCTTGCAGTCTGTTGTGGGAATCGGACTCATATTTCGATGAAGAGAGAAAGGCTGTGTCGTCAGCGTATTGCGCGGTGATACAATGTGTACGTGAAAATTGGGGCATATCGCTCGTGTATATGTTATACAGGATAGGGGACAACAGTGCACCTTGGGGCACACCTGCCAGAATGGGGCGAGGGGATGAGTTTATACCGTCTATTTTGACGGAGAAGGATCGATTTTCAAGGAATGATGCGATGATTTGCACTAGTCTGAGGGGAATACCTGACTTGTGCAGTTTGAATATGAGTCCGTTGAGCCAGACTGTGTCGAAGGCTTTCGTCACGTCTAGTGAAAGGGGGGTCGTGAGGCCTTTGGAGCTGATAATTATTGGTGGGGAGAGTGGGGGGTCAGAAGTGGGGGTGGGGCGCGGCGGTGTTGTGATTGGAACCGCTGGCAAGACAGTGGGTGAATCAGATGGAGGGTTTTTGGCCTCAATCGAGACCTCACCTTTATGGAAGAGCTCACGAAGAAGTTTTACCATCTTCATTGTTTCTTTTTTGGATGTGGTCTCCATCTTGAAGAGCTCGAAGGCTTCCTCGAAAGTGGAGATGGTCAGATCAGGGGATGTTGAGCGGTCCGGAGACATAGCGAGGGCTGGTATAGGCGAGGTCACGGGGACGGATGCGGGCGTTTCAGTTGGTTCGGGTGTAGTTTTTTTTTGGGTGTAGTTTTTTTAATTATGATGCGTTTATTTTTTATGTAGAAGTCTGATTTGACGGGCTTCATGGCTGCTTAATAGGAGGAACTGAGCAAATAGAATGAATGTTGTGGACAATAAAAGTGGACAAAAAAAAAAAAAAAAAAAAAAAAAAATATATATTATATATATATATATATATATATATATATATATATATATATATTATATATATATATATATATATATATATATATATATATATATATATATATATATATATATATATATATATATATATATATATATATATATATATATATATTATATATATATA
>OX463839.1:41459174-41644779 GCA_949825065.1 Odontocerum albicorne | reverse complement strand
GAAAAACTGGCATCGACCGGTACTCGGAACAAATGACGTCACCAAGAATTTGTGGAGGCCAGCTCCTTATCACGAATTAATATAAAAAACCGATTTGATCTAGACAGCTGTCTGGGACGAGTGGAATGTCAATTGTTTATTTCTGCACTTGCAAACAAAGCACTGTTTGAGCGACGTTGCGCGGAAAGTATGCGCGGTGACAAACGGGCGACGGTGAACTTGACGCGACACTATATGACGAATCGTGTATTGTAATTGTTAGTTATCAAGGAAATGCGGTGAGATCGCGCTGTTTTAGCGGGAAGCGACTGCTCTGTAGCAGATCCGTGTTTGATTTTTTTTTGACTAATCTGTTGTAGTCGGTTTTGTAAGAGGGGACAGCTGTGTTTTGCCACAACTTTCTGGTTTTGTTTTTTTCCATAATCAGTATTTTGATATGTGGACTGAACTCCCAAGCCTTGCTGTTAACGTACGAGTACTTTGATTTATTGCGTTAATTGTTTTCGTCCATTCTATCATTTGAAAAACTTTTTTTTCTTAAACTTTATTTCATTAGATATTTTTGATTATATGCGATTTGTTCTAATGTTTTTTTTATCTTGATATTTCATTACGAAAGTAATACATTAAATTAGTAGTTTTTTTAAATTAAATAACAATTTTGTATTCATATTGAATATCATTACAGAAATTTTTTGAACGTTAATTCAGGATTCAGATAAAAAAATTAAATTTACCCGTAAAATATATTTTTTGTAACATTTTTTTTAAACTTATGGAATTAATAATGTAAAAGAATTTCAATTTGAATCATGACAGGTGCAAATTGAAAATGTTGAAGATATTAAGGATTCAGAATATGAAAAACACGATTTTTCCCAAGTTGTACATCTCATCAAGGTTTTGCATGTTGCTGGAAGTGAAATATATTTTGATGTGTCACATTACAATTTAATACGTGTATATTTTGATACAATATTTCAGTATGTTGCGCCTTCCTTGAAATCCTTTTTACGTACAGCAATTTCATTTGTGAAATGTCACATTATATCAAGGTGTTTTGCGGATTCAAAGTTTGATTTTTGAGGATTGGTCTGACTTTTAATCTCGTATCGTAATTTAAAACTTAATGCTTCTAAATTTTTAATTCGTTAAATTGTTCGGACATATGACATTTCTTCATTATTTTCGCTTTTGTAAATATATAAGTTAAATTCAAATTATGTAATTTTCATCATGTTTAGATAATTTTACTTCTATTGACTAAATCAATTTCCATAATATGTCCTATTTAAAGAAATCTGATGAGACGTCGGAGTATATACTAAGCGAGCTAATTAACCGTTATATTTCCAATCATTTTGTAAAAATGTATTCAAGGCATTTGTTTTTTTTTAATTCAATTTTTTTTCTTTGATATTAATATGAAAGTTTATTATTTTTTTGTATAACCCCAAATAAGTGACAAATATTGTTCATGAATTTGATATAATTTTTTTATGGAAAAAAACATATATTTTTAAATGAATTCATTAGTAATTTTTTTACTATAAACAAAGATACAGTATTTCCATTCTTTATAGTAGTATGTTTCAAATTATTTTTATGAATTAATAAAGGTACGAGTATATAGTATATGTAAAACACACCATTTTATGAATGAAAATCATTTTATAGAAAAATACATTTTAAGGTAATTTTAGTGTTTTCAATATATTGACCACAATGCAGTTTCGTTAATTAACATATTGCTATGAAATAATCTTAATTAAGTTATGATTATTAATTAATTTTTGTTTTGGATTAAATTTCATGATATTTATCTAAATAGAAAAATTCATTATTTAACTTGTGAGTTAAAAATAGTTTTTAGTTGCCTCATTATTGATATTTGCAAACACAGCCCTATTTTACTATATTTTTCGTGTTAAATACGAAAAAATATATTAAATGAATAATGTTTTCTTCTTCTTTTGCAGATATGACTTACAAGCCACGACAGCCTTTACCTGAAGGTAAATATATTACTTTTTTTGTTCGTTTCCACTGTGTCATATTTTCATAATGAGTTTTCCTAGAACAGAACTCGAAAAAAGAGTCTTACAAAGGATTTAAAATATTTTTTTTTCAGATTACAACAGAGAACAAATAAAAACGAATCAGTAAATATTTTTTTTCTGCGAATATATATATTTAAATTCATAGCTAAACCCTTAAAGTAATGTTGTTAAGTGGGTCAAAGATTTTATTTTTAACAGATTTTTAATTGATCCAGTTCCGAGGACAAAATGTAATATGAAACAAATAAATTTCTGATATTCTTTAAGAGGTTTAATTTGTATTGTTTATAATAGTAATAAATTAACAATTTACAATATAAAATACCGTTTAGAGAGCAGACTACCCTCAATGGTGCGGCGCTATTACATAGAATTCAAGTCCACTATTATTGACCGATTAAAACTACCACCAAATATTTATAAATAAATTGAGTATAAGGTAAGAAAGATGGTGGCTGCGGCCATTAAATTATGTACTTTGTCGGATCTGCATTTGTTAAAAAAAACTAACCACGGTAAGACGAACTACATAGAAGACTTGGTAGATCTTAATACATACGATTTAAGGTGTAGTTCAGTGTATTTTTAAACTTTAATTTGAAATTTTAAATGTTGCATTTGAAGCAAATTATTCAGAGCGGTGAATTACGTAAAATTGCTTTTCATTATATTTATATGTAAGCCTTCATGGATCTGATATATGATAGTAATACGTACGATTATAGGTGAAGTGTAACGTATGTATAACATTTATATTACTTAGTGAACTTAAAACAGAGCATTTTTAACCTTCAATTTTAAATTTTAAATGTTACATTTGAAGCAAATCATTCAAAGAGCAGTGAATTGTGTAAAATTGCTTTTTGTTATATTTATATGTAAGCCTTTATAGATATTCTGATATATGATAGTAATACATACGATGATAGGTGAAGTGCAGTGTATGTATAACATTTATATTACTTAATGAACTTAAAACAGAGCATTTTCAACCTTCAATTTAAATGTTACATTTGAAACAAATTCAATGAGCGGTGAATTATGTAAAAATGCTGTTTATAATGTTTATATTTTTACATAAGATGAAAAAATATACAGATTTTATATTCGATTATAATAGTACTTAAAATAGGAACAAAATTTTGAAAAAATGTTTTTGTGACATATACTCGTAGATACAATGCTTTTTAAGCATCTGAGATTTTGGCTCATTTCTGGTTGTTTTTTTTTTTCATTTTTTTTCTTTATAAGTGATTGTCAAAAAACATTGAATGTTAGATTGGCCCCATAGCTTAGTTGGTTAGACGTTTAATCTCCACCCGAGTATCACGGTCTCGACTCCATTGGGTGCTCTAAAAAGATCCTTGTCTAGTTCAACGGTCATCGACCAGGCTTCTGTTTATGGGGTAGAAAACAACATGGTATTTTGGCCACATTCTTCAACATTTCCACATAATCAATGAGTATATGTTAAGATGCACCATTCCGGTAAATGAATGAATTTTTGATATTCTAAAGGGACGTCTTCTATAAGCAGCCCCAAGACCCCTAGTTTCACCTATACGTATAACACTTATCTGAAATAAAAAAATCTCGGCATTGTTTAAAAATGTTTTTTTAAGTTTTGGAAATTATGTGAGAAAATTTAAATATGCCTGAAAATTTGATAAATAATTCATTATAGCCTCTTTGCTTGTAAATGTCACTCTTATCACCCCTTTAATATCCCGCAACAAGTTCAGCGTGACAAGCTTTAAAAATAGGTCATATCCTCCATCCTCGTGGCATAGCATCAATGTTGGATATTGTTTGAAAAAAATATTTTATGATATTTTTCTTCATGTAAATTAAAAGTTTTATGCGTTTTCGCAAATATACAATTTTGATATAAATATTAATAACCAAACCAGTTTTATATCCAAAATTGAAAAAAAAATTACCATTTAAATGAATCTTTTGATCTCTAAAACTAAACATCGTCGTCGTTGCTGGACTTCATAGTCAAAGATCTTCTCACCTTCCCGACAGCAATAAAGTTGGCAAAGATGTGTCGTGGAGTATTTTGTTATTTATTTTCCCTTTACATTAATGTGCCCTTGCACAGCAGTAAGCTCACCGGCCCCATCACTGTACTGGATCCGATCGCACTCCGAAGTGATACGGTCAGACCACACCGGCATGTTTTATTTTTTTTTAAAGAATAGATATGACTGAAGTCATGGGTATCCTTGTACCTTCAAATACTAGACGGAAAAATTGCCTGTGTGATTTGAGGAGAGAAGCACAGCGAAGGGTTTGAACCTTCCGCAAGGAAGTCCAGTGCGCAACCGTGCAGGCATGCACCTCCTTAAATTTAATATAAACATAAAATTTCTGAACTCTCCACAAATTTTTTGAAGTACAATTTTTCTCAAGATATATGCGGAGAGACCTACTACGAGTACTAAAATATATTAATTAATATATTCCAATTTATAAATTAAGCTTAAGTACTATACGGGCATACCTTTAAAAATATGAAAAGAGAACGAGAACAAGTTATTTATTCCTTAATTGTCTTCGTACAGTTGTTTAATCATATTTTTTCCTTGTGTATGCCTAAAGCGATTCTTATATCGTTTTTTTCTGAGTTTCCAAAATAAATCTCAACTGGTGTGCAAAGTACATATCCAAGATAATCTGCAACCTCTCAATGTCGAGTAACCGAGTGTCGAGTAATCTGCAACCTCTCAATGTCGAGTAATCTTCACCAAGTGAGTCCGATTTGAGTATTTATTACCTTGATCACTAGCGTCATATTTTATACCACTAACTGATAATTGTTTAGATGCCAGATTTCTTGCATGTACCTTTTTGGTGAGCATCCAAATTTGATAATCATATGTATATATATATGAAACTTTAGATCAATTTATAAACTGCAAGACAAGCCTAAATTTTGTGAAATTGAAGATATGTACGAAACGGCAGAAGACACTGACGAGACCGTGTCGAAACGATGGTAAATACAAAAGTTCTCTTCATTGCAGTATATGAAATACTCGCTAGCAGTCATCTCCAGGGAGAGTTCCAAAAGAATTGAAGGATAACTGAGTGTCAACATCTCAAAAGAGGTAGTCTTGATGATAACAGGGCCACAGGTCTAACTTAAGAAGTAAAGTCTGATCACTCAACTAGGCTTTCCCGATCGCCCAACTTTCAAGGAGACCTACTTAACTAACAAAATCAACTATTTCTGTTAAAAAGTAACGTCAATATTTTGTTTTCCTTCCGTAAACCCAACATACTCTTAGAATACATCTGTACTCAAAAGGATGTTTCAGCAGTTTAATATATATTGTTTTTCTTTGTTACTGTTTAAAATTAACACCTAACAGACAAGCGTGAAAACTTTTTCGCTTGCAGCCTAGTATGCACTTGCAGCTATTTGCAACAAAAATAGCCGCAATAAATCTCATGTTGGGGATGTAATGGTCGGCGATTTTTTTTCTCTCATGTCACGGAAAAGTAATGGAGCTGCGACAGCG
Organism: Odontocerum albicorne; assembly: GCA_949825065.1. Classification (NCBI taxonomy): domain Eukaryota; kingdom Metazoa; phylum Arthropoda; class Insecta; order Trichoptera; family Odontoceridae; genus Odontocerum; species Odontocerum albicorne. Next base: position 41,639,192 of record OX463839.1, on the reverse strand, counting down.
TTTTTATCCACTTTGCCGTGTTGACGATAAGGCCCAACTACTGCTGGAGTTAGTCGCTCGACGTGCACCCGTACGGAAACGCCGGTCGACTTTTATCGGGTATTTTGCATTCGCGGCGGTAAAAGTTAAATATAATCAACAAGTTGATGTGATTAGCTTTCTAGGTGGAAAAAACACACTCATTTTTTTAGCGGTATCGTGTAATTAAATCACTAGTGGTCGGTCGTATGTCGAGATAATTTTTCGAGCTTAAAGTATAGAATGGTTGTTTTTTTGTATTACTCGTACATATTTATTGATTTTTTTATAAAATTCTCAAATAAATTAAAATGCTTCTTATAAAACTTCTTCAATATCTTGGGATTGTAATCTAACATTTAAAAATTGCATCGTATAACAATTTAACTGTAAAAATACAACCTGGTAGACTCATTGTAATGTTGTTTTCACTTCCAACCGACCAAAAATGTGTTTCAATAAAACATTAGTGAAAACCAGACTTAAATCATTTTTTAAAAATCTGAATATCAACGGTAATGGATCCCTTTTAATTATTTTAATCCATCCAAACTTTCTCAACATTTTCTTCCGTGTTTCTCAGTTCCGTGTGCCAGAATTTATAGACGATATATAAATGTAAAGGACATTAATAAAATATATTATGATAGAACATCTCGAAGCTCCGTTCTTAACACCTAATTCAACAGAGAATAAGCGTGATGCTTTATATATCTATATATACGAGTATATATAAAAAAAGATTTTTTTGTGCAAGAAGATAAGGAGATTTTTTTATAATCATGTTAAGTTAACATCTTTATATAAAAGAGCATTGTTGAGCTTGAGTACATACTGTAAGTGTTCATCTTCCAATTAGAGATATGAAATTACTATATTGATGATACAAGTACTCGTATATGGAAAACGTTAGAACTATGCGAGTGTAGTTGTCTCTTTATGTGCGGTGGTAGTATTGCTTGCATTAACTATGATGATCTGTGCATCGATACTACTCCAATGGATCTTAACTCGAATGATTGATTCATGGGACCGATAACAATGTTGTCTCCGACCACGCTCTTCAGTATGCCCGCATAACCAAAACTGAAATGTTGAAGGTGACCATAAGATGAAGAAATATATAGACACATTCCCATCCTTATCACTATCTTTCTTTAAATTTGCTGTTATTTTTTTTTTTTGTTATATTGAAATCTTTTATTTTTATTCACTTATATTACAGTTAATATTTTTCATATATTTAATTATTGCATTCATTGTATTAAAGCGTTCGCATATTGTCCCAATACATAAGGGAGGCTTAATGGATAATTTAAAAAAGTATAGACCCATGTCTCAATTAAGCGTTCTCTCAAAAAATTCAGAAAATAGTGAAGGACCGACTGATGAAATTTTTCAATGTGCACAACATTATCTCTCCTAATATACTCGTATTTGGGTTCCAAAATAATGTGGGAACTGAAACTGCTTTGCTTAGTGTCGTGATTAGCGTTACCACCACTTTGGATAATAAGAAAGCATGTTTGTCAGTTTTTTTGGACCTTGCAAAGGCTTTTAATACAGTGTCTCACCAAATATTACAATACTTACCAAAATAATGGAGGTGAGCATATATGCCATATTCCGTATGATTCGAAATATGGATTGAAAATATTCTTAAAAGTACATACTTCGCCTTATGTCAGTCGGCGCTTTCTTACGGTATATCAGTTTGGAGGAGGGTGTATTTCAACACATACTGCAGGTTTTTAAAAAAATTTATAAAAAAATAATTAGTAAACTTCCTGGCCGCTATTCCGTAACGGAGCTTTTCAGGGAGTATCGGGTCCAGAACATAGCCAATTTACATTTCAAATCCAATCTCTGGCACTATTATAGAGAGAAAGGGATGATGCAGACTCAGCAGAGACACATGACACGCATGGCAACTGATCAAATGTTCACCATCCCTAGAGTTAAAACATCTTTTGCCCAAAGGCAATGTGTCTATTTAGCTTCCATGACATACAACGGGGCGCCGAATTCAAGGAAGGAAAAAGGAGGAAAACAATTTAGGCAGTCGATCGGAGCGTGGTTGTTATTGCGACAGGAGTTTGAATATTTGGGCTTGCAAGAGGTGTAGAAGGATTTGTATAAAAGGATTGAGTGAGCTCTTGAGAGTGGTATTTTTTTGTTATTTTTTTAATTATTAACATATGTGCGGTATATTGTGGGATGAACGTTTTGGTCTGTCTGGAGGAATGAAATGTGAGGGGTTTGATTCGCGTGATGTATACACATGTAATTAAGTGTCACTGTTTGTCAGGTTGATGAGAATGTGCAGCGGGGTTTATAATAATCAATAATCGGAAAGAACTGTCGATTTATTTTTTCATGCTATATGTCCTCAGTGAGATACAGGCAAAAGCTTAGTTTAATGGGGATACGACAAATGAAAGACCACATACTCAGATCCACTAAAATTGTGTGTCCGAATTACATAACCTGTTGTTTTTTGCAAATTACGTTTTGTATAATTCTTGTCATGTATAAAATAAATGAATGAATTATAAACGGAATGTGTCAATTACAAATCAGGGGAAAATTGAAGCAATTTAAAAAAAATACAAATTGAAATGAAGAGAAATAAAAATATATAAGACAAAAAAATAAAATTGATATATATATATATATATATATAGAAGACACCTCCACGCCTTTTCTTAGTCGGGATAGACAGAGAAGATTTACCACCAGACTTTCCTATAACGACACACATACTCGTATTTTGCATCCCTTTATATGTACGAGTATCTTAAATTTTTTTCATACCAATCATACGATAAATTTAACTTTTTACGTTTCATTCTTTTAAAATATCTTCATTCACTTGGTTCAACCATACTTTTTTCAGTCTTCCTTTACCAAACCTTACACTCATATTTGCATTGTATATTTGTTTAATTAATCTTTCTCCATTAATTTGTTCTATACGCCTAAACCATCTCAGAGTGCTCTCTTCGTCGTAATTTTTGCATCAGAATTAAGACGAAAAGAAACATGTTTAATTATAATAAATTTCAACATAAATAAAAATTTAATGTACAAATGTAGAGCATAATTACACAAAGAGTGTTAAAATAAATCAAATGTAATCCTACAATACAAGATTCGAGTCGGCGAAAATAACACTGCTCTCGAGGGCAATAAGAACATAAAGTTAAAGGGCAAATGACAACTTTTACTATAAATATCTGTTTTAATTATCTTTTATGTAAAACTTTGAAAGATAACCATAAGAAAAATATAAGTAAAATATGGAAGACAAAATATTTTACTGCAATGAAACAAAATACGATCTCCATGGCATAGGATGCTGGTTCGAATCCTAGGATGCTGGGTACAAACCCAGATTTTTTTTAAAAAGGCTTCCCGTCTGTTTTTCAAATAAGGTTTTTAACATATTTCTGCCTGGTTGAAAGAGATTGTCTCATACCAATAATCCCGTCAAGTTGAAATATTTATACACAACGAAAGGGTAATGCAATACAAAAATAACCCTTATTTTTTAATACTTTAGGTTTGTTCATAATATGTATTTCATAAAAATGGATGACAATTGAGTTTAATATCTTAAAATTTAAAAACAATTCTTGTACATGTCTAAAGAAGTCAATATAATGGATAAAATATATAAAAAAAAAATGAATTAGCTAAATAAAGGAAATAATTTGGAAATAAACAAAATTAATGTATAAACAGAAAAAAAACACCTTAAAGAAATACGATGCAAATTTTCGAAATGAAATATGGAAATACCAGATAATAGAAAAGTAAGATTACTTCGACCCCGTTGAATCCAAAGGTGGCGGTAAAATATTTCACCTGTCAAATGTACAGTCTGTATCCTTAGCAAAGTTAAACGTGATTTACGTGCTTTAGCCACAATCTTGAATCTTGTTACCGTGATATACTATAGAAGTCGTCTTTGCAATGTAGACCAGTGTTAATGAATACTGATAGCACGTATATCACAGTTACAGAGTGAGGAAAATAATTTTATGTTCGTTACTTATAAATCTTCGGGACTTAATAAGAGCATCGATTAATTTATAAATGTTTTCATGATTATGATATACACTCGTATCATAACGCGAATTTATTCGCTATACCGCCACTGAATCTTTCAGATGATGTTCTTTTTCTTATTATTGTTGGTGTTCTGTCTTTCGCCATTTAGTTTTACCGCTACAGTTGACTTGCATTGTTGTCATTTTTTTTTATTTTTACTTAAGTAATTACTTTTATAGTAGAATCACTGCTCTTAATTTGTTATTTACATTCATCTCATTGTACTTTCACTATCACCGGGTTAAAAATTCTACATTGACATTGTTACATTTTTTTTGTGTAACTTTCTGCATGAGCATGGACATTGTTTGAATATTCCTATGACTTTGACTACATAAAAGAGAAAAGTGAAGAAGTTGTTCTAGCTGGAGTGAATTAAGTCATTATATGAGTTTGTTTTGGGTTTGTCTTTTCCTAATTTTTGTGTTTTATAACACCCTTATATGTCAATTTTGAATTATCTTTGTTGTTTTTTTTTCATATTTTTTTACGGCAGGCCATTGTACCATTGAGATAAAATATAAAAAAATTAAACGTTTTGTTGATGTAAATTATCAAAATAAATTATCAGAGACGAAACAAAATATCAGCGAACTATGTAAGTCAAAACTGTAATCACGACAAAAATTTTTGTTCATTTAAAATAATGTTATTAAATCAACTTCTAACAAAAGTGTTAACTGATGATTGCAAAAATTTGATCAAATATAAAATTCCAGCCACTTGAGCGTTTAAGCTGCTATTTTTCAATCGCAACCTTTTACAGAGGTCATAAACAGCTTAAAATATTTATGTATTACGTTGCGAAGAAAAGGGTATTTTTTCAATATTTATATAATCCTTAATATTAGACAAGGTAATCTTTCACCACGACCGTCTACACATAGCACAAGGCTTACTCCATTACACATTCTTTCTGTTAATATCAAGTGGAATATACTTGCAGTGGACATGATAATCCTGGCTGAAGAGAGATTAACGTCATCCCTGGGTTAGATGCCGTACCTTCAACCCCTATCTACTCGAGTGGGAGGAAGTGGAGAGAACGCAGTTCAATGGGTAGAGAGGAAGATAAGATTACAGGGATAAAAGATTATATCAACACTGTGGTCGGTTTCCCATTTCGATGTACAAATAAAATAAACACTCTGAGAAGGAATAAAAATAGGAAAGGTTTTATGTTCTATGGATTATTGAGTAAATATTACTGAGATGATTGAAAAGAAAATTCTCTATTGGAAAATTTTCTTTCGTTCCGTTATGTCTGAGATTTTCTTCTATTGAAAATAGTGTTCACATTAAGGTTAAATTATTTAATCGAGATTTTCAGAATTTACTCCCAACTCGGAACCATGAAGATGGTGTCTTATGCTAGAATTTGTAAATAGCTTTTGTTAATATTTCCTTTTTTTTCTTATTCAATTATGCCTATATTAATTATAATACTTATAGCCGAATTTGTTATTATCATATATCGGAAGATCTATCATACAAAGATTCTTGGTTATTTTTAAGAAAAATTGTGCACATGATTCAACATGGTACATCTGGCGGGCTTTTGCTATACAGCGATGTCTTCCAACCAACCAGCTCATTTTGGATACATTGAATTGTTTATATCCGTGACAAATTTAAAAAAAAAAAGTTTTCTGCGATTGTCTTACATGTTTTTCTAAACAAATAGAGGTACGGAAAAATATCTAATCTAATGTCTTCCACTATCTTCCTATTTTTGCCCTTAACTTACATATATTTATTTTCAAATATTTTTAATCCATTAATATTAGTGGGTTTGAGTCGCGAGGTGGAGCACCTTAGAAGAGAGTATGCTCTCTATACGGCGCTATATAAGTTGTCGTTTTGTTGGTATTATTATTTATACAAGTAAAACAAAGATTTATATACAGGGCGCTTATAAACGTCAAGTTTTTGTTGACTGCTACAATTTGATCTAACCTAAATAACGCATACCTTGAACTGTTAATTTAAGATTAGCATAATTTTAACAAAGGATTAAATTAACGGGGGAAATTCGGCGGAATAAGGGATGAGGCCACTAGGAAAGATTTAAAGAAGATGTAGTACTAAAAATAATGAAAGGAGCATTTAGACGATCCTGCTATGTATAAAAAACAAATGATGAAAGAATTTCGAAAATAATCTAGTCGAATAGGATAGAAGGTGCGAGAATATTCTGGAAGACCTAAATAAACATTGCGTGAAGAGTTGTATGGACGAAACAGATGCAAAAGAATTAGGGCAAGGTAAAATGAATTGAAAATCTTTGCTCTCTGTCTACCCGAATAAGGACATCATTTTATGGTAATCTTGATGATAATGTTTACAATTAACGTTATTATTAATCACCAATTACAAACAATGTGAAAAATTAAGCTTTTTATTTTGATTTAAAGACCTTCTGCATCCATTTCAGGCCCAAGGATACTTCTTTATGTCTTTCTCCCACCTTAAACTGCCCATTTTGAAATCAGAGTTTAGCCTCTATTCCAAGATGGTCAGCATAAAGTTGATACGGACAAACAAAAAGTCTGATTTTTGTTGGAGTTTCTGCAATATCAACTCTTCAGATCTCCTCGGTGATTCTGCATTAAAAGAACTTGTTTTTTAACGTAACATCCAAAGTTTACTTTTTTAAATTCAGTTTGAACTTAATCCACTTACACTTTTGCAAACAATTGTGAGTGAAAATATTTTACGGTTTTTAAATCTATTATTATTATTATTACTTGAAAATATTTTAAATCTATTATTTCAAGTAAAAATAGAATGAAAAAGAATTAAGTTTACATTACGGGTTGCCTTAAAAATATGATCAAAATAAGATTTGAAACTTGTATACATTGTGTGGTAATTTTTAAACGCATTCAGTAAAAAATTCAAACCAAACGTTTAAAAACAATTGCCACAAAGTTTTCAATTAAATATTTCCACGTGTCATTATTGGGTTTAAACAACTCCAATTAAAAGTATCTCCAATTTTCCATAAACGATAGTTAAATAAAAAAATATTATTGCTTTTAGTACTCACTCAGCCATGGTAACGAATAAATTGAATACTGTGTAACGTTTTAAAGCGGGGAGGATTCTCAATTTATTTTATTTTATTGCGAATTTGTTATACAACCAAACCAAAACCTGTTGAAAACTGCTATATTTTTTGCCAATTAAATTGGCGGATTATAAAATATCAAACTAAAATAATAACCTCCGCGGTTTAGTTGGTAAGACGCCTGCGTTCCAGCCCGAAGCTTGAAAATTTAATACTCGTTGGTATTCAAATGTTTTAAATGATTATAAATATTTTAACAACTTTCTTATTGATTTTAAAAAATAGTCATTGGAAATGAGCCCGCCATATCGTACTGTATTCAATCAAAATAAAATAGAATACAAATACATTAATATTTATTCGATCTATATCAGAAAATTATCTCCTTGCCATAGTAACGAAAAACTTGCCTTTGTAAGAAAAAAATCTAGTTTTTTTCTGGTTGGCTGGGAAACAATAAAAATACGCACAGAGGCCTTTAGATATACCTACTGTATGTAAGAGTAAAATACAATACAATACAAAAAAAGATTACAAAGTTTTCTGAATTCTAGGAACATATTTAAAAGTAAATTGAATGATTCAAGAATTCGTTGTTGTATGGGAAGGTGTATAGTTGCGTGTCGCGATAGGAAAAGTTTGCGCTCTGTTTTCTCTCCCTACCCAGACAGGGAAATTGTGTAATGGTATGTATGTATTTATTGAATTATCCGCATATTTTAATTGTTGTAATAGTTAAACCTTCAAATGTAAAAAAGGACTCAACCTACATTTTAGCTGTTTGAGATAATCGAGAAAATATGGCAACGCTGTACACGGACTTGTATAGATTTGTTTAGATATAATGGAACTTTTTATCTATAATACACATTTAACTAGTTTATAAAATGCGTATAAGTGAATAATAAGAATGACTAACAAACTATAACCGGACAATAGAGATAAATGTGAATTAATTGTATGAGATACATGGTGAGAAAATTTGCTTTAATCTAAATAGTATAATTAGAATTTAGACATATTTCGTTTACTTGCAAACCCTTTGTTTTTCTTTCAAAAACCAATATGGGGTAAAATATTGAATCATCCTACACAGTGGCTGAAATTTTTATCAATTCGGTAAAATGGGTAAGATTTTCCAGCCAGGAGCTTGTGAATTCGTTTCACCTCGGTTTTCAAAAAGCATCTTTCCTTTCTTCCTGATTGGTTAAAGAAATAATAATAATACATGTGAACAAACCCACCAGGCTGTATTTTTTGCAGCAAAATAGTTATACAAACGTATTATCTCTATTATATTGATTCGGTGTTTCTATAACTTAATATTTACAGAAAACATCGTAAAAAAATACTCGTTTTTGGATTAGCCACCCACATATTTGGCAATTCTGAAGCTAAACGCCGTACACTTGAGAAACCCCTGGAATTAAGGGTGTTTGCCACGCTCCGCTACCCCTCGGAAGACTTACAACCCTCCAGAGGCCCTGCCCCTCGCTTCCTTAATCCTCCCCGCCTAACCCCAAGGCCCAGCGACACATTAACATTTAACTTAATGCGACTTTGAACATACTTTGTGCTCTGCTGGGTCCGAGGCATATCCTCTTTACTTTCGTGGATCTAGCTAATATAGTGATTTAATTGCTTAAGGCCAGAAGAAAATAATTGTTAGAATTAAAATGGGATTATGTTAAACTTTCTGTGAGTTTAATATTACAGCAATAATCTTAAACCTTAATGTCGGTAGAGTGTTTTTTTTTAAAAGACAACACAATCCTAGTAAATATTAATTACATCATAAATGATTTAAAAACACATTTAAATACTTCTAGTTTATAAACGTGGAAAATTCCGAATAAATGCTATATAAATATGTATACTAAGGAGAATATATGGGGGGACAATGTATGACAGAATACAAATTTAAGTGATGAGGGATGAATGTGAACTTAAAACTGATCTATTAAGTAAGATAAAGATGAACACTCTGAGATAAATTGGACATGTACAACGAATAAATGAAGAAAGACTTACGAAATAAATATAAAGCGCAGTAAGGTGTGGTGGCGGAAAACCAAGTGAAGCTTGATTCAATCGAGTGAATGATATTTTGAAACAACGAAATGTAAAAGTATAAGAAGATATGTGGATGAAAAGCAGTGGAAACATGTGTGTCATGATAGGAAAGTCCGGTTCTCTGTCCTTATCTACCCCGACAAGAAAACGGCGTGATAGTATGTATAATATATGATATAGTTAGTTAAAAAATCTGTAATGCATAAATCGTATCCTAAAAAACGTTTCATCTTTAACTATTATATTTTACGAAATAATAGGTAAAAAATATTTAAAAAACCATCACGACATCTCTCTGTTGGAGTAGGCAGAGAGGACAGAGTACCAGAATTTCCTATCTCGTTACACATCCTTACCCTTTTCTACATCAATTCATTAAAATATGTGATGTGTAAAACATGAAATATTAATATCGTACGAAAAAAAAATGCTGTGTACACGTATACATTTTAAAATGATTATTGAGTATATACTATTTTCAATAAAAAATAATAAAAACTTGAGGATTATACCGAGAAACCCAGGATTAGGATTATATAATTTTGAATACAACTCATAATACACGTATAATAAAAACTCGGATACAGTTCTACAACAAAATAACAAAATCTTATAACTTTTTTTTATTTTGTGAAAATTATCCACGGAAGAACAAAAAGGAAAAATGCATATTTTTTTCCGTACACCACTAACCCTTAGAAAAAATTTCATAGAACATATCGCTTCTACGAATTTTGCCAAACCTTTATCTAATATATTATATATTTTGTACCTTGACCCTAAAAATTCCGCATGTTTTATATTTTTTATGAGACTTTCTGAATGATGGATGATGACGTCTTTTGTAGTACATTTTGAAAGCTGTTTGAGAATACTTACACGCAAAGATTTCGTATACAATAATTACTTTGTAAATTTCAATGCCAGCCTATTTTACAAGTTTTTTTTTCTCATTTAAATTGTGTTTTGAATAAACTTAGTCTAAATTCCGAATATTTAAAAAAATATGTTTGTAAATATGTTAAATATTTGTGTGCTAAATATAATGTGGTCTTATGACATCGAGTTTTCGTTTTAAGAATTTTAAAACATAATAAAGTTTTTTCTTTTATAATTTATTCAGGCACTTTGATGACTCGAAAAAAGAAACTAGCACAAAATATCCAAATATCAAACAAAATTTAGGCGAATTACGAAAAACGGTAATCATTTAAATTGGTTTGTTGCATTCAAGATAATGAAAATTTTGTAATACTCTAATTTGACGCAACAATTCATAAAAAAAACATTCATATCTACGAATGAATAAAATTAAAATATCCAAGGGCTGTAAATAATATTAGTGCCATTTGTTTAGTTGAACTAAATGTAATTTTTTTACTTATGATGTATACGAGACAGTTGATTTGTTTGAAAAGTCTACGAATGAATTCACGGTTATCTAATATAAATAAAAGAAAAATAATGACACTCTTCTTACTTAAATGTCCAACTGAATACCATAGAGACGCTTGGAAAATATAAATGCTATCTAATTGATGTAGTAAAATTGTAAGAATGAAAATGTCAATAAGGAAACTTAAAATTATAAAAATAAAGAGCTTAGAAGGATATCAAATGGCATATAATGATAGGAAATAAAGTTCATGGGGTACTAAAACATAAACATATATTACTCGAATCAGACAGTGTCAAAATCTGCTAAGATGATAATCAACAACGGTATTTCAGTACCAAATTTAATGTATGGAAGCGAAACGTGGATGTGGAAAAAATACTAAAATGAACCGACAAATGCTGAAGTAATTTGGGCACTGAGAAGAATATATGGGGTGACAATATATGACAGAATACGGAATGAAGTGATTAGGAATGCATATGAATTTAAGGCTGGTGAGTTGTGTAAATGAAGAAGAGCATTCTGAGCTGATTTGTGCATGTAGAACGAATGAATGAAGAAATACGTACAAAACAAATATATAACGCAAATTTGAGTGGAAGGTGTGGTAGGTGAAGACAAAGGAAAGTATGTTTGGGTCAAGTGAATGATATTTTGAAATAAAGAGGTGTATCGAAATAGGAAAGTCTGACATTCTGTTCTCTGTCATTGAAATATTCGTTAAATAATTAAATGTCTTAAAATATGTATACGACATTTCTTAACGCATTCATTTCTATTTTATTTAGATAATTAAATTTAAAAAACTTGGTGTTAAATATACACAACATTATTCAGCAAGTAAAATGAGAAATATTTGAGTAGCCTATCATGATTTAACCAGCTTGAATATATTCATATGTCTTCTTCTTATTCTTGTACCATGTCTAGTCCCCCTGATATTCTTGAGAAAATATCTCTTTCTTTGACCGCATGGAACAACTCTTCAACTCTGGATACCCGTAAATTCGCGAATGTTGTGTAATTAAGACAGCCACCTTATACTGATTTCGCAACGCTCCCTCAATTATTTCCGAGGTTCTCTGACATTCTTGAGTAAATATATATTTCTTTGGCTGCATGGAACAACTCCTCAACTGTCTGAATACCTGTCAATTCGCGAATATTGCATAACTAAGGCAGACACCTTCTACTGATTCCGCGTTGGCACTCAATTTTGCGAATCAATATTAGTTTTATGAAGTGATATTTTTCTTCTCTCAATATATGATCAAGATAAGTAATCTGTCAACATTTTATGGTATTTAAGAGTTTTCATTCTACACCTGCTTGACGCAGCGCCTTTGGCTTTAAGATACTATGAAACCAAGAAATTCTGAGCGTTCTCCGATTAATGCACATTTCGAATGCTTCTAACTTATTTTGCAGTCTGGTCTTCATGGACCATATTTTAACTCTGTGAAGTTTAAAAACCATTAATAGCACTAAATCATGTGTTGGTGAAGTTTATGTATCCAAAGCAATTTCAAATGATTATATAATAAAATTATGCAATTCTGGATCCAAGTAGTGCAGAGCAGGTATGAGGACATAATTTCATATTACACGTCATGGTGAATAATTGTGAGAGCTCTGGTGTCAGGCAATGTAGGAGAGGCCGACGCATATTTCACTGTCTGCCTGGACGGCAGTCAAATATTTCACCCCACGGGGTTGTCCTTACCCCATCTAGCGGCAGTCTTACTTATATTATCGCGATTGGACACCAGCTACCTGTTTCGGACTTTTTGACGTAACTATTATAAAGCGCTGATTCACGAAACAAGATTTGAATGAATTTGATTAGTTTTGTAAAAAATATTTTTATATTCTCTTGTATAATATATCAACCAAAACAATAACAAATGTTCTATGTATAACACTATTTAATAACAAATTGACACATACAATACCTTTATAATGAGTATTTTTGAATATTCATTTATAAATAACTTTTTATTCCCCTCATTAGTGAAATGATAAAGAAATTTATTATGACATATTGAAATCCTTGAAGTTAAAGCCAAAACCTTTGATGAACTTTAAAGCAGCTCATAAGTATTCCTTAATTATTTATTTATTTTTGGCAAACAATAAACGATATATTCAGATTAAATGTCTGATAGGATGTTAAATGTCAACAAGAAATAAGTCTATTATTCATTAGATTATATATACAGGTTTTCTGATGTTAAGAGATATCTCTAGATTACTTATTTATTTTTGAACAATGTATGGTTGAAAATGTATACAACGTAAATTAGTTATAGTGCGCTTAAATACAAAAATGTAAGATGTTAGAAAATATGACAATAGTGAAGCTTTAATATTACTTGTAAAAAAAAAACGACAAGTAGAATAAAAACAAGTCAGGACTAAGAAAAGCCAGCGCCGTACTCCATGCATTTTAGAAAAATAACAACGTGCGCAAAAATATTGGTTATAAATTTTTTTTTAATTATACATATGAATAATCGGTTCAACATATCAAAAATAGTTTAAGAGGGAAAATCCACGAGAGTCAAGCCGTGATGCCCGATCCATGGCTGTAATAACATACACAAAACTTTTAAAGGTATTAAAACTGTCCCTAAAAATGTCGGAGGTATCATACATTCTCGTACAGTCGGATATAGTCTGGAATCTGGCAATTCTTAAAGGTATTCCAAAGTTAATCAATTCCAATAATTATAAATTATTAGGATTGAAATCACGGTGCAATCCCCAAAACTATTTTTAAAAACATTGCTTCTGTCTGGTAAGCAGATTTTGTCACAAACTATGTCTGAAAGTCAATGCATACTACCTACTCGTATTACTTATTCGTATAATTTTGTCACAAACTATGTCTGAAAGTCAATGCATACTACCTACTCGTATAATTTTTTTGTCTTTTACAATTTATTACTTGATTAAGATCAGTCATTGTAAATTGACTTCCATGTAAGATTTCTAATAACTTAAATTTAAAAATAAAATATACACAAAGTTTTAATTAGAAGTGGTGACGAAAAATAACTATGACTCAATACGATGATGTACTTCAGAGCAAGAAAAAATGTATCAATATGAATAAAAAAAAGACACAGTATGAAATGTCCTCCATCGTAAGGAATCAGAAGACCGGTGGGAATTAACAAGAAAAAAATTGTTAAATAATCCAAATGTGTTTGGATTATTTAACAGTTCGTAAGTTTTTAATATTATTTTCCGGCACGAATATTTTAAATAATAGGCAAAGGTTAAAAGTGTCCGTATTTCAAATATGTCAACAAGAGTGTGAATTTAACGTTTAATGTATAACATTATCACAATCAGTTTGAAAAATACATTTAGTAGGTGACAACAATTGTTTAAATCTATTTTGATTTTTTTCTCATCCCATGAACTGAGTTTATAAGAGAATAATATTTCCGTTCAATTGTTAGACAATGTAACTGTTTTTTGGGTAATAAAACCTTGAGCTTAAAAATCACCATTTTTATTTGCTTATATAATTTATTTTGTATCCAAAAGTTATGGTTTTTTTCATAACGTAATTTCATGTATACAAAATAAGAAATAAAAAATATGATGTATTGTTTCAAATGAAATACAAATATAAAAAGAAATTGAGTAAGTGTATTATTTATTCTTCTAAACTGTAATTGCTTTGCTAATTTTGTAAAATACAAAAGTTTCCTCTTTATGAAATAAGTTATATTTTAATTCCAATAATTGCGTTCTAGTTGAAATTTTAAAGAAGAAACCCCTTAATCATTTAAATTTCTTGAATAATTCGGTGAACAAGATAAAACATGCAAAACGCTGAGTTGTAAGAACCTGAAGCTCTTATCATTGGTTGAATAAGGTATAGGATTTTCCTCTCCTCCGTAATCTGACATTCCGTTTCAACCCTTTTTTAATCTTAAAATGCCAGTTTCTTTCGAGCTTTCGTTCTTCACTCTTGTTTTGCATTGTTGAAATAATAAGCTTTTCAATCAAAATTTGCTTTCCATCAAAGTCAAAAATTTATCAACGTGTGTCGAAAAACTAAAACAGTTGCCATCAAAACATGTGCGGGATTGAAACAACCTCGTAAAAAGGCACGCGAAAATTTATAAGAAAATTGAAACAAAATAATTATGCTGCGTAAGAATGTGAACATATGTGTATTCATTTTCCAACTCCTCACGAGATATATATGTAGTTGTATTTATATCAGTGTGGTAGTATGTAAAGGTATTAAAACTTTCCTGAAATACGAGTGTGTCCATAAATTAACTGTACTATTTATTACACAATTGATGCAATCTAGGTACGGAAAAATTCGAATAATTAAGTCTGGTATTATACAAAATGGTCCATGACTTTTATACAAACTGATTATGGAAAAAAGATAATTCTTTAAGAAAAAAAAGTTTGAGAATAAAATGATCAACTAAAAAGGAAGACTACTTTTAAATTATTTCGTAACTTTTTAATATTCTTTCACAGTACGAATATTTTAATTAATAGGCAAAGGTTAAAAGGGTCGTTTATCTTTATGCCGCTACTTTTATTTATCCCAGTTTATCTTTTTTTTGTTAATTTTTCTGATTCCACCAAAGCCAAGCGTAAAATTTCTGAGAACTTTCACAAAACCTTAAGTATTTCATTGTGTAAGGTTAGAGAAAAATAAAAGAATGAAACGTGATTGGTATTAAGATTGCCTCGTTTAATCCAATGGTAGAAATGTTTTCCAGATATAAAAATTAAGAGCTAAATTAATGGCAAGGTACATTTTCTTTCTCATAAATCTTTCTCTTTTTTCAACTGGCGATGTGATAAGATTTTCAGTGGAAATATTTTTTCTTTCACTGACGTATCTTTGAATATATTTTTTAATATTTTCATCAAGATTGTGTACCTGATGAAAATCCGTTATTTTGTAAGATGCTTTATTTACGTGATTTTTCAATGAATTTTTATACATTTTGATTTTACGTCAAATAATATTTTTTGAATAAAACGTGGTATTATAGTATGCAGTATATATATTTTCCACTTTAATTAAATAAGATTTTATACATTCTGAATGTATAATATCTTATTAAATAACTCTGGTGCCACTGTGTGGGCTTCCATAATTAAAATACAGTTAAAACATAGCCACTTTTTAAAATTATTTAATTTATTTAGAAGAAAAAGTAAGAAATAACGTAGAATAAAATGAAGTGAACGATGCAATTTTATATAAGTAAGATATATTTTTTTTAACTAATAAATAATAAATATTTCTGTAAATCGGTTTTAATATTTTCGTCAAATTTTATTTCGTTTGAAAGTTGATTAAACTGCAACAAATTTCTGTTTAATTGTTTTTATAGCTTTTTCCGAGTATTTCCGAGAAAAAAAATTAAAGTTTTTTTCTAATTAGATATTTGTTTATAATATAAAAACAAAACTGCTTTTTTCAACTATGATTCTGTTACATGGTTCATCTGAAATATTTGTATAAAAGTTTGTTATGCAATAGTTAAGTTATATGTATGTACAGGTATATGGCCATGTACACGATTTAATAAACAAAACTCTACAATATAAATAAATAAGCTGGTAATGTCGGCAAATAGATACTATTTGGACTTTATACCATAACTTAAGTCTCATCTACTCTCCAGGAATATAAAAAGTAAACTTAATAAAACACTCCTAAGACCTGTGCTAATTTGTGAAGATTAGATACTCAAGAAATGGGAAGAAATAGATATCGATACTTTGACGGAAAGATTTTCCACAGAATATGTGGTCCAATTTTTGACAATGGTGCGTAGAGACATAAATATAGCGAATATATCAATACCTGCGTGGCAAAGGAAACGTATCGAAAGTTATAAAAATGCTAGACTGCGCGGACTTGAGCCCTTATACCGCATGCAGAACACAGACTTTACTTGAAAAGCTTTGTGCAGTGACCCGGTGGGGCGTAGGAAAGTGGGGATAAAAATGCTGGTATGGCTGAATGGTGTTACAGAGAACAACGAATTAGAGAAGAGGTGCTGATGAGGAAGATAAGAGACAGAAATTTATTTGGCAATAAAAACATTACAGTTAGCAGTGTGAAAATTGTGGTGTGGATGCTCTTATAGTAGCCTATGCACCGGTTTGGATTTTCACCAGAACAATGAGTGATATGCGCACAATCTCAGGTGCGGAAAACCACTCAACTCACTTAGCCCCTTATTTTGGGTTTAATGTACCTCTTGGTTTGAAGGTAGGCAACTTAAACTACACTCCAGGCAGTCTCTGGGTTTAGTCAGTAGCTTGCTTAATTTAACAGCGCTTAGTTTCAAGAAACGATGCCTTAAATTTCTTGAACTATCCATGGGCCGAGGCAGATATGTATTTTGGTTACACAAGAATCGAGTGGCTGATTCATCTTGTGTGACTGTGAAGACATTTTGACGCGAAATTCGATAAACCCCAAGAATAAAAGCGTAAGAAGTGATTTTCAGAGATAATAAAAGAAACAAATGGTTTATTTAAATATTTAAAACCAATGAAATGAAATATATATTTTTTAACTAGTAATGTATCTCGCTTTGGAATATAATGATATTAGTATTCGTTTAGCGAGAAACATCAATATACAAACTTTTGAAATAAATCACATTTTACTTCATAATTCTCATATAATAAATACAACCAACGTACAGCACTTATTGTTTCGTAGAAATCTCTTCCAACAAAACAAAAATATGTATAAGACGTCTTTAGTGAACTAAATGGAATCGTTTTTAAATAAATTGGGTACTAAAGAGAATTGAACCCACAACCCACGGGCTGGAGGGCAGGTAGGTGTCTTACCAATCAGGCCACGGAGGTCTACGGTTGTTAGAAAATGAAAAAAAAATAAAGGATTTAAAAATAACTATCAACATATTTATTTTAGGTCAAGAACGACTCACTGATAAAGAAAAATTGTCTATAGCGGATGTTGAAACTGAAATTACTAAAAATGTCCAAGTTAGTGGAATGAAAGTTGAAAAAATAGCAAATAAATAAATGAATGCCATTACGAATGATGAGTTTAAAAGATGATGAGATAAAATATGGAAGATCATGGTACCTTGATTGACCTTGGCGCTACTAAGGACGATTACATACGAGTAAGTCAATTTGTGATAGGCATATCCTATTGCATATACATAAAACAAGAAGTATTTACATATTGTTTGCGTCTTACTAATAATAATAAAACAGTGCTGTTAAGAAAGCAAACTCTCCCCAAGGGCATGTTATTTCTCTATAAGGTTCCTGAAAACTAGCAATAGTTTACACCGTTTGGGTCTATATACTGCTGTTTGTTCCCAGTTATGCTAAGAATTTTTTTAAGCGTCTTATACACTAAGTCCCTATTTCTCTTGCACTGCAAACCATTTTTTCTTCTGTCTTTCTTCAAGTCATCATAGAAGATATTTCTTGGAAGTCTGTAAAACTATGTAATCAGACAAACACTTGCGAGCACGCGACGTCAAAACCTTGATTCTACGGCAGGTAGCTCTTCTCATAACTTCATAATTTGATACTCTATGATACCATCAATCTTCGTTATAAGCCTGACATGTCTCTGCTGACATTTTTCAAGTAGCCTACGGTGTCATCTGTAGTGGACCTATGATTTGCATCCATATCTCTGAGAGAGTATGATTACAGCTTTACAAACTGCCGTTTAAGTTTTCAACGTAAGATCGTTAAAATAAAAGGAAAAATGAACATAATTTTTTCATCTCTTTTTTTTCAAGAAATAAATCACTCTTATTCTCTTTTATTTGCTATTACCTTTGCATCAATTAATTCATTTTCTAGTCTACTCTCTCACGAATAAAACTCAATATTTTCCTCAGGAACGTATCTTTCGCTTTGTTTACGTCTCATAAAAGCATGCAAAGAGCACATTTTTATGATAAAATGGGATCATAAGGATGGCGGGAAGTGCCACGAGCAGACAACACGTATTGTGCGACTCGGAAGAAATTTATGATCATGATTTGATATTGGGTGGTCCAAATATTTTGTGATCATACCAACATCATATCTACTTGTTATTTGCAAATTGATTTGTATTTTTTTTAATCAAAAACCATACAAACAAACATAAAATATACAGAAAAAAAATTTGAATTAAAATAATTAAGATGATTCAACCGAATATGACGGATGAATGGTAGAAATGAAAGCGTTGCGAAGAATGTGTTAAAAACAATGAATGATAAAATCAAGAACAAAGACTGAAGTAAAAAATGTGGATTGAAGGAAGACGTAAAAGGATCATGGAGATGATTCGGTGAAAGATAAAGAATGAATTGTAAAATATTAAAATATGATCTGTATACATAGTATATAATGTATAAGAAGATTGGGAAAGCCTAGAAAAACGAGGCACTACTAAATGAATCAGGTTTTTTAAGAGAGAAAAGGGAAAAACCTGTATAATAGGAGAGTTCAGTTTGATCCCACTACCACCTGTTATGAGGGACAAAATAAGTCTTCATCCAGCGCGATCTACACTAGAAGATCGAATTCTTCTTTTTTTTCATGAGCGCGATGTCACGTTGTAACGAGGAACGAATTGCTCAAGGAGACTCCTTCTCTGGTCACGACACACCTACTCATAAATGTGAAAATAATAGTAGTGACGACGGACTTTAAGTCCGACATTATGGAAAAAGGAAAATGACTGGCAGTGCAGTAAATATACTTATGAAGGGGCTTATGGCCTGGAATTTAAACAGCCTAGCAAGTTACCAGTATATTCGCTGAAAATTTCGAATGCAGCAAAACTATCCTATGACACCACTAGATTGGAGTAGCCAATAGGCAGAATATGAACAGATGTAAGGCTGAGTGAAGTTCCTTTCAGAAATGATTGACTCGATTATCATCGCAGTACCACAAAATGTGATCTGCGGATTGATCCAGATGAGCGTAAAATTACAACAGAGTGAAGAGACAAAATCGAAGCTTAAAAATTTACCATTAAAGCTCCCATGGTTTGAAAGAAATTGGATAGTCCAATAGTTTGGGTATACCCACAGAAAGCCGATGCGCGCATCGATGCGAGGGAAAAAATTGATTGTCTGTCTGTCTTTCTGTGGAGAAAGTCGACCAACGATATAGCTAAGATGGCAACAATAATGGGAGAGTATGAATGATGATGTATATGGGCATGGCAGAAGTGAAATATGTGTGCCAGAATAAAATTAAGTGGAATGGGAATAAAATTTCTTTCTGTAGACTCCAATTGATGTATATGGCGTGATGATAATGATTATAAAAAAATCTTCACCATCAACAATGACATCAAGTTATTATATTTTATTGAATATAAGATAAGACGTAACATTTTTTAATTGCATGTTTAAGGAATATTTGAAAAACTATAAACATATATCTCATTTACATTTGTGAAATATAAATATTTTAAAGCGTAAATCAATTTTTATGTTTCCTCGTTTCGAAGACACGTTTCCTTAACTTCCCAGGCAGACCTTATCTTTTCAGACAGACATATCTTATCTTTTCAGACAGACATACCTTAAAATATTTGATTCGTTGATTAATTAATGTTATTACAATGTTAAAAAAACTCCTTATTTTCTTACAATTTATATTAATGAAACTATAAATCACGTGATTTTCAGTTGTCTTTAAGAGAGATATTGTGTTTGTTTTTAAAGAATAGATATAATGAAACTCAAACGTATCCTTACACCTCCGAATACAAGACGAAAAAAATGCCTGTTTTATTTGAAGACACAGCGCGGGGTTCGAACCAACGAACTTCTACACGGAAGTTCGCGCGGCACCTTATCAATTAATTTAATAATCGCCATATCTTGACCACTTCCAATGAATGTTGCGTATCTATTTAAGTCCACGCTGAACTAGTACTCCTCTTGGTAAATTTTTTTGCAAGAGTTTTTCTTAGGAAAAATATTAATTGAATTTTAACACATTTTTAACATTGTAAAATAGAATATGAAATGTTTATATTTGCAAATATTAAGTATCTAATCGAGGAAAACTTAACCTTCAACTGATATCAATAAAATATTTGTTATGTTTATATTTAATGTAATTTCAAAACCTTTCATTTTTTCAAAAGGGAATGCGAAAAGTTTATCAGTGGAAAACAAGCTGATTTGTTTTTTTTTAAATCACTGTTATCAAAACTTTTAAGTCTCCAACTCAGATTTGAAATCAAGTCACTTGGAACAAACAAACACTCTATATAAAAATTCAATATGTTGAAACTTTACAATGGTTAAAGTTGCGCCATGACAGCAAAAAAAACACATTTCCTTTTTACCCGGGAAACAAAATGGCGGTATGATTACCATAATATAGAGAAATATCGTGATGTCATCCCTTCCGCACCTCGCATATGAGTTTTTGTCATCATTTCAGTGGCGGATTCTATCTAGCGGCTAATGAAACTCATGCGTCGTGGCTTCAGGTTCCAAAACAACCACTGACATGTACAACTCTTCCAGGAAAATATTCTGTTCACCATATTGAACATTTTTCTTAAGGCTGGTAATAATTTTTATAAAGAAATTTATTCATCTGTAAAAAAATCTTTTGTCAAATTTTGAAATCAGATGACCTCTGTGTCCTAGTAAATATCCACCTGATCAAGAGTTTGCGAGTTCGGTTCCCATTGGTACTGATTTTTTAAATCGGGTGTCTGCCTGTTTTCCAGCACTGACCCCTTTAACACCTTTCTGGTAGGTTGGTAGAGATTACCACCAGGTAGTTAATAATAATCATATATTATTATGGCAATGGTAAATGTTATATAATTTAAAACATATTTGAAGTACTTATGAGTTTTCTTTAATCAAAACATTATCAATATTTTTAAGAAAATGTATTGTGACAAAAAAATAATGAAACCTTGTTTTTTCACTTATTGGTTTATTTCGAATAAATAAAAAATAAAATAAATGGTTCAAAAAAACGTTTGGTTCACTTCCAAAAAATTGTAGATCCGCCACTGTCGCACCCTTACTTCCCCCGCTTTCTCATCATGTCAGATCCTTGTGGTAGGGCGCCCTAATCTGGGGTGAATCACCCCCGAACGGTGACTCATGTGAAATGTAACAATTAGCCCTGCCTTTTCATAAAATTTTCCTCTTTAACGAGCCATTAAGAATGTGCTTAAAAGGCATCAACATTGTTGAGGATCATAATGAAATAATTCAAAATTTTCGTTATGGCCGAGCGGTTAGTGGTCGACATTATATCTTTAACGGTACCAAAGTAAAAGCCCCGTCCACGAGCTTTTACGACTAATGTAAACATATGTTTATATTATTTTATTACGACTGTGGTTAAGTACCCTGTTTCTTGGTTACCCTTACTATTGCAGATACCAAGTATCTGTAATCTCACCTGTAAAACAAATAAATAAATCGAATAATAAATAAAATTTATTGTTGAAAATATGCTGAAACAATTTTTCATTCTTAACTGTTTCAAAACAATTATTTTAAATTTATTATGGCGCATACTTTGTCTATTTCTAAAATAATAATGCAAATAATCGTTTTTGTTAATTTTTTTTCTCAAACCAATAGATATGACCGAAGTCATAGGTATCCTTATACCTTTGAATATTAGGTGAAAAAGTGCATGTGTCATTCGAGGGGAATAGCACACGCGGGGTTCGAACTGACGACTTTATATGGCAATCTCTTCCAACCAACCAGAAAGATGTTTTTATAGGCCCTAAGTGTTAACCAGACTGGAATCCTATTAAAAAAAACTGGGTTCCAGCGGGGATCGAACCCGCAACCTCCGGATCGGCAGACAAGTGTCTTACCACCTGGCCACGGAGGTCGTCATTACTTACAAATAAAATATTAAAATTTTGTAACTTTCAAATAAATGCATTAAGCATCGGGAAACGAACTTTGAGCGACCCACAACGATTAAGGCGTTGAGCATTCTTAAACACAAAATGGAAATTTTCAGTTTAAAATTAATTAATAAAAATCATGTAAAATATTATTCACGTGTTATTTGAAGGAATATTATCAAGTTGTTCCCACTATACGAAACCTCAATAGAGAACCTTCATATACGCCATTTTTTTTATGGAAATTCGTTTTCTGGCCTTTTATTTTTAAATCGCTCACAAAGATTTACTGTAAAACTCTTAATTATTCAAATTAAACTTTTTCCAGCGAAATATATTTCAGCACATATCATAGATATTTGAAGATTCGCTTACTTCAGCACCACCAATTACTATTTTATACAGGGAAAACACCATAAAGATTTGTTTTTATTTCTTAACATGAAAACAGAAAAAAAAAACAATCCTCTAGTCTTCAAATGTCATTTTTTATCTCAGAATGCTCAACACCTGAATCGTTTAGGCTCGCTCAAAGTTCGTTTCCCGATGCTATTATACCCCCTGCCTTCTTTCCAAATGTCTACCCTTGAATTCACCCCTTGATCCAAAGTTTCTCAAACTTACTACACGCAGGACCAGCTCTAGAGCAGTGCTTCTTGTTCACGAAACTAAAATAATTCCTTTTTTTATGTAATATAAGGAAACAACTTTTTAAATCGTTCTTTTAATTGCTTTTTTTTATAAAATTTACTTTCGCGTAATCAGTTTTTTATATTAAGAACGCCATATTTTTTAAACGTTTTTTGCAAACTTAAAATTATAAATATGGTAGAATATACGAGTATATCATCTCCATAAATGAAAATTTCAAATTCAATTAAAATATACGAAATTTTCGCTAAACCTCATATGTGATTTTAGCTCAGAAACTGTTATTTTCGAAAATGTAATATACGAGTATATGCATTCTTCTCTGTCTTTGCTTTCTACAGATATTTTCACCATAAATAATTTTCTATTAGTAGGTAGTTCTTGCCTTTTAAAATGAGCTCTAAACACTATAAATCGATAGGTTGCAAGCTATGGCGTCATCATAATTTAAAGTTGATGGAACATTCATAATAAATTCGTTATAAACAATGAAAATCTTTTAAAGTTATTTTAATTTAGAAACAAAACATTTATGGGAATCAAGTTTTGTTATTTTTAACTGATATATGTTGTTAGTAAAACAAAACAATATTACAATTGAACTTGCGTAAAATTTACATAATTATTGCTACGTTCTTTAACTTGTAGTGTATAATGTTTTTGTTGCGTCCTCACAATTTAAAAACACTAATTTCCAACGACTAAATAAATAAAACAAGAAAACTCTCGTTATTTTACACACTCGTAAGTCAATTTTCAACTTATTTCTTACTTTTCAAAAAAAAAATATGTGCCACTTATTTTTTATGCTTTTTTACTCTAAGTGTACGAGTATATCACCTTTTATTTTTTCCCTTTAGTGAACGAGAGTTGTTTTTTTTTTTCTTTGACTTACCCAAAGGCTGAAAAAACTGAGAATCTCTTGCTTAGTCTTTTTCTTCTCACTAGCGCACAAAGCGCAAAGACGATTTTCCTTGCATACCCTCGCTGTATGTACTATTGTTTGAAGTTTTGCAAACCCCGTCCGACCAACACTAATGTTTAAGTCGTTTATTCTGTATATACTCACTACTAGAAAGAAATGCAAATCATTGAGGTATGGCTTGGTTTTGTTTTGCTGAATAAAGTATGATTGTTTCACTCACAGAAATGAAGCCAAACAAATATAAAGGTAAGCGAGAGATTAAGGAGGGTTCACATTCGTCCGGTTTTTTTACTGTCTGAAAATATAATGATTATGTATATTTTTTTATTCTCAATTAACTAAGAAAAACAGGTTTTCTTAAAAAAAAAATTATATACCTTGACATACTTTTAAAATATTTTGTTTTGCCATTTTTTTATAAAAGTAAGGAATTAAATAACTTGCGACTTGTGACAAAAATTGAAAATGACTGACTAGGTGATTAATAATTGAACCAATGTATATTCATTTAACAGGAGGTTTCTGGTTTGAATGAATGAATGGCCATTATTCGTAACGAGTGTAATGGAAGGCAAAATAAAAAATAGAAAGATAAGTCATCCACAGAGCTATATTTTTCTGTGATATAAAACTTCAAAATAAGAATACACGAGGAATGAAAATGTTCTGAGTAATTGTATACAAAACATTTATTATGTTACACTTCGTTGTGTATATGTAGTAGTACTACCTGGCGGATGTTATTATTTAACGATCAACATAAAAATATGTAAAGTGACCTTGAGTGAACCATACTTGATTATTTTTTTTATAAAATGTGGAGAGCTACAAAAATAAACCCGTTGTAGTCAATTTAAAAAAACATATATCTTACCAAATAGACATTAAAAGTATTTATATTTATTTACTAATCATTTTACATTAATTATGAAATTATCCTGTCATCAATATACAAATTCAATTAAAGAAAACTCCGTCTTCTATCAGTTTTCCCTTTCAAATTATATTTTCTGTAACCTTATACGATGGACCTTTTAAAAAAATCGCTAAAATAATAATATTATATGTCATATGAAAATCTTTTTTTCCAACTAAGTTTGTTTATTTTTTTATACTATAATTTAAAATCTTCTAACTTGTATAAATTTCTCCCGTAAGCAAAGTTTTCTATTGAAAATCTGAAAATTCCACGAATTTTACGAAATCGAGGAAAAACGCGTATCAAAGGATTAGTTTGTTTCCTATGAAAAGGCTAAATTCTGAATAACCAGATTATCCTTTAGGAATAGTGCTTAAGGCTTTATAAGGAAAATCGACACAAAAGGGTGGAAGCTTGTGCTCTCTTTCTTGCCTAATCGCCTGTGTGATTCTCATCCCTTTCATATAAACATAGATACATATTCTTTTTGAACGATGGAAATTTGTTCCCTCAAAAGTACCAGAATTTCGTTTCACATATTTTTTCGCTCGCATGGCACTCATCAAAATATTCAAAATGGGGTTAAAGACAATTATTTTTGGTACCATCGGTAATCAAACAAAACACCTCCGGTCGAAAGTCAACATCTTGCCACCTAAGTCATGATGGTCTTCAATATAATATCTAGACATACTCGTATACATCTAGATACAGAAACCAATACAGAATCTGGTAAATGGAATGGGGGGACCAAATATGATTTATTATAAAATAGTTATTCTGAATGTGTGCTGTATGATACATCGTTTTTTATCTAAAGATCAATTGTATCATTAGATTCCCATTCTTCATATATTTTTATATGATTGGTAGGCAAGGATAGCATTTGCAGTCGTTTGAGAAACCCCTAATGAAGAGTTTGTAAAAAAAATAAAAGGGAATTTTTATACCAAAATAAAACATTTGATTTAAAAAGCAGGATCGTTAATAACAAGAAGCATTTGGATATTGCGTTTTCATCTTTATAAATCATTCGATTTCACTTTTTAACAAAAATCTATATAAGAAAAATTATCTCTAAATAAAAATTAGGAAAAACATATTTATAACTTCGATAATATTGATTCAATGGAAAAACAATATCCTTAATAATAAACTGGATTTATAAGGTCATTCATAGAAAAGGAAAATTGACATGAAATAATACAATATTTAGGCATTGTATCGAAATCTGATTAAATATATCTAACGAACGTTATATTCTTACCAATTTATTATATCCGTCAGTTAAAGCTTTGTCGTTTTTGTACTGTCATCGACACACAATTTTCTCCAGACTCAAAGCTGTTGACAAGTTGCTGTTCACTTAATATTTTTTTATTCTTAAAAACTGATGACAGTTCGGTTGTAGGTTACAAGAGATAAAAAGTTGCATGGTTCAGTTAATGTAACAATCTCAATTTTTCTAAATTTCAAGACATTATTTAAAAGTACATTAAAATTTTGAAATAGGTAAAGGCAGAAAAGAAAATTATTTTGAAAGAAAAGGGCGTTTTTTTATTAGAAAGGTGAATTATAACATTTTTATAAATATATGTAGTGGAAAATATGAAAAGAACAGGTAAAATGTATTATCATTATAGATTCTTATAATAATGATCACAACAATATGGGTGATGGTAGAACTATTGGCTCTCATGATCTTCATAGCAATTTCGTCGGAAATATCATTATTTCAATAGGATAACATCAAGTGACAAAATCAACGGTGAATTTTCATATAAACATATATCAGAATACAGACTTACTCACGGGTAACAATTATTTTCTATTCACACCATGTTATTCTACAAAATATATTCTCTTATATATAATATTCTCAACTGTCTCGTCCCCCCTCAATACTTGTCGAAAATGGTCAGTGCCTCTCCGATCATGAACATTCTCAACGTTCAAGCAGAGATTGCCTATTGACATTTTCAGTTCAGCGCTCTTCTTTCTTCACGTCATCGTTTACGGTCGTATGTATAAAGTTAGAGTAAATAAAGTAACAGCTCTTCGCAGGACACTCCATTTTTCGCACGTGTGAGAAAAACGACGTGTTGTTTTTGATGCATGCAACAAAATAAAGTGTTTTCAATACTCTTTTGACAATTTTGAAATAAAAGCGGTTTTAAGTTTGGCGTTGATAAATACCACAAATTATTTATCAAATTATGATCAATTCGAACCAATTTATTACCTTAAAATCATCCATCTATTGCTGCTTGCTCTTACGTTGTGAATTTTATTTTGGCAATCATCTCACGTAAAGTCGCTTTCTTAACATTTCCAATAATCTTGTATAATACTTAACCAATGATCTGTCACACCTTTTCCTATTTTTTAGAATAATATAATGTACACATTTGATTACGTAAATCAAGTTTACCAAATTCCAGTCTTACCAGGTGTGACGCCTGCTCTGCTCAGCCGGGTGACAAAGGAACAAATCCTCTTTGATCTCAGGGTTCGTTGGATTCCTTGAATTCTGAGTAACTCTCTCTCAATTGTTTTACCAGGACAAGGGGGACAATTAAACAAATTTAAGTTTAAAAACAAGGAGTTTATTATATATAAATAGATTAACTAAAAAACAACCTTGAGCGTGGCCCAAGGAAAAAAAAAATTTAAATTCGGTTCCCGAATCAGTGGCTCGAAGTTTTTGTGTTGTGATAATTCAAACAAGGGGGTGTACAATAGCAAATTTCTTAAGGAAAGCCAGGGCAGAAGGTCCCGTCACGAAATCCAGCATTAAATACAAGTAAAGAATATTCACCCAAAATTGAAGATGTCGTCTTGAAGCGTCAATGTATACGGCAGAGAAAATGCAGCTAGAAATACTGGTAGTATTCAGTGTGAGCAGCGTGAAGGAGATCCGTACAGCACCGCGTCCCAAAGAAAAGAGGGCTGGCGACCCGTACGCCTCCCCTTTTAAAGACAATCGTGAGAGAGAGAGGAGAATTATTTCCATCTCCCTTAGTAATACGAGTAGCGCCCGAATGTACAGACGTGGAACTAAAACGCACGTGGCGACAAATATGTCCAGAATGACGAGATAACCCGCGCCAGGTATAACATTTCAGAGGGAAGCCTTCTCAGAATCATATCTGGGTGTCCCGGATAACAAACGGTGTTTTGAAACTTCGGCAGAAGGATAAAGAGGTTTTATTACCTTTTTGTATTTTAAAATATTCCAGTATTTTATGATATTTTATTTTTATATTTTCAAAACGACCACATGGTCAGTCATCGGTCTAACCACGTGATCTATAAAACATGACATGTCGAGAATTTACAATATCGAGGACGTATACTATGCAATTTATCCTGAATGCCTTTTGGAGGATTTATTTCATTTTACATCGCGATAATTTCGCCCTCTATTTAACTGTGTTTCTAAATAAAAATATAGTCCTCACAGATCCACATATTACATATTTTTTTGGTTTTATAGTATGTCATATTCAATTTGTCAAAGTTAAAACACAAATATTCTTTATCACACATGTGTTTAACATTTATTATATGGAAAATTATTAAAAGTTTTCAAGTTAAAATTAATATGCATTTCTAGATTTAAAAAAAACGAGAAAACGAAAATTCTCAAATAAAAATTAATCAACATACTATTATATAATTTATTCCCCATCGCCCTTTTTACTAGGCGAACATTTTCATCGGCGTACTATTTGGTATACTTTTGTTATGTTTAAATGAGGTTTTGATTCTTTCTTAACAATGTTCTATCAAAAGCATTATTCTCGGACAAATGGGGACTAAAATTATATTAAACTTTAACTGTATAAGGTACAACCTGATGGGTTTATTATGCGTGGCAATCTTTTCCAATCAAAATAGATATTTAAGTCCTTAAGCGAAACCCAAACTGTAACCCTTATTAAAAAAATTGAGTTCCAAAGGGAATCGAACCCGCGATCCTCGGATTTGGTGTTAAGGGGTTTTCCTAGACTACGAAGGTCTTTGATGATCGCGGGAATAATCCAGAAACTCGCCAGGTCTTTTATTTTGTTACGAATAATTAATGTATTACTTTCAAATGATTGAAGATTTTAGATGTTTAATTTAAAAGCTATTTTTGGCAAACGATTAGTCAAAAATATTTCATACGGTAAATATGTGCCCGTTTGGGTTGAAATTCCACAAAATTTATTTTTAGATGTGTCGGAATAGTAAATGAATTTCAAAAGGCACTGCTGAACGTTTTTGATGCTAAGCAAACAAAATTTCTCTAGAATCCAGATGAATCGCAGGTGGTTTGTAGAATTGTTTATCTTAATTGTTTTAGCATTTTCTCCTTATTTTTATGTAAAGAGTAAGAACAAATGTATTTATATATGAGAGTTTTCTTAGCATAATATGAAACTTTTAGCTTAGTATTAAGAAACTGTAAAGACTATTGCAGAAAATTGAATTCTTGAGAAGATTTCTAGACAAAAATTCGTGTGTTTCAACCCTCCTTCGCATATGTGGCAGATTTATCATATTCAATAAAGGAGATAGATACACCTTTGGTAAAACGGTTCTATTTTTCTTGTTAACAGCCGCCGCCGTGTAGGGCTAAAAATTACATAAATTTTACCATTTTAATATTAAATTCAACCGCATTTTAAATTTATTTTAATATAATTTAAGATGTATGTATATATATAATATTTTAATTGCACGATTTTGAGCAAAAGCGTTTATCGTTTAATGTAAACTTTTTACTATTGGAGCGTATAAAATAATATTTTGCATATGCAGCGTTTACGATTTATAACATGCAGCGTTAACGATTTATAACTAAAAGCCAAATATTCTCCAAATCTAATTTATAAAAAAATTAAAATTCATTTCCTTCCTGACACTAATAAAAAGGAAATTTTTCAATTTTTTTTCAAGCAAATTATTTTTTTTAATAAAACTCAAAAACCATTCAACCTCATTGAAAATAAAACAAACATAGGGCACACAAATGAATACTAGTAAAATAATGTGAATACCAAAGTTAGAGCGCCCTTGGGATGAGTTTATTATCTAAACGGCGCTATCTAAATAGTCATTTTTTATACTTTCTTGTAGGATGTCGTAAAGACAAAGTTTTCGTTGCTAACTTAATTTTAAACGTGATGAATGTATATTATTATGAAAGGTCACTTTTTCAGCAATTTTTTGTCCAAATTTTTTGAGAGACTTTTTTTATGATCAAATCAAGGCTTTGATCAATAATTATCAACGTTCTGCTACAAGAGATGTAATGAGATAATTAAAATATTAAAAAACCACCGTACGCGAGTACTTAGTGCCATTTTGGTATTGAATTTATTTATTTTTTAAAAGAATAGATATGACCGAAGTCATAGGTACCCTTATGCCATCGAACACTAAGCGGAAAAAGTGTATGTGTCGTTCGAGGAGAGTAGCACAGCGCGGGGTTCGAACCGACGATCTACCGCACGGAAGTCCTGTGCGTTACATGCACCACCGAATTAAAAAAAAAAATACATTACTCTCCGGACCACCAAATTTAATATTATTTTTTCTCATGCCATTTCTATATTTTCTAATATCATTGAAAAATACATTGTTTTTTTGTGTTCGGGTTTTTTTATTTTAATCGTTAAAAATATATAAATGTCTTAAATATGTCTTTTTAAACCTCGCTCCCGTGAAATAGTTGATAAATACCACAAAATCCCGCAGTAAATCCATATAAGTTTTTGTTCGCCGGTAAAACTCGGCGTATAAGTTACTCGTAATTTTTCATCTTTTACAAATCCTTTGCAAGAAGAGTTTGTTTTCGTTTTCCCTCGAGACAGATGCAATGAACACCTAGCGAATATGAAAGAAAACTATTTTCTTAGACATTTGTTGCTATAGAGTTTTTATATTGAAGGAATCCTTATTTATTTTTTAAAGAATTAAGTTGTTACATTTTTACTAATTATTATATTTAGTTATCGTGACTTATCATATATATCCCTTGAGGAGAGTTTGCTTTCTAAACGACACTATTTAAATTATTATTTTATTATAATAAACACATTCTTTACAAATATGTTTAAAATTCGTAAATTTACATACGATCTTTGAAAGCCCAGGCTGAACAGAATAAATTCAATAAAAAGGTGGAGAAAAAGCAAAATATTATTTATCCTAAAAGGATTTCATTTAAAGGTTATTTAGCCTCCTGACAAACCCTTATATTTGAAGACACGATAAATGGGTGCCGTTTTGCATTTTATGAATGCTCACCGTGTTTTCTGTTTGTTGGGATATGTGCACCGTTCAGAATATATTTGTAGGGAATTTCCATATTTTGTTGATAGAACGGTCCTCGGGCACTCTTTATTCAGGGCATTTCTGGTGCCGTTGGCATGAACAAATTGAGAATCCGGCCAAGGAAACATATGTTCTAGCACACAACTTATATTTATATTTTAATAAATCTTTTTATCTCGCTTTTCATATTTTTGATTTGGTATTCACTTTTAGAAGTACCTGAACGTGAGTTAATTTATATACAAAATGAGTTCTGTTATTTGAGCAGTATGTTTACGTATGATGAGCGAATTGAAAGAGACTTTGTAAGAAGGGAAGTGACAGGAAATAAGGTAAACGGAGCACATAACGTAATATATAACCACAACTTAACGTAATACACAACAAAAAAGGTAAAACAAAATCATAAAAATATATGGATAATTTATGTAGCATAATTTATTTACCATATATTCGAACCTACTATCATTGATAAATTAAACTAATTACACAATAATAGATGTATAATTTGAGTGTTGAGGGAAATTCGGGAGTGCAGCCATTTGATAAGGAACTTCATCGCATCTGCATAAGTTTTGAAAACAAATTTGATAAGAAAACCGCACAAAACTACCAAGGGTAGACCTTTCTAGATCATCGGTTCAGGTATGTGACATATGGAAAACAAAACTTGGACTTGGGAGAAGAAGTTTTAAAGTTAGATGAATTATGTGGCGATGCGTGTACTATGAGCCATTTATGGAGTCTCGATAAAATTATGTGGCGATGCGTGTACTATGATCCATTTATGGAGTCTCGATAAAATTATGTGGCGATGCGTGTACTATGAGCCATTGATGGAGTCTCGGTAAAATAAATAAGCAGGAATGAATGCATATATGCAATTGATATTTTAATAAAAAAAACGTTAAAATGGTTTGGATATTTGGAGAGAAGGAATGATAAAGGGAATGGATCAGAAATGGCAAGTATATGTCAGAGACATATTGAAGAAAATGTGGTTGAATCAAGTAGATCAAATTTTGGAAAAGGTAAAGCGAGAAGTATGAATATGGAAGATTGTGTATAATGATATGTAGGAATGAAGAATAGGCAGAAGAGAATCGATAGAAAATGATATAATCCTGCTTACCCTGCAAAGGACATCGCGTGATGCATGTGTGTAGATAAAAATAACTCAAGAGAATAGCTTATATAATTTATTTGCATTCAGTATAATTTTAAATTATTCTTGATAATAATACGTTTTAACATTTTTCTTTTTATAGAAATTTTAAACCAAAATTTCTTTCTTACAAAAAAGTTATATAAAAATTTGCATTTTTGTTCGGTATGATAAAATATTAAAAATTATATAAGAAAATGACTAAACTGCGTATGAAAATTGGCTGACTTACATCATCATTGATGATGTATATACAAAAAGGACCAGTCCATAGTTTGTCTCTTCTGAGATGATTGAGGGCACATCACGTCTTCTTTTAATGGTCTAGTTAGTATACAACTTTTTATTTACTAAATTTAACCATGAAAAACAAAAAAGTGAAAGGAGATTCAACGATGTAATGGTCAAAGTTAGAAAGAAAGTAATATAAAATAAACAAATAATTAATTAATTAATATTTAGAGTTGTAAACTGAAGAATTCTTTACTTACATAAAAATGCCATCACGTCATATCTCTTTCGGGGAAAGCTAAAAAAGCCTCTTTTTATTTTAGACTCATAGCCTTTGCTTCTTCTACAACCAAACATTCGTACACACGTGCTATTTTTTAATACTAATTTTCTTTCGCTGAATATTTTTCAAGGGTTAACTTTCCGTCAGTATTCCTCTTCATCGTTATTGATTACTTTTAGTACTTATATTTGCTTTATTATTTTTTCGCAACTTACTCTCTGAATGTGCCCAAACCTTCTGTAAATTACCTATATTATTATTATTTTCATTTCGAACACGCAGTTTTAAACACCCGTTTTAAACAAACAGTAATTATTAGCGGATTACTTTCTATGTAATTTATTGTAATATTAGGTACTTTTTTGCAAGGTGTTGTGTAATATGAGATATTATTTGCAAATATTCCGCTCTGATCACTTGTTTCAACGACTCAGTTTCACTTTTATAAATGAAGGTGTGATCTAGTTTTTGAAGATTTTGCGGTTTATTCATTGCCAAAAACAAAACGAAAAATCTTTTAACTTTGTTTCCTTGCATCAACACTTGATCGATTTCTTTATCTTAACATCTTTTGAGAACATGCTTGATAATACAATTCTTCAAAAGACTCACATCCTATTTATCTTAGAAATAACTTAATTGGAATTTGTCTTGTAAAATAGCTTTTCAAATTTCATAAACCATTTTATTCTCTTTCCAATTAATATGTTTAAATTCGAATATATTATTCTAAGAGAATTGGGAAGACCCGTATTTATTTAGCTTCAATTTCCATTATTCTCCCATTATATCCACAAAACAATGAAACAATATGGCAGTTTAAAATTAAAAACTTCCATCCTGTTTGTACCTCGGCGAGAGCTTAGTTTCTACTTAAGAAACGCTTTGTCAAAACTTCGGCTGAGCCAGGTTTTTATTCACAGCCGGTTTTCTTGGGGCAATAAGCTGACAATCCAAATTTTCCCCCACAGAAAATCGCTTGGCGGTGTCGTTTGGAATGCGAACACAAAAAGGCGTACTTCTTTTTAACTCCTTTCCTGATAGTGATATATTTATAGCGGTAAATTCTAATTTTAAATGTTTAAGCCTTTCATTCACAGGATGATGTAAAATTGATAAAAATCCACTTTTCTGTTTTATCAATAAACACAATATAAGTTTGTTGTCCATTGTTTTCCTTGCTAGTGATACAATTAAATCAATAAAGCCTCGTTTTCATTATATAAAATCGTTTATTCACAGGCTGATATAAAATTGATAAAAAACATCTTCTGTTACATTATTAATTGAAACCTTCGTGGTTTCTCCAATAGTGTTGTATTTATTTATATTAACCTTATTTTTGTTAATCAAAACCGTTCATTAACTAGAAAAATAAAAGAACTAATTTTACAAATATATATGTAATGTAAAAAATATATGCCTTACATTCTTTATTAAGTAATTCATTGTTAGTAATAAAACTTTTATTTTTATTCTAATCAGAAGTTCTAAACATTAAACCCTTTTTTAGAAGATACTCGTACAATAAATTTTAAAATCAAATCACTGTAAAAATAGTTTTTTTATGAATTTATCGCTTATGTGTATTATTGTTAATATGATTTTACATGATAAATAGACTGCATTGAAGATTTTTTTCAACGAATTTGTCAATTTATAAAAATTTATTTCTTTAAAAATTCATCACCACCTAACTCGCTAAAATTCAGTTCTTCTTTTTCTAAAAATATTTATTTTGAGATTTTATTCACTCTTAGGCGTATTTCTTCTCAAAAAGATTATCTTAAAAAAAAGTTATTGTGATAAATGAAAATACAAAAAAGGTTAAGTTTCATTACGAGAGTTTATTATATATTTAAGAAAACAAAAATTAAACCATAAATATTAATATGTTCGAATCTCAAACAAAATATGTTTATCTCTTGTCTTAGTGCCCTATAAAGATGAGCTCTGCAGCCTAGTTGAGAAGACAAGCATTCAGAACTGTCTTCGGACTCGATTGTTGCGAATTTTTTTCAGCCTTTTCAACATTTTCTTGTCAGTTGTAAGAGACAATGAAATCACCAGGTTGTACTGTATACAACAAAAATCTAATACAACGCAATAAATAACATAAAATCCACAAAAATATGCAGAAGCTTTTCGAATCTCTCATCGATTTCACAAAATAATCCATAGTTTATTGGAAACCACACGCTCGCAGACCACTGAGCTAATCCCCATTGACAAAGGTTGGTCATCGTGGAGCCTAAGCCACACCTCAATTTGTTAAGACAGCTACAAAATGTTCTTGGAGGGGTAAATTGGCTACTCTTAAACCGCATATCTATCATAACATTCCCTCAAACTTTCTCAAAAGTTCACCTCCATTCATTTATCTTCAATCGACGGTCAGTCAGTTTAGAAGATATTTAAAGATTATGGTAGAGAAAAGTTTTAAACTATTTTTTCTGTTGCGGAGTTTTATTTCCTTTGACGTATTATTTTATGAGTAGTACCTAATTATCAGACATATAGAAAGAATTGTGTCCTTTCTTTAGGACACTGAAACTTCCATAAATGAATTGTTAAAAGAATACGACGTAAAGGATTGGGTTTTAATGAAAATTATATTACTGATGTACCTTAAATCGTTAACACCCCACAGAGGTAGATAAAAAAGGCACTGTTGAAATTATTACGAAGCTCGCAATATAAAGCCGAGTGGTTGATCAGAAGAAATATTTTCTGTATAGATAAATCATTAAAAAATGCGATACCAACTGCCTTAACCAAGTTACTTGAATATTTCAATTCTAACCCTGGAGTTTGGGTTCAAATCTCGATGATACTCAACGTAAAAGAGTCCTGATTCAATATTTCACATAAAGTATTTTAAGACGTTTCCAGCTGGTTGCAAGAAACAGCAACATGGCAATAAACCTACCAAAATGTACTGTATATAATCATCCTGATCACTATCTACAATCATCATCACGTCATGCCCATATTGCGACAGGCATAGGTAACAGATCTCCACCTCATTGTATTCTAGCACTCATTTTTCGCTTCTGCCACGTTTATATACCTCGGCATACGTAATTTGCAATTATGGAGGTTTTCACACTAAATTTTTTCAAAGTTTGATTCATTTAGTCGTGCTACGTTTTTCTAGGTTTTCCTAAAATTATTATACATTGCATACATTTTACATATATACTGTTAATGTAATACAAAAGAACGATGATGATGATTGTTTTGCTCCTTATGAATAAATGTTATATATTTTTTTAATACAATTACTTTAACCCTTTTTAAACAAAAACTTTAATTTTCAAATTGAATTAATTTCAAACATTTGAAGGTAAAATTTATAAATAATTAATTGCTTGAACTGAATATCGATTTTACTTCAATAAATTTTACATGGAAATAAAGCTCCTGCAAATATTAAACATAAACATATCAAAGTTTTCATGAAAATTTCATAAAAATGTTCGTACTTTTACATGTAAATATTGTTTGTTTGCATAATTTATACACATGTACCTAATTTATACGTATATTGTGATAGACAGATTGCTCGTTTAGATTCCTTTTTTAAAATTTTAGCAACACGATGGGAATAATATTCTATCAAGAAAATACGAGTTGATTTTGATTATTCGCACCATTTGGATTTAAAAAACCAATGTTTTTTTATGTAAAAAAGCAGTGTACACTAATTAATTAAAAATTATGTAATGTTAGTAAAATGCAAATATTTAAACCTCAGTTTCAAAAATTCAAATATTGAATGAAAAATTTATTTGTTTTTCCATTAATGATATTAATCCCCGTGAAACGTGCTTTGTTTTAACGGAACTCTGTTCAGGTGGTATCCCCGCGACACGTGTTACTATCTCGGAACTTTCTTTACGTGAAATGATCCTGGTTTTTACGAAAGCAATGCTTAGGTATAACTGGTCTCACATATCATCCAAATTGTATGTGGTATATTAGTAATGTTAGATTCACGTTCATTAACCATGTCTCGCGTTTGATATCGGACTGTTACAAACTACTCGGTTTTATAATGAGAATACCAAGAGAATTTAACAGTACCGATATCCTTCGAAACTTATATAATTATCTAATTAGAACCAAATTAGAATATGCATCTACAGTTTGGGCGGCTCCTCATCAGCTCAAATATAAAAACAATATAGAACAAATACCAAAAAAAAGTCCTCAGACAAAGGACTATTATCCAAAATATGTTCACCATGTCGAACTCACGGTGTATATCTATAGAAGCCTCGAAACAAGAAGGCAAGAATCCATTGCGATATTCCTACTTAAGGTTTTTCACGGTTGCTTTAACTGTCCCGCGATTCTAGAAGCACTAAGTTTATATGTACCTAATAAATATAGCCGCGCAAGGAATCACCCTCTGTTCTACATACCAACTTACAGGACGAATATCATGGCTAAACACTCAGTCACGCTTGGTATAGAGATATTGAACCAAATGAATGACACTGTTGATATATTCTCGGCATCGCCTATCAGTATGAGAAGAATCCTGGCTGATATTATTTCTAACGAATAAGCTAACGCTAGAAGCAGACTCTCTTTGTGTAACAGGAGAAATCCTTGCAAAGTGAATAAAAAAAATAAAAATTAACCAAATGTTTTTTTTTAATTAGGGGTAATTTTTGACACTTGTTGGTGATTTGTCACTGCTTTATTTTTGCTTGCGGATTCCCTTTCGTTTCTTAATTCATTGTTTTATTTTTTTGTGAATTAGGAAACGTAAGAGATATATAAAACCATAAGCAAAATAGAAACAATAATAAACAGTCAAAAATGCAAAAAAAATAACCCTCATAAAAAATCCTTAAGATTAATCGACCACACACACTTGATGAAACATGGTACCATTTGGACTAGAGTTGCTCTTGTAACAGATCGAGATTATTCCACCTCGAGATAGGAGCTAGAAAGACGTGTCGAGAGAATTACTTTAATTAGTGGAATAAAAATGTATTTTTTTAATTAATATTCTAATATGGAAGCCGAAACTTTTGATATATTTTTTGATAACAATAGCAACAAATTTAAAGTTATGAAAAGCTAAAAAAAAATCCAAATCAATGTCAATGACGTCGTTTTTTTTTAATTCAGTTCTTAACTAAATAGATATTTTTTTAAGGTTATAAAAAAGTACTTCTAAAGCACGTTGACTATATTGAAATAATATGAAAATGAAACATATTAACGCTTCTCATAAATAATATTATTAACTAGAAATGTAAATATGATATGGTATTAAGTTTTCTTTTATACTGTTACCTAAATTGGAATGAAGAAATTTTCCATGGAATTCAAAAATATATTTTCTTTGATAACCTTTTATTCAATAATCTCAAGCAATTTAAATTGAAAATAAACGTGTATTTATATCTTATTCCAAATAGAATCTCATTGTTTGGCTTATAAAAATTCAATTAAAATGTTGAAGACTTGCAGAGTATCCCATGAGATTTAAAAACTTATAATATTTTATTGAAATAGGCTCTAATCTTTGAGATACGCCAAACAAATAAAATTGAAAATTCACTTTTGAAAATAATCGCTCATTTGCCTAATCCCTTATCACCACTGGAGGCTTCGAAGGGAATTATTTTACAGATTCTTTAGTTTTTCCTTCCCCTCAAGTTATACGTGAGTTTATTCACCACGGCTTCTTCAACGGTGTGCCTTTTGAATTTAAAGTTTTCTCTTTCCCTTCAATTAATTTAAGGGAATAAAATCCAATAAATTAACAACTCTAGTTTCTTACATTCTCAAATTTGTATTTAGTTGATAGTTAAATCAGTAGTCATTTAAACAAAACTATAGTTTTATGTGATCAAGAAAGTTAAGTCAAAATTCTTCTCCTTGATTTATTTATTGAATTGTGTTGCACCTACTAAAAAGGGGCTGTAGAATTAATTTAATAAAATCGTTTTGCTGGATAGCTTAAGTATTGAATAAGCTACTACAATCACAACATAATTGTTTTGCTGGATTACTTGTGTACTGAATATGATAAGCTACTACAATCACAACATAATAGTTTTGCTGGATTACTTGGGTATTGAATAAGCTACTACAACCACAAGATAATTACTAAGATTATTTAGACATCGTTACTAATCCTGTCCTATAATAATAACTTTATATTAAATAGTCTCTCATGCTATTATATACGAAGAATTTATAAACCAAGACAGAGTATTTCAATAAAACAAATTCTTAAACAATCGTTCACTTGTTGAATTTTTTTTATAAAAAGTACTTTATTAATATTAAACTTCATTATGCGATCCCCCTAATAAGCTTTTTTATCTTTAAAGGATGTGATGATTTAAATTTGTAATTAGAAAAAGACAATAACATCCGTATTGACGTACTTTCTTCAAATATGTAATTTTTGTTATATACTCGTACACATATGCTATGCAAAATCCAAATAAAACTACATACATTTTTATTTTGTAAGTTTCTTAAGGTTAAGAAACAACTGAGTACCTACTCTTTAAATATAATTTTGAAAAGGAAAAGATTCGAGATATTGTCACTTCAAAAAAATGTTATTTGGTGTTAACATAAGTTGTGTCTGTTTTTTCCAAATTAAAAAATGAGCACCAAAAGTAAAACAAAATTGTAAAGGTTATTATACATTATTCGAAAGGAAATTTCTGAAAGAAAAATCTGCAAGAAATTGTGTTTGCTGTTACGTTACATATATTATTTTATTTGATTACAAGCTTTCAAAATGGAATGTCAAGTAGACGAAAGTGAGCATTTTCGACACCTCCTTCTGTTCGCTTTCAATCGAGGGAATAAAGCTGCCAAAACTGCTTGCAATATTTGCGAAGTGTACGGGGAAGATGCTATGAATGAAAGGACAGCTCTTCAATGGCTATGAATGAAAGGACAGCTCTTCGATTGCGTTTCAAAGACAGTAATTTCAACCTGAAAGGCATGGAGCGTTCCGGACGACCAGTTGACTTCGATGAGGACCGCTTAAACCATATAATTCATGAAGATCCCCTTCAAACCACCGTAGAATTGGCTGAGTAAATAAATTGTAGTCACATGACTATATACCGTAATCTTAAATCAATAGGAAGAGTCTAGATTCGGCGCTTGGGTTCCACATGTTTTGAGTGAAAACAACAAAAATCAACGTTCGACAATTTGTGCTGGTTTGCCGCGCGTCATCGAGTTACGCATGGCCACAAGCAAAGGTTCTTTTACCGCATCATTACTGGTGATGCAAAATAGTGCATTTATGTGAATTTAAAGAAACGGAAAGAATGGGTGAGTTATGGTTAACAAGCAACGCCTAGAGCGAAACAAGGTTTACATCCGCGCAAGACGATGATTTGCATCTGGTGGGATTGGCAAGGGGGCATCCACTACGAGATACTTGAACGCAATTAGACAGTCAACGCGGAGCTATACATTCTGCAAATGCAGTGACTCAACACTGCAATTCAACAAATATCGGATCGGCAATATGACGTTATTCTGCAACACGATAACGTCCACCCTCATATCGCCAGCATTACGAAAAATGCCATTCAAACGCTTGATTGGGAAGTTCTGCCGCACCCTTCATATTCTCTAAACCTCGCGCCGTCAGTTTCCTCATTTTCTGGTCGCTTTCGAACAATTTGCGTGGCATTTCCTTCAACAATGACGTCGAATTGCGGATTTGGGTGGACGAATTCCTCGAGTCAAGACCGGATGGTTTTTATCGCACAGGCGTTGAAAAACTTGTAGAACGTTGGTAAGAAGTTGTAAATAATGAAGGAGAATACGTTATTGACTAATTTGTTATAAAATAATGAAAGAGAATACATTATTGACTAATTTTTTGTAATTTTTTTTATTGTGTCCTCTTGTTCTCTTCATTTGGAAAAAAACGGACGCAACTTATGTTAACACCCAATATAATACTTCTTAATTTAATGGCAGTGTTGCAGTCTAGTTTCTCATAAAATAGCTATGCAACATCTTTCTGGTTACTTGCAAGAAATAAACGTTTGATAATAAGCACTCATATCTCTGCACGTATGCATTGAAAAAAAATATTTAACATATATATATGAAGAATCACCATTACATTTTATCTGAGGGTAGTTTAAAAATTTAATATTTTCTTTTTTATCTTATTTATATAGAAACAAAGATAGTTGAAGAAGCCTTTGTTTGGAGCCCGCTCCTGGCTGCTTATTATGAATGGCTGGGATGAGATAAGGAATAATGGGATGACAGAAGCAAAACTCACGTCCGCACTGATAAGCTAATCCTCTCTAATATATGGCCGAGATACAAGGGACGTGTAAACAGCCCTTAATCCAGCATTACCAGAATTCTACCATTTTGAGACGAGTGTGCATATTGTTTTCTTTTAAGAGTAAATAGTTTAATAACTCAATTAATTTTTTTAATTTTGGTGTATAAAATATCCTTTCATAATTTTACGTTTTATGATAAAAAAGGACATGTGTGTACAAAGGTTTCTTAAAAAACTTGAAAATTTATAAAACGATATTTTGTGACACTTGTTACTCTAAGAGCTGATTATATAAGACAGCTACTAAGCACTAAAACAATTCTTCAGGCAAAAATACTCATACTGAGTTTTAATGTTGTCCATGAGCTGTTGCGTTCATTTTTTAATGTTTGTGGTGTCTTACTTTTGTTTTTTTTTTTAAATTTGATTCCTTGAACAATAAAAGTGTAAGCCTAACCTAACATACGTTTACATATTGTTTGTATGTTATTTTCACTGACGATACATTACTTTGTTATTTCATGCATTACCTCTATCTTCGCAATTGATAAACATTTTATTTAATATAAACGTTTATTTTCAATAAACGAACATGAATTTAAAATTAAAATATTTTTATGAATGAGTAAAAAAACACTTATTGTTATTATCACGAATCTGTCTTCTTTTATGCTCAACTAATGTCGACGTGTCGATCGGGCGTTATTATCATTGAGTTAGTGCTTCCGCAAGACTGATGACCACGAAATATTATATATTTGTGGTAACTGTCACTAATACAAGGTATTGCCGTGTCATTTTGATGAATTGCGTTCTCGTTGTTACTTTCACAGTATATAGTTTGCTGAGTGTTTCTTATATGGTTAGGTTGTTCATGGAAGAGACATGTTTTCTGAGTGTGGGCTGCCAGATAGGTGATAATTTATATTTAATATTTTATATCGGGAAGTTTTGGAGGGTTCGCGTACTAGTCTTCCTGCGATTATAAAATGTTGAGCTGTGGCAGATTTTTGGCATTTATTATTTGTTATGTATAATATATTAAAATTACATTAAGTTTTCTAGAAACAAAAAGAAACTTTTTTTAATTTTTTTATTAATTTGTGTACCTACATGGTTATACATATTACAACTGGTAGACTTATTGCTATAGATCAATTTCTTATTTTTGTTTAATTTGTCATAGATAATTAAAATATATATTTCTCGCCGAAGGCGAACCATCATCTTCATTATAATTATATCGTATGTGCCGGGTAGGAAACAACAGATTTCCATTTTATTGTGTCTTGGCACACATATTTATCTTCTTTTCTGCAGACACCTTGTCATACACGCTCTCCTTTTATAAATAATTTTAACTCTTCTTGTTCTCAGAATTTAGTTATTGGATCTTGCCAAATTTTTTTACGTCTTCCAAACTGCTCATATAGATATTTTTTTGTAAATATTCATAAGTCATTATTTCTTGAATGAACAACTTGACTGAACCATATTAATGCTCCTTCTTCCATCATTTACACTACATCTTCGTTCAATCGGTAATATTTCTTTACATTGTTATTTTTAATTCCATAATACATTGTTTATCAAAATATTCTAAACAATGCTGTCATTTCTACCGCATTTATCACACTTTGATCCATTTTATGTCAAGTCCAAATTTTGCTAGCATATTCTAATATTGGGACTGAGATTGTATTATAACGGATTTTGTTTCATTATCATCACTGACTGTACAGCCCCGAGTGAATGGCTAAGCTTTCTTCAAGATCATTTGTCACTTCTTTGTATTCAGCACCAGGCTTCTCCAGTTATATACTTGCGTCTTCAGTTACATCGAAGTATTAGATTTCTGTACCCATCGTAGTATTCAATTTCTAGCATATCTAGAGTTAGTAGGTTTGCCCTTCAAAATATTCATCAAAATATGCATTATCCATTCTTACCATATGGCTCACCCAACCGAGTGAGCCATCTGATAAGAATGGAAGAATCCAAATTCGATTGCAATTTCAATCGACGTTCAACATTCTTCAATATGTAATTGACCATGTTGACAAGTACAAGTGGTACTGCTAACTATTTCATGCATGCACATAGTTTTTTCTTTTTATTGAGTAGTAATTAGCTCAAGTATCAACAAATAATTAGTGGAGATTGGTAAGTAGCTGGTTTTCCGGTTTTGAACCCATATTGATAGGCCTCTATCATATTTTGCGAATATGGTTTAAGTCATTGAAAAAAATGCTTGAGAAGACTTTGATTATGGGTAAAATGTATTTCT
This sequence comes from Odontocerum albicorne, assembly GCA_949825065.1. Taxonomy (NCBI): domain Eukaryota; kingdom Metazoa; phylum Arthropoda; class Insecta; order Trichoptera; family Odontoceridae; genus Odontocerum; species Odontocerum albicorne. Next base: position 41,595,497 of record OX463839.1, on the reverse strand, counting down.
AGTTTACCTTTATAGAGAAAAATATATTTTTCATCCAATCAAAACCCTATTTCACATGCAGCTATTCAAATTCTAAAGTTTTTTTGGCCTTAAACTTCTATAAATATAGAAATACTTGAACTTATCAAAGTTATGAAATCTATCAAGCATTCGTCTCCAATATTTCAAGCGCCAGGGGTTGGATTTGACTTGAAATAAAAATGCCCCAATTTTAGTCAAAACTTTATGAACAAACTTTTTCCATTTATCTTTCTCCCGGGCATGTGAATATGGATCGTTGGGTTCAATGTAGTTTCAATGGTGAATTTCTCGTTGAGTTATAAACCAAGCTGATTTACTAACTTTAAAATATATGCATAGTTCAATTTCTCATTTTGATTTACAGTTGAAATTAATTTTAAAAACATTTTTTTTAAATGGAATATTATATGATTCTGTTGACCTGATCTCCTTTATCACTCACGGGTCTATGCGCAGAATTCAGATGGCTAAGGGAGAGATGAGTCACCTGGAAATGATATGGAGGGATCGAAGACTCCTAAAATAAATTCAATTGATCCAAACCCTCTTCCGAGTGTTCTTATTTTTATTAATGGTGCGATGAGACCTAGACACCCAAGTCAAACAAACGCAAATAATTTATGCCTTAAGAGATGTGGGGATGGAAGTTACATTTGCGTATTCCATGGACTACTAGAAGAACCAATTGGTCGATTATTGAAGACTATTAATATACTTAAGACACATAGCGCGATGAGATTACGACAACTATAGGTGGTCAATTCTGGCTTAGTGTGAATGGCATAAGAAACATAAGCCGAGCGTCCGGGAAACTACATAGGGCAACGGGGTGCGACGTCGCTTGGATGATTGATCACCATGGTGATCACGATCCTCAGAATTGATGGATGACCAAGGAAAAGAAAATGGACACGATCTTTAAATAATTAAAAAAAGTATCCTATACCCCCTCTCCATTCAACTGAGGTCCAATTTAAACGGAAACATTTTTAAACATATTATGCACCAATATTACATTTCCAACACCATTACGCGAAGGTCGCTGGTTCACGCCCCCGCGCTGTGCTACTCCCTTCGAATGATACAGGCATTTTTCCTCCTTGTATTCGGGGATGTAAGAATACCTATGACTTCGGTCATATTTATTCTTTCAAAAAAGAGAAAAAAATACATGTTGGTGTGCTTCGATCGTCTCACTTTGGTGTGACATCAGATCCAGTACAGCGGTGTGAGCAATGAGTTTGCTGGTGTGCAACGGTTCACTCATTTCATAAGAAACAAAAAACTCCACGTCAAAGCTTCGCTTTTCAATTGAACTGACGTTGGAATGGTGAGAGGATCCTCGATTACGAGGCCCAGCAACGACGACGACAGTACCAATATTAAATTTCAAGTTTATAATTATGGGAAAGGAAACATTAAGAATATATTTATATTATTTATGGGAACGTATTTACAAATACTTAATTTGTATTTTGTTTATTTTTATTCAGGAAGACCTTGAAGACAACCCTTTTTTTGGGAGATCTTATGTCAATTGATGATTATATATGAACACTAAATTCGACCTATAAACGAATGTGTTATTATCACGTATTGGAAGATCTACAAATGTTTCTTTGTAGTTTGTCTTGCCTTGATTTTCTACGATTTTCTTAATGAATATATTTTTAACATATGCAGATGTGGCAAGCAACCTAATCTAATTGACTGCAAATACCACCTACTTATCCTTAACTCAACATATATTTATTTATTATGTATTTTTTTTAATCTGTCAATAATAGTGGGATCGAATCCCGAATAATATCGGTTCTAAGGAGAGTTTGTTGTTTGAACGGTGCTATATACATAAATTGTTATTTATTATTATTCGTATTCCTTTGATAAGTGGGCAATGTCTTATTAATATATATATATATATATATATATATATATATATATATATATATATATATATATATATATATATATATATATATATATATATATATATATATATATATATATATATATATATATATATATATATATATATATATATATATATATATATATATATATATATATATATATATATATATATATATATATATATATTTTTTAATGAGAATTCTTGTTTAGCACCCAATCTAATGATCTCAGTTGCTACCTTTATAACACTCTTCTTTACACTCTTCAACTATTTTTATTCAATTGATTATTATTTGTTTTCTCCCTTAATATAAGTTCGGTTTCCATTCCAAGTATTCTTTGTATTTATTGTTATAAAGTACCCATATGTAAATGGAGTTTGCTTTGTAGATGACGAGTAATAGTTTCGTCATTTTATACCCATTACAATTTTTAGAGAAAACGCTATAAAAGATTGCCTGTCAAATATTAAGAGTGTACTTGCCCCCTTTAAAAAATCACTGTAACGAGAACTAAAAGATGGCATAATTTATCTGATTTTGAGCTTATTTTAAGGTATTAGAGATTCTTATTTATTATGAACAATGTACTTTTTAAGGCTTTCGTGTTTTCTTTCTCCAATAGAATTGCGCACGTATATTTCGTATACAGCATCACAGTTTTTATAGCTCGTTGCATGCACCAGTCAATTGTGTGTTTCCCAAGGGCTTTAGACATCTATAAATATTTGATGGCCCTTTGACGGTATGCCTGGGGTAAAGTTGGAGTATGTGAGTATCAAGGGAAAAGTCGTTATAGCTGTAGAATATAAAAGAAAACTTTTTCAGAAATTTATAGGACTGTAGTAGAACTTCTTTTTCTTCTTTGTATCCCTCTCCTCGTTGGAGGTTGAGAATTATCATTACTGTTTTAACTCTCTCTGCTGTCGCTCCTGATGAGAATTTCGTTCTGCAGTGAAACCAATGTCTCAAAAAATTCAGTTAGATTTTTGTTGTTGCAATATTATTATCTAAGTTACAATATTAAATGTATGATTGAAGGCTTAACCGTTTAAGACACATTAAGACATTTTGAAAGATTTTAAAAATTAAAATAATTGCATTTATTGTTTCCAAATCATATCACGCCCTAAACATTATTTTTCACATGTTCGTTCATTCATAAAACTAGACATACTCATATAAATCCAGGTCATTCTGTCAAAAAAATCGATTATACGAGTACTATCAGGTAAGCCTGTGCTGTTTGATTAAACTCCGCAATTTCTCCAATAAAGGAATTTGACAAATACTTATTGAAAATGTGTTAAACCTTCCGTGACGTAGCATCATGTTTATTGATGGGTCACTCTCTTAATTCCCACTTATACAGCATTTATTCAAAAAGTCATAATATATGTGAACGCATGACGAAGCCTATCGATGTGGCAAAATATGTATGCCAGGAAAGAAAGGGAGTAGATTTCTCTCTACCTATCCAAATAGGAACAATTCAAAATGGCGATTATGATGACCTTTAACATAATTGCTTAGCCGCCCTTTCTACAATTAGATTATATTTTCTTTATTTTAAGGGATTCAATTTGTTAAGGCAAAGACATGTGGGAAATAAAAAGAATTGAACCTTAAAAATACATGTTAAGTCATAATATTAATTCAAAAAATTATACATGTTCATTAATTTCATTATGCAAACCCTGTACACAAATAAAATCAAAAAAGTACTATTGCCTAGTTATTTAAAGTGTTATTAAAAGTCTAAACAGTTACTATTTAGTAAAATTATTTGACATCAAATAATCGGAATTATTTCTGTGAAAAACAAAATACTCGTGTATTTTTTTCATGAAGTTGATGGTTCAAAACAGATCATTTTTAAATGTATTTAGTATATTCATAGATAAAAGATAAAAATTTGAACATTCTGAAATAAACATTAAATTCAAAATACGAAGAAAAATAACTAAAAATATAAAGAAATTGGAAAGATTCTTTAACAGGAAACACATAAAAATGAATATGTGCGATGTCTTCAATATTTGATAAGGTTGGATTGTTTAAAGGGTGCAAAATATATTGTATCAAAAAGAGTCAATTGTTACAAACATCTTATTTATATTCACAAAATTGTTTACAAAATATTGAACAATTACTAAATCTTTTTTAAAAAATTTAACTATTTATTTGTGTGTAAAAAATCGGCAGTTTAAAATGTGTATATACTCGTATCTAGAAATAAACTAAAAGAATAAACTAATATGATGTATAATACTATTTCATCTTACTGACAAAAAAAGGGTTGGCATTTTCTAAAAGCACTATAATGGTGCAGAAAAAATATTTGGATAATAACCTTAAACTTAAGAAACATTTTTACTGAGATAATTTAAAATTTACTTTGATCATTTCGTGTACACAATTCACAAACAAAAATAAAAGTCTAAAATTTCTGTTGCTTCAAGCATATTTACCTACTGATGAGTGTTTAAATATTTACTTTGTCCCTTTACTAGGCAAAAAAGCTGAACTTGTCCAAAGATTAACCTTTATTTCGCGTTACTACAGAGACCTGTTAAAAATATGTTCACCTTCCGCCATCAGCTTTATGTTTACACGAACAACTTAAATTTTTTTATGTAATATGCAAACCCAGCCACGTGTTTTCGCGTTGTAAAAAAATATCAATAAAAAGACAAGGTTTAACTTTTTTGCGCTAAGAACGTGCTTATGGATAATCCAGGAATTGTTTTTTTTCTTTTCCTTCTTTAAAATTCTTGGTCTTCGTAGAACCGTAGAAATGTCAAACATTCAGAGTCGAAAATAAACAAAAACTTTTTTCTTTTATTTTAGTTTTTTATAACTTTTTGGCAACAACGAAAAGTTGTTATTTTAACAAACACTTCTAGTAATGTATTCTCTTTTTTTTAGGAAAATAAAGGCTTCATTTATTCTTAAATAGGACTTTTCGATTTCAAAAACATATAAGAATCTTTTTTTAAATACTCTTATAACTTAATATTAATATAATATTAATTGCACTTGATTGTATTTCACATTAAAATATTGTATAAATATTTTGAGAAATGAGATGAAAATGTTCAAATTACTCATATATTTATTTATTTTATAGCTCTATGAGATAGTAAAAAAAAATTATTTCAAAATTACTTGTGACCAATTCCTTCAATAACATTTCAGAAGTTGAGTATGCCAAAAATAGTTTTTTTTTTATTTCAGTGCATATATTTTATCACATCGAGTAGATTAATTTTATGTAAAACTTCAACATTAATTATACAGTTATCATTTTACTGAATTCGGTATTTAATGATATTTTTTCCCATAATATAATATAAAGAAATGTTTTCTATCCTCAAGACTATAAAGAAATAAAATTTAATGCATAATAAAAAAACTTCACAAAATTGTAAATTTGCTTGATTTCAGAAAATGGTTGAAAAGAGTTCGGTTTGAGAAAGGACGATAAATAAAAACCCTTTAAGACTGCTGATATCACATTTAATTTTTTTTTTTTTTTTTCGTTATCCGTAAGATATATTTTAAAAAATCTTCCAGAATCAAAAAAGTTTTTCATATTTATAAGGATTCATGTATTTCGAAAAAAAAATACGGTATATTGAATGAAATATATCAATTTCAAGAAATTCAAACATTGTTTCCAAAATTACATACGTATACCACGAGTATGACTTGTGACGCCTTTTAAAATGTTTAATTAAAGATAAGAGAAAATAACGGAATACATGATTCACGTTTGTTTAAAAAATATTAATCCATCAATAAGGTAGTCACTGCTTAAATTAAACACAAATCTTTGTTTCACATCAGTGATATTTTGCGAATCAATATAAATGTAATTAATTAAAATCGACAAACTAATGATTATTTTAACAAGGTTGACAAAGATTTAAAAAACATTAAAATGGTTATAAAAATGTCATTGTTAAAAAAATAGTACTTTCGCCATTTTATTACTTATTAATTTTAATACTTTATATCGTCAAATATATGAATAAATCTTTGTCATCTATGTTATCAACATACACTCAAGTATCAACCAAAATTCAGAGAACTCGCAACTCTGGCATCTATCAACATACACTCAAGTATCAACCCAAAAGTTACCAACCATTAATCTTTTTCAATTCAGAGAACTCGCAACTCTGAGATCTATCAACATACACTCAAGCATCAACCCAAAAGTTACCAACCATTAATCTTTTTTAATTTAGAGAACTCGCAACTCTGACATCTATCAACATACACTCAAGTATCAACCCAAAAGTTACCAACCATTAATCTTTTTCAATTCAGAGAACTCGCAACTCTGAGATCTATCAACATACACTCAAGTATCAACCCAAAAGTTACCAACCATTAATCTTTTTCAACTCAGAGAACTCGCAACTCTGACAACTCGAGCATTTACTGAATAGTTTCTATGGTTTGATTTTCATGTAGACCTAAGGTTTGTTCTACTATAAGTCTTCTTTGGTTTTTCTCTTACGAATTTTATTGAATCAGTTTATAATTTTGTGTTGCATATTGCTTCAATATGGTTTAAACTAGATATTGTGGAGGTATTGGTTGTCTTGGTGTTCAAAATATTTCAAAATCCTTAAATTTACCTTAATACATCAAATCATATTTGTGTTAAATAAAAAGCTATACGTTTTTTAACAGCCTTAAAATAACTAAGAAAAATCATATTAACGCCATCATCAGCTCAAGTTGATCCCGAAAATCAGCGACCCATACTAAGGATGATGCAGCAATAAATTATTCAGCCAGAGTTGCCCGCCTTTATACCTTTTACTTTAAATTTATTCTGTTCACTTCGTTGCACATAATCCACTGACATCCGCTTTTCAAAAACTCTATTTGCTTCTTTCAGAGAGCCACAAAGATTTGGTTAGTACCTATTCGAAAAAGGATATAAGATACCGAAACACGAATATAAAAGAAATTTCGTTTTCCCTTGTGAATTAAGATGATTGCTAATATACCAAAACCAATATTCGTTTAAATTGTATTGAATTCTCTTGTGATATACTCATATGTTTACGGAGTTTTTATTTTATTTTGAAATTAATGTGACTCTTTGAAAGTGGTTTATATATTAATCTAAATAATTTAAAGCGTTAGATTTTCCCAAAATTTGAAAGGGATAAAGAAGAAACTGACATTTTATTTTATAACTCTATTTTTTATTCAAATGGTACAGCTACGAGTAGAAGAAAGGAACAAATATATGTTTCTCTATGTTTCCTTAAGTTTACAAAAAGCACATGATTAAAATACCATTCTCTTAAAATCTTAAATATGTTATCAATACTTTTAACAAACGATTTTTTTTATTTAAATTAAAATAAATATTCAACAAATCTAATCCATGTTTTAATATGGGCTCTTTACCATGATGATATTATAAATCCAAGAATCAGTAACCAAGTTGGAGTTGAATTTACCATTTCTTATATATTTTTGTTACCAAGGTGCCTTTTCCCGAGAACCTTTGAAATTGTCTCATCTCATCACTTCCGGTTTTTGGAAAAGAAGACCTAAAGTATGGCAGCTTCACGAGCCATAATCTGTTGTGATGGGCAATTCGGAATCTCATAATGGAAGGGCGCGTTGAATGAATGTCTTGGTCGGTTAACATCTTATCGTTTTAAATATTTGATATTTTCAAAGTTTGTTTTTAGAAAGTAATATCTTATTTTTTCTCGTTTTTATTTTTACAACTTTGATCGTAAAACAAGATTAAATTAAATACATAATTTAATCTTTGTTATAACCTTTAATCGATGAAAATATTTTAACATAATGCGAGTACATCTCTGCTGATTAACATTGTTTACCAAAAAATATGATGTTTTTTTTTTATTAAGCGTACTTGACAAATTGAACTAAAATAGTGTTAACAAACTTGAAGTGGAATTTTACAAATGTCTTGATTCGGTTAGTGTCACAAAAAGGAATATGAGGGCCTTAATCTTGAGACTGTCATCTGAAATTAATTTAATTTAGTATAAGACTTGTGGCGTTGAAATAAATAGTTTAATTGTGTCCACATTGCGAAATAAGTAACAGTGATGGTTATTTTTATTTATTTTTATTTTTTCTCTTTAATCATGAAAAATACTTTAAGTTTGCCCAGGTTTTCATATATGAGGCATATCCAGAAAGTAAGTGTACTGAATTTTTGTAGGTTAAAATTTTTTTTATTTAAACAAAAAAATTACGTAGTTTTCCGCCAACTCCTCCGTCCACTTCTCCACCTCCTCCTTTACTTCCTCATCGGTTGAAAACCTTTTTCCACCCATGTGCAGCTTCAGGGAGGTAAAGAGATAGTAATCTGAAGGTGCTAGGTCAGGGGAATGCACGGGATGGTTTAGGACATCCCATTTAAACGAGGCGAGCAGTTCCTTCGTGACGTTGGCCGTGTGTGGTCTGGCATTGTCGTGCAGCAGGCAGACTCCCTTTGTCAGCATGCCTCTCCTCTTGTTCTGAATCGCCCTCCGCAATTTTTTTAGGGTCTCACAGTATCTTGCAGAGTTGATGGTCTCCCCTTGAGGCATATATTCAATTAAAATTATGCCTTGACAGTCCCAAAACACGGATGCCATGATTTTCTTGGCTGAAATTGTGGTTTTGAACTTTTTGGCGGAGGGGGAAGAGGTGTGACGTGACCGTTTTTAAACTCGCGACACCACTTGTACACACGTACGATTCATAGCTTTATCACCATATGCAGTTTTCATCTCATTATAAACCTCAACCGGAGGTTTTCCCTTCCAAACGAGATAACGGATGACGCCGCGTATTTCGCACTTGGCGGGAGATTGGGTTGACATTTTTCACGAAACGTGTTGTCGCGTCGACACTTCTCAACGTATTGACCTCGAACCGGTCTCGTTGCGGAGGGGAAGGGCCAGGCTACACGGAAGTGTAGCCAACATGTCGAAAATAAAATCCATCCGGTCGTGAGAGCCTCAGTACACTTACTTTCTGGATACGCATAGTATTTTTTAGAACTTCTCAAGATACATATTCAATTTTGAATTAAGTTGTCCAAGATCTTGAAATACACAAATTAATTTATCCATATCACGATAGATATAATTTAAAGCCCTATCATCAGTACCAAAACTAAATAAACTTACTTATCTATGACATCTTCACCTATTTTTCATACATTATAAAGCAACGTTTTATATCATCCAGAAAAGTATGGGTGTCCCTAGATATTTCTCAATATTTTTCTTGTGATGTTTTCTCTCTTTATTTTTGAGACAAAGGCTATGTTTCAATTATGTTCTATGGTTATTGTTTCCTTTTACATTTTTCTGGGTCTTGATGCAAAAGGGTGTAATAATTTATACGAAGCAACTCGTGTTCTCGTGACAAGTCCCCTAAGTATACATGAGTAGTGGGTTGACATTGAAAAACAAATTGCGAATTTCGAATGTGTGTTCATTTTATACAATATACGAAATTCTCTCTAAATTTGTAAAATAACAAGGAAATTCCAGTGTAATTTTTCTTTCGTAATTATCTGGATACTACTTTAAATTTGTTCAAATGAACATTTTGAGTTGATGTTTTAAAATGTATTTCATGTATTTTTCGTAATGAGCTTAGAGATTAGCTTGGCTATTGACAACACAAAAATTATATGTACAAACGAAATTATAAAAGTTCAAAAAATAATGGTTAACACATTTCTTAGATAATCTGGGTGTTTTGAGGTTCAAATTTCGTTTTTAGATTTTGTTTGTTTTTCGGAGCTTATTTGCTTTTAAATTATTTTTTTTAGATAATATAGCCCCCTTTTAATATTGCCCCCTTCAGAGTAGTATTCATGGAATAAAATACACTTTTGCCAACATTTTTTCCAATTCACAAAACATTTATGAAACGCACTTTTTGGCATAGCCTAGGGATAATCCACAAGTAGGTTTGACGCCAATTCTTTGTCAAGTCATTTTTTAAATGAAAAAATTGCAAACGTGCTAAAATGCGTTGTAAATACTTACGTGTCAAACACAAACTGCCCATCCAATATGACTGAAAGTTAAAGTGTACATCACAGACAAGGTCGCCAACGTGAAGAAATTCTTATTATTATTATTTGATCAAACCATACATATATTTTCATTATATGTATTGTAATAAACACGTTTCCACGGTATTAACACTAAAAATCAAAAAGTATAATATATTTTTTATGTATTGTATTTTTTGTACATACATACATACCATCACGCCATTTCCCTATCGAGGTAGGACGACTTTCTTATCTCGACACACGTCCTTCGCCTCTTCCACACCCATACACTCTCTCTTATGCTCCTACAATTTCTACAATTTTATACGTTTTTTTCTTGTTAAATATCATTTACGTGATCCAACTTACATACTTTGATCTTTCTCTACCACGCCCTCCACGCACATTTGCATTACCTACATATATTAGTATTTCTTCGTACATTCGTTCTACATTCCCAAACCATGTCAGAGTGTTTCTCTTCATCTTACTCAATTCATCAGCTTAAAGTTCACATCATCCTTAATCACTTCATTATATATTTTATCATAACTTATCACCATATGTATTCTTCTCACTGCTCACGCATTTCTCTTGCATTTATTCGGCAACTTTCATTCTTTCAATAAGTGCCCATACAAATATACTCGAACGTTTCTTATTTGATCCAATCACGTTTATTTTAAATCTTAAGAGTATTTATTTTTATTTTCAAATTATTTTGAAACATAAACTTGTTCACTTGGTTTGAAGATTTTCACTGGTGTTCTACTCGTAGTTTAAAATGTTTTTAGGGGGTTATGTCGTGTTTAATTGACCAAAAGTCGTGTTTAGTTGACCTAATGTCGTGTTTAGTTGACCTAATGTCGTGTTTAGTTGACTTAAATGATGGCAGACAATTATAAACACACAAACATCATTATATGATGGAATGCATCTTAAAGTTACATGAGTTCTAATTTTGTAGAGATACAGACAACACAAGTAGATAAATTCAAAATTGCCGTGTGGGAGGCGCGCGCGATGCGCTGTTCTGGTCTTGCATTATTTGCCGTAGGTATATTCAGTTCACAGTCGTTAATGTAAGTAAATATGTGAATACGTATTTTAAATATTTTATGGCATCAACAAGAAAATTAAAGATAGCGAACACGGTAATAACTCGAAAAATTATATTTCATTTTTAAAAGTGTATTGAATATACGCATAAATTTTAATTATCAGAGCAATAATAAATTTTGTATCATTCAATCAAAAAATATAATATTTTTCCTATACCAACATTTATCCGAGCTCAATTCACGTCATTCAAATAACTCCAATGTAGCACGTGTATATCTCGGCATAAAAAATGAAATAAAAAATATGTAAATTTGTAAAAATTCAAAGGTTAACGGAAATTTGATTCTAGAGCACGTTTTCTCACACATTAAACCTTATTTATGCGTATTAATGGTTTCCCTAACCAAAATTCTAACCAAGGGTCCAGAAAATAAAAGGAGGCTTGGGGTGGAATAAAAATGGCTGCCATTATCCTTAAAGCCTGTGCCAGACGGGCATTAGGTTCATCCCTTACTCCGAACCATCGGGGACTAATTTCCAACAACCCCCACCCCCTTGCCTGGCAGATGTGTGAGGAAATATGGCCAGATAATCCTAATGCTCTGGACCCATTGCTAATACTAATCGTTACTGATCGCCCGTTCGCTAGAATACACTCGTCTACGAGTGGGCAAAATCTAATGTAGCTCTTTCCCATTTGGCTTTATTAACTTTTTTATTTCATAAAAAGTCCATTTTAGAGTTTCCTAAACACGTAGTTTCTTCCTTTTCTAAAAATATTCTGTATCTTAGATTTTTAATACTTCATTGGTAGTTAGATTATTTTTTGTACTTTTTTACTTACTTTTTTCATACTTTTAGAAAACACAAAGATCTTTAGAATCCTACTAGTAACTTTTAAATAACATTGAACATATTTCATTATCAATATGTTAAATTAGCCATAAGTGATTCACTTATAGAGGGAAAACATATAATCTCAAAAAAATCAAAATAACATTATTCAAAACCACTTTTTCCTGGAAATAATTCCCTTCAGCTCCAAAGTTTTTCGAACCAGATTTCTCCTCTCTCTGAATATTTTAAACCCTTTTAATCAACAATACTAATTAGAGTTTTTAATGAGGTGATTTTAACTTTACTTGTTACTAAAACAAATTTTTTGGTTAGTATTGTTTTTTTATCGAACATCATAATAAAAAATTAAGTATTTGTTTACACCATCTACAAATAAGATACGAGGTAAAGGGACACGAATAAGATACGAAGTTCTTGTACAAATTAAATATCTGGGTGCTTGATGACATGCATTAAATAAGCCCGAATTTTCATTTTTATACAACGTAGCCAGAAATAACCAGGCTGTGTTTTATTTAAAACATTAGATTCGACTATAAAATAAAATTGTACGTAATGATTTTTTCGTCATTTGATCGAATTAATAGAATTCGTGACAGTACATTCGCCAACGATTAGGAGTAAAAAACAATTAGTTCGTATACGAGTATGTTCTGGGAAGGTGAACAATTAAATAGAAAAAAAATATATAAAATTATGCAATGGAGAAATAGTAAATTTAACTTAGAATGGACAAAAAACATCCCATGGTACATAACTACGATATATTATAGCACTATTTTCCTACTCGCGGTAGTACTGCAAACCCATACGATAACGAATTTCAAGTGTTGTAACTTCTTCAGGGACTCTAAATCCATTAATTTGATTGATGGAGTCGATAACAGCGATATTCTTCAGCATGTCCGCATCACCAATTTGGATACATTATATATTAAAGGTACTATCTGAATAGGAAAAAGTACCTTGCTCAACTTGTAGATACTCGAAGCCTTACGTGATGTTTTCTTAATTACGTTGTACACGATCGTTTTGTCTTGTTTTAATTTTTAAGTTAAAACTTAATATTTTTTTCCAAGGTTTTGTATTTCTTTTTTTTTAAACAAATGAATTCCTTTCTTAGCAATGTCGTGTAAAATGTATGTTACGTTATTTTTAATGTATGTACTCGGTTTGTACATTGCTAAGATTTAAATGTTGTTATATCATTGTAGTATCATTTCTTACAGTATTTTATATAACTTAATAACTAAAATTATCTTGAATTTATTATTATCTGTAAACCTTGTGTTATGTTGGTTATTTACAAAAAAAAACGGAAGGTAATGATAACCCCAATTTCAGCTCATTATTCGCTTGACGAAAGGTTTATAAAATGTATCCACTTAATAATATTAAATTTTCATAAAGTAGTACTTAGGATAAATTTATGACCCGAGGAGATGGGAGCTTTCAGTTTAATCGATACTATAGACAGATATGGAGTGGTAGAGCGGGGTGTCATAGGGCTGCATTCACATTCACATTTAAAAGAAAAGAAAAAAATATAATACTTCCTAATTTACAAATTATTTTTCTAAGACTTTCGGTTACCACTAAGCAGCTTATTTATGCTTTCCCAAAGGTACTTATTAAAGTGTTTATAGCATAAAAATAAAAACCAATAGCTCAGATCAAAATTTTGATCATTTATTTATTTCTTATTGAAAATACAATAACTTAGCAGCTAATTCATTCTTTTCAACCATACTTATATTTAAATTTGAATTTAGAATATTTAAAAAATATATTTAAATTTAGATTATTTAACTTTTTAATTGTTTACTTTTAGAGAAACACATGTTTATAAAGATGTTTTCTAAATAATAAATGGAACCGTTTGACACAGCTCTAGCTAGCTATAATTCAACGCTTTGAAATTTATAAAACATTAATGATAATCATACTATGCAAACTAACACAAGTAATATTATACTCGTAGTCAAGCTTTTGAGCTTTAAATGTATTTTATTATATTGTATGGTTAAGAATGTCGCAGATATGTGTAAAACGCCTCATTTTGAAATGTTGATAAAAAAGGGCAGTATACAATTTCTGCAAAATTTATTTTATTATCTGAATAACAATCTTTATATTTTTTTGTTTTATTTTTTTTTAAATATCTCAAGTGTCGACCTTCATCTTCTATAACGCAAACTTCTGAAGCCTCACCCTAAGGTTCCACATTACTATATTTTGGTCACTTGGTGATATTGCTCCAATTTCTTGTCGGATTGCATTAATTAAGTTCCACGCCATCTATTTTCTCTTGCATAACATAACATATTTCCATTGAATTTTCACTCCTGGGTTCGAGGCCCAAGTACGATTTTTTAACCACTGTAATTAGTTGACAAAAGCCGTTTATTTTCTTTTTAATTCTGAATAATTTGTTATTCGTGTTGTACAGGGTATACTAAGCGATTGTCTCAGCACTGCACGTATAATCCAAGAATGTCAACTTTATGGCGATTCCTCTTTTTAAGCGTTCATGTCTCCGCACCCAGCAAAAAGGTTAAGAATATTAGGTGTCATAAGTTGCAATTTTATTTTTGATGATATTTACACTGCACCACATTTCCACGTGTTTCTATATGCAGATATTTCGTCAATATCTTTCTCCAAACTGCGTACCTTAAATCCGTTTTTGAGATAAAAGATCTCGGTTGAATGTAACTTTTCACAATGTAACATTTTACCAACCTGTTAATTGTCTAGTTCAGTGCTTCCCAAATTGGGGGCCGAACCCCTGGGGGGCCGCGTGATTTCTCGTGGGGGTCGCGAAAATATTCAGTACAAAGTACAAATATTCACTTATGAATATTTTTCCACATAACATATTTAGGAAATGTACATATTTAACAGTTAAAACATGCGATCTCATCTATCGCATTAAATTGTTTCATGTGAGTATAGTTTTTATTTTAAAAAAAAAGTTTTTAAGCAAGTTCCTATAATTTTGTGTTGAATATAAATATGTGTATTTTAATTGTAATAATTATTGCCAAATAAATCTTCCACTATAAAAAAATGTTTTTTGGGGGGGGGGGGCGGGAATTAATTACTTCAGATTTAGGGGGCCGTTACATGAAAGTAATTGGGAAGCACTGGTCTAGTCGATTATCATCATTTTTATTATTTTTGTTTGATTGGGATACTTAAAGCGAGACTGGTAGATTTCAAGCGGTAAGGGCTCAATATCCTCTTTTGAATGACAAAACAGTCGTATGTCGTCGGCGTATCGCAGATTTGATATCCACCCGCTTTCATGCCTTCATCATAAATCTAGAATTGTCTTTATTATTTTTTCATTAAAGATATTGAACAAAAATGGTGAGAGAATGCATCTCTGGTGAACACATGTATAAATATAAAAGCTCTACGAGTCTATATTGTATATTATGACTACAGCATAACTCTCCTTATACAGTTGATTCAGAAGGTAAACAAGATGTTTTGGGGTTTCCATTTATAGTAAGGCCTACCAGAGAAGCTCTTTTTTCTTCATACAACAAGTTTCTTTTGAAATCAACAAAACAAATTTATAGAGACGTTTCGAAACATATTTTTAAGTAACAACTTTATTTACCGTATCATAAGTCTAAACAAACTTTCTCCATTAAAAGTTTTCTTTCCAGTTTCACGATAAAAGTCTCATATTGTTAAAAAAATATACTTTTTTTATAACTCTTTTCATATTATTTTGACTGTTTATTGATATATACCCAATTAACCCAATAATATCACACATAAATAGAGAAAAATAATTTTGGCTGAGATAATACTTAAACAAACTTATCTACAATGAAATATTATTAAATGTTTCAACCATCCATCGTTTCAAAAACGCCCATCGTTTCAATTAATTCGGTATTTACATTTTTTAAACAAGATACTAAAGGATTATAAAAAAATAACAACTTAAAAAAAATTGTTATAATCCCTAGTGTGACTGCTGTTTTATCCATCTCCATACAATATTCTGCTTCATTAGTCCTTATGTAGAGTAATAATACAGTTACAGTGTCCTCAAGGGTAAGACGGAGAAAGATGACATAGTACGGAGAATTAGGCTTCATTCTCTACATTAAGTAGTAATCTAGCTTCTATTATTCTAGCGCCTACGGTAGCATCATAAATATATATTGGAAAAATATAAAACCTTAACCATGATTAAATTAATGGCGAACTGTAAAATAAGTATGTGTTTAAATATAGAAAACAAACTGAAGAAAAGCTTATATCATTTTTGGTAAAATGTTTATTTACCATTCGAGGCTTTTGGGTACGATTTTTGATGTTATCCAAAAGTAAATAATGTAATGTAATGTTTTTTGCAAGAAAAAGAAATGTTTCTTATGATGATTTTTCTAAAGGAAAAAAATATGTAATGAAATATAATATAATCTATGTTTATAAAATAATATTTGGTATAACACCATTAACATTTATAATTAAATAGATGTCCTGGATGTATTAGGTGTTCAGATAAGTTGTGTCCGTTTTTTAACAAATTTAAAAATGAGCACCAAAAGTAAAACAAAATGATAAAGGTTAAACATCATTCGAAAGAAAATTTTCTGCTCTACAAGATAAGACGGTAATTTTGACATGAAGCGTTCCGGACGACCAGTGGACTTCGATGAGGACCGCTTAAATCATATTATTCATGAAGATCCCCTTCAAACCACCGTAGAATTGGCGGAGCAGGTGAATTGTAGTCACATGACTGTATACCGTCATCTTAAATCAATGGGAAGAGTCCAGAAGTTCGGCGCTTGGGTTCCACATGTTTTGAGTGAAAACAAAAATCAACGTTCGACAATTTCTGCTGGTTTGCTAGCGCGTCACCGAGTTAGGCATGGCCACAAGCAAAGGTTCCTTTGCCGCATCATTATTGGTGATGAAAAATGGTGCCTTTATGTGAATATGAAGAAACGGAAAGAATGGGTGAGATATGGTCAACAAGCAACGCCCAGAGCGAAACAAGGTTTGCATACGCACAAGACGATGATTTGCATCTGGTGGGGTTGGCAAGGCGTCATCCACTACGAGATACTTGAACGCAATCAGACAGTCAACGCGGAGCTATACATTCTGCGAATGCAGCGGCTCAACACTGCAATTCAACAAAAAAGGCCGGATCGGCAATATGACGTTATTCTGCAACACGATAACGTCCGCCCTCATATCGCCAACTTTACGAAAAATGCCATTCAAACGCTTGGTTGGGAAGTTCTGCCGCACCCTCCATATTATCTAGACCTCGCGCCGTCGGTTTCCCCCTTTTCTGGTCGCTTTCGAACAATTTGCACGGCGTTTCCTTCAACAATGACGTCGAATTGCGGGCATGGGTGGACGAATTCCTCGAGTCAAGACCGGATGGTTTTTATCGCACAGGCATTGAAAAACTTGTTGAACGTTGGCAAGAAGTTGTAAATAATGAAGGAGAATACATTGTTGACTAATTTATTGTATTTTTTTTTGTTGTGTCCTCTTGTTCTCTTCATTTGAAAAAAACGGACACAACTTATGTTAACACCCAATACTAGCATATTCCCAATATAATAAAGAAGCAAAGCGTTAAATATCTCCCATTAGATGCTTGTGTTGTTTTAATTATATTGTAATTGTTATAATTATAGATTATGCAATAAACAACACAAAAAAGCAAAAACACTGATACAAAATTAACCAAACAATACAAGCAATTCGGAATTACCTCGATTTTAACATGATCAATTATCCATTAGCTATCCCGATATATTACCAATTCCATGTCTAACCCTTGCCAGCAAATCTTTTAAATAAAATACTCACTCTAGACACAAGTGTGTCTTTGAGGTAATTCTTACCTCTCAGCGTAAGGTTATATCATCAACACACACGACGACGAGCGAGTTTCGTCTTTAATGGTTTTTAAATCCAAAAAAATCTAATTAAACGGGACCAAAGAAAATATTATCTGTCAATGTTGCCTCACTTGTACGTTTTCCCACATATTGAAGAAATGAAAAATGACAAATGAAAAATGAATAACTTAAATGTTATCTTCTTAAAATGTGAAACGAAAGAAGTTGTTTCTAAGTTCAATATAATCAACTCAATTTCAACATTTTCTGACCGTAAAAAATCTCTTATAACAATTAAATTATTCATTATTTTTAGTCGAGGGAAATATAGTACTTTTTCCCCGCATCTGATATTATTATATGTATAAAGCTTGATCATAAAATCGAATTCAAGTAAGGCACAGAGAAATGATTTGTTTAAAAACCGAGTGTGTAAATAATCCTTAAATATTTTTTTTATTTTCGTTTCTTTGTGTTTACAAAACAATTCTATTGTATGTAGCAGTTTGTTTGGTAAAAATAATGGATCAAAATCAACTTTAAAATCAACTTTATTGAAAATCTAAGAGTTTTTGAGCATCTTAATACAAACATTGAAACAATGAAGGGCTGTTTTATGTTACAATGAAAGGAAAATAAACTTGTTTTAATAATAAAAATATGGTGTCTTGAATCTTTTAGCGCATAAATGAACACAGAATATCCAAAGCATGGTATGTGTTTTTTTTATCCACTCAATGTAATATACTCTCTATACTACTGAATATAAAATAATGTTATACTCGTATCTATTCTTATAACGTAGTACTCGTAATGTTCGTAAAACATATTGCATTTTGTTTTGTGAAATTTTGAAGTTTTTAGCGATTTTCGCAGGAAAAATAAATGTACTTAAATTTTATAGGATTAGAAAGAGAACAAATTAATATATTTTTCTTTGTTAACCTACATTGTCAGAACATGAAGTTAATAAACAAAAACTTCAATCGTACGATTGGTATACTTTGACCAAAAAAAAGTTTTACAGTTTTATGCATTTTTTTTATTCTCTAAATAATACATTTATTTTTAATTGCATTTAAAATTTGTATATAAATGTGTAACTTTTATTTGTTTCATGAAAATATTTATATGATATAATTATAAAATAGTATAGTGTTGAAAAAGGTTTTTAAATTTAGGAAATAGATAAAAAAACAAAGTTGAGTATTTTATTACACTTTTGATGCATACCATACAACCTGGCGGGCTTATTGTCTTATAAGTATATACTAGTTGCAACCCGTGAAATATTCAAGGAAGTAAAACAAATATATATTCATAAATGTAAAATTTGTTTATATATATATATATATATATATATATATATATATATATATATATATATATATATATATATATATATATATATATATATATATATATATATATATATATATATATATATATATATATATATATATATATATATATATATATATATATATATATATATATATATATATATATATATATATATATATATATATATATATATATATATATATATATATATATATATATATATATATATATATATATATATATATATATATATATATATATATATATATATATATATATATATATATATATATATATATATATATATATATATATATATATATATATATATAGCATTTATACATCGTCCCCTTTTACAGCGGTTCAAAAATTGTAAGCTAGGTATTTAAAATTCGTTCAGTATCTCCACCGAGATTCAATTTTCGAATTACTTTCGGAGAGAATCCAAGTATTCCTCTCTCGCTCTCTTGTATTCAAAATTCAATTCTCGTATTCTTTCTTTGGCGACAGCTGTATGGGTTTTGGCCTATTTATATTATGATTTCAATTAACCAGAAATACATTAAACAGGCCCGAAGTGAAAACCAAACTCGAAACAGATTCTTTAAAAATATCTTGGTTTCAACGGTAATCACGTCCACAACACCCGGATTGGAAAATAGGCATATACTTGTACTGTCTCAAAACTTGAATATTACAGAGTACATCTCAGGAGTATTATTGCCATGTGGCATTTATCATCAACAAACTTTTTACCAACTAAGCCATGGAGGATGTTAGGCAAATTACCATAATTTATTAGTATGATTTCCAGAAAGAAGGATTATTTTCTCGGATATATGTCGTTTGAACAAAATGTCCTTTGCTCACTTCTTTCCAAAGGTGCGTAACGTATGAAATGTAGTAGTTGAATTTTTTTTTTAAGGCTTTGTTTACCCTTACACAAATTGTTTACCCTTTCTCAAATTTTTTTTTATTGCTTTAGTGGCTTTTAGGCGTCATTTTGAATATGGATCAAATAAGGTGTTTTTTCGGTACTTGATGATTTTTATTACGAGTAGCAAAACGAAAAAAAAGCTATCCAAGCAAAAAAAATGCAAACCGAAGAGTTCAAATTAATTGTATTATATTTTGTTTTCGATATATGAAATACAATCTGCGTGGACTTATTGTCATATAATCTTTTTAATGAGCGAAAAGATCTAAAAGAAAGACGCTTAATGTGAAACTCGATTTTTTAAAACTAATTTAATTCCAACGGGAATCGAATCTCCAACTGCCGGATAGGTAGACAGGTGTCTTACCAACTAGCCACAGAGTACGTCCATTGCAATACATAAACTAAATTTAAAGTAACTCATTGTTTAATCCTAGTTTTATTATCGATTGAAACTATTTGACTTATTTCCTTTTTGCTTATCAACATACTGGTTTTTTGGTAAAAAAAAATGCGAAGTAGACAATATTTTTTACATATTCGTACACACAATACGCTCAGATTCTGCTTTTGCTGCAAGACGTGATTTATTATTATCTATTAGAATTTTTCAAGTAAATTCTGATTTATAAGACTTTTAGATACACAATATTCCATAATATTTATCTTAGATAAACAATATTCCATAATATTTATCTTGATTGGTTCTAGTGGATAATAACGCATTTTTCGTAATTTCTACGTATTTATTTTATTATTACAACCGTTTTATTATTATGCAATATTTAAAGAATTGATAATCTACATTTTTGGTTAATGTTATTTTTTTGAGAAATATTACAATCAAATATTTTTTTATTTTTATTTAAAGTCATATAGACTCTAAATCAGATGGTTAAATTAATGAATTATGTATATGAAAAACTAGAATTCATGATGTCATTTTAGTTAACATTTTATATACCTCCAAGCGTTAGGAAATGGCTGGCGTGAGCAGTTTTAGGTAACACTTAAATACAACATTGTTTTGGAAGTACACTACACACATACAGTCCACTTAACCTAAAGCGGAATGTGTTACTATCACATATCGGAAAGTCTACAAACATTTTTTTGTATAGTAGTTTGTCTTCTCTTTGTAAGTTTTCTACGGTTTTCTTACATATATGTTTTTATAAATATATACAGATGCAGGGATGTTCCTCATTTAATGGCCGCAATCATCATCTTCACACCTTACATTCAACTTGTTTAAATAATAATGAATTTAAATCCCAAGCTGGAGCTTGAGGAGAGTCTGCTCTTTAAACGGCGCTACATAAAATCCTTTCGTTATTGTTTTCCTGTTCGGGTTGACAGAGAAAAAAGAGCGCCAGACTCACATTTTTCGTGACCATATATTTATCTTCATCTTTATCCATACACGTTCTTACACAACTCTTACGATTTCCCTGACTTTTTACACTCCAATCATTCCAAATATCAATAACAGTACCGGGTGGTAAGTAATACACATCGTTTGTAGAGCGTTGTCTCTGTCGCACGATGCGCTAACAGTCCAGTCCGGTAACGACTGACAAATCGCGACGGAACACGTGTATGAATGACAGAGACGACGCTCTACAAACGATGTGTATTACTTACTGCCGGGTACTGTACTTGATCTGACTTTACTTTCCTTGTTCTTCCTCTACCATGCATTCTATTCACATGTGCACTGTATACTTTATAAGTTTGAAACAATTTTATAAAAATTGACTGGATTTTTTTTTAAATCAGCTGATTATTTTAAAATCGACTTCTCCCCACTTTAATTTCTTTAGTGGACTACCCTTCTTTGGTTTTAATTTTTTACCCGGTCATAAAGATTATAACTGTTTCAGGAAATTTTAAACCCCAGCCCAGCAGATCTCGAATAGTTACTCCACGGCCCAGATATGATTCTTCTCAGAATGGAAGTGGAGCGGTCCCGAAGGTGCTCTACAGTGAAATATCACCACAGAATACTTGAGATGAGATCTGAAAATCTTATAACTTGCCGACTGTATTTTAAACCCAACCGCACACTCGAGCTGGGATTTCTGATTTTTTTAAATACTAGAACGTGCGTGCGTGGACTAACTAACATTTAATTTACACAACCTTAACGATAAGAAATTCTCGTTTTTTGGAGTATAATCATATAAAACGAGCGTATGTTATGTATGATTATACTTTTGGAGTATAATCATACATAACATACGCTGTTAACATGGCAAGATAGACAGTGCCAAAATATCCAATCACGATATTCATCTTTCGCTTTCTAGCATTTATTTATGTATTTAACAATTGTGAAAATAGTCTGGCGGGCTTATTATTAGGCGCCAATCTATTTCAACCAAGCAGACAAAAGTTAGTAAAGGAAGTTACATGGTCGCAAAAAATATTCAAATTATTATTCATCTTTATGAAATTTAAAAACATATTCGAGTACATAAGAACAGTAAAAATAAGATGTCATCAATAAAAAAAAGGTATAGAGTAGAGAAAAATCAGGAATGAAACTCGTTATATTACTGACTATAAATTACGAGTTTTTTCAGTCGCTTCTTAAGGCACAACCAGGATGCAGTGATCTAACATCGGTTTGTAGCTGGTTTCTAAGTCTTACTGCATGGACAGTAAAGAACGATGTAAAAAAATAATAGTAATGAACTAGGATGGCCAATAAACAATGTCTTTGTGTGTAGCGCAATTCCATGATCGGAAAGAAGCGAAAACACACATTCATACATCTTGTCACACAGCTCTTTCCTTTTGTTAACTTTTAATATATCCTTCTTTTAAGTTTTCGTCCATTTTGCCTCCTAGCTTTTGCTAATAATATTTTACGTATATAGTTATTTGCTTTTTTGTCACCCTTATTCTTTAAGCTGTGGCTACCATCATGGTTTGAAACCGATCTAATTGATATTTTTCATTTTGCTCGGATCTCAGTAACTGAAGGATTCAGGTAGTGAGTGATTTATTGGTGTCTTTAACAAGATGTCTTCGATATGTTGAAGACCTAACAATGCTCAGCATATTATATATTCTTCCTTGCAATGCAACACCTTCTATTTAGTTTTCCTTCTCGATAATGTATCCGAAGTATCACGATAATGTATCCGAAAGTCGTTATTTCACGCTCTATTCTGATAGTATCAATTGTTTTATGTAGTCTTGTGTATTCTGGTCATTCGTCTTTTGTGCCTTCTTGTAGGTCCTCAATTTCAGCTTTAAACCATGCGAAATTATCGAATTTAAAATTTATATGCAATTCGTAATAAATACGAGAATAAATATATTTGAATGCTGAAGTTTAGGGCAGTGCGCATGACTTCCGTACGTAAGTTCACCGGTTCGAACCCCGCGCTGTGTATGTAACTCTTTTCGAATTATACGACTTTTTTCCCGTCTATTATTCGAGCTTTCACTTGCATACTATACCACTTGCAAATCTCGTAATATGTTTAATTAAAGCTAGTTACATTTTAAGCGACCCGTTAGTAAATCACGATCTTGAATCAGAAACTACACATGAGAAACTGCTTTACTAATTTAATTTTAAAAAAAATTGTCTTCTTTAAGTGAGATTCGTAATTGCAAGAAATTCTTCAATGATGTTTGTACAAAACGGCAGGTAAATTTTGAATGAAATAACAATGTACAATAGAACGACAGAACTCAAAGCTTTAATATGGCATTATCAGTTATAAAAACAACGTATATATTATTAAAGGACAATAAATAATACAACATATAAGTTTAATACATCACAAAAACTTTTGTCTGTACACCGCTATCGCCAACTCAGTTTGTGTTTTCTCCTTTTTATTTATTATAATAATATATAATATTTATAGTTAAGGCATTAACATTGTGGAGATTTAAATACATTGTTATTTGTTTTATCAAACACTGTTTATTACAAAACATATGATTTATTTCATCAAACACTGTTTATGTTTTATCAAACAGTGTTTGATAAAACAAATTACCATATTATAATATTTTTATAAACAAATTACAATATTATAATATTCTCTAAATAAATGCAGAAGGAATGATATTTTCTTTTGCAAATGAATGTTAATAAGTCGAAAGTCATGGTTGTTAAAAAGGAGTATATTTTAAAGAGATTTGGTTGAGTAAGAAATTATTGGATAAATGTTCACTGTTTATTAGAGATAGGTACTTTAAGTGGAATTAAGAAATTAATGTTGAGATGGTTTATTACGAAAGACTTACAAAACAAATATATATTTGTCTGAAATTAATGGAGAGTGAGGAAAGGATAGGCCGAGAAAAGATTGGAAGGAGATAATAAGAATTGGCTTTCAATGAGAAAAAGTGAGAAGTATGAGACAGAAAAGAGCATGTATAACGAAATGATGAATGCGGATGAGGCGAGAACTGTAGGCATGGACAGAAAGGGATATTTTTCTGTCTTCTCTACCTACCTCAAATTGGACATGACATGATGGTATGTAAAATATGTATTTATTTCTAAATTTTTGAATATATTATTATTAACTTGCGTAACTAAACCCTATAAAGCACAAAATTGAGTTTTTTTTTATAATTCCAGATAAACTGTTTCGCTCTATACTCGTAAAATATTTTGTTCTGGATAGTATCCAGTATCACATTTTGTTCTAGATAGTATCCAGTATCATATTTCAGTGTGCGTCGTTCCTTAGGGTTTACATTTTACTTACAGACAAGCTTCACGCCTAACACTCCTTCAACAAATATAAAACAATCTTCTTTACATGTTGACTGTATTTCCGTTCCCTACTCAGTCTGTTTTCTCTATGAAACATAATGATTATTCCCTCGGGGGATATAAACATGAATAATTGTTATTTTTCTACGTGCAAATATTTCTAAATACATTCCCAATATTTTAATTTATACAGTATTTTCGCCAAATATTTATCACTCGGACGTGATTTGTTGTGAAATATCAAATTTTCGGAATTGAAAAGTATTTTCAATAAATGCCTCAGTAAGAAAAATGTTATTTTAAAGATAAAAACAACAACATCAATTCAAAAATTGTACTTTTTAAACTTTTCTTGTATTTCTACTTGAAAAACTCTTATAACCTTTCTGCAGTCTAAAAAGGCAGACTGCTTTAATTTGCTGGAACGAACATAGTATCTGAGGGTCGTTCAATTATGAAAATGATTTCGACATTTGGTTTCAATTTATTTCGATTGGTTTGTAATAAAAAAAAGCAGATTACATTGATTTTTCGACATTAAATCGTATCTTAGGTACTTTTACATATAAAAATAATTACGATATTCGATTCGAATTTATTTCGATTGATTCGCAATTCTTTCTTGGTTTTAAGTCTTTGCATACTCAAACAGAGAGATATTATTTGTGAAATCCTGATATGTGCATTTTTGAGAATGGGGACATTGTGTAATCTAAAAATAATACAAATTCAATTTGAACAAATTATATTTCAAAATTGATGAATAAAACTAGCCGTGTTATACGTTTGAAAGATACAATTAAAAAAAAATCGATAGAAATATAATTTTTTTCTTGATATTAATTAGTTTATTGAATTCCTTTACACCCATAAATAACTTTCAACGTCGTGCTTGAAAGGAAAAATCTGAACATAATTATATCGTTATTCACCGTCGATTATTTAATTCATACAACAATACAAAGCGTTGATTAAAGCCTATTCATATATGACAAGCTTTATTTCTTTGTGTTATTTTTACTTGCTTAATTTCGTTACCCGTAAATGTTTCTAAATTATTTCAATTACAATATTTAAATACTTTATAAAATTTCTTTACTCTATACATATACATTATCAAGCAATTTTCTTATTGTGAAAGGAGAGAACGCCAAACTTTTATATTACTGAATACTTCATTTGCCACATGCACATGTATACAACTTCTTATGTGTCTCCTTCGGTTTCTATTATTTTTTTTTGTTACTCCTCTACTACAATTCCCACTCATGTTTGCATTATAAATTTGTTTTATTAGTCTTTCGTCACCTATCCATTGAATTTGTTCTATCTACCTTAACTGGCTCTTTTTTCTCCTTTTAAAATACGAGTACATCAGTTTTTGGGCTTATATTTATACTTTATAATTACGTTTCCGATTCTGTCATATTATACAACGAAACATCACATAACTTATAAGTGCTTATTTAACATACGTGTGAAACTTTAATTAAGTTTCCACGTTTCAATAGCATATATCAATGTTAACATTAAAATTTTAATAGTCCTGGCAAATATTGATGTTGCTTGGTTTAAATGTATATATTTAAATGTCCCATGGAATAAGCTTCCTATTGCAGCTCACCGTTCAATGTCTCGATTCAGATTTCCATAATTTGAGAACATAATTATCATGCCAATAGTCTATTGATTTTACCTTTTCACATCTCTTTCTCTTTTAGCGTTCTTAAAGGCAGCCAAATTATGAATCAGAAAGCGCTTTATTGGTAAACCGAGATGTCTATTTCCTGAGGACTTCACATCGAAGTTATGGGCATCTTATGTGGAAGGACGTAGCTAGTCCATGTTAATCGATTGACTTTACGTATTATAGCTTTGAGGAAAAGTGCAAAAGTACATCAAATTCCTCGTAACTCCTGAATTTCAATAAAATTCCGTTACGAACTTTTATGTGAATTTTTGGTTGAACCCTCAAAAAATGGCTTGACAATAAAAAAAATACCATTTTTTAGTATTAAAAACAATATATGTTCCCTGAAAAGTATCTCTCAAAAAATAAATCAATATTTTAAGGTGAAAACCACAATTTATTGCTAAAGAAACTGGAAAATTTAAATTTAAGGTTACTCTGCGGTAAGCCCACTTGACTTGTTATATTTTCAGTCTTGCTCGACCTTTTATTACAAAAACTTTTTTACTATTTTATCTTTTTATAACAGTTTCTTATAGCTTTTTATAACAGTTTCCCGCCTTTTTTGCTGACCCAATATAAATATGAAAAAATAACTAATGGGAAAAAAAAATAAAGATAGAAGGGCCACTAACTATGTTTTATATATATTTTTATCTCACGCGTTGTTTGACTATCGCACATTATTCAGTTTATAGGAAGCCTTCTTACATTAAACGTAATGGATATGAGATTTATTGCACAAAAGTTTTAAAAGCTTTTGTGTTTTATTTCACTATTTTTGTCATTTTATTATTACTTTAAACACAGTTTAAAATTGCAATTTTCGAATATCAATGAGACCTTACTTTAAAGAAACATCTTGAAACAAATATGTTTCTCTTTTCTTAACTGAATACTGTGTAGAGAAAAAAATATAACAGAATGGTTAAGATTTGTGGTAAGCCATGGTGATATTAAAAATAAACTTTGAGTCACCAACAAGAGTTTTTTAAAAATAAATTTTATTTTATCATCCCAGTTTTATTCATTTTACACTTCAGACACACGTAATTTCTTATAGTATTGCTACTACGTTGCCTTTTCTTTATTAATAAACTTTTGAGTTTTTTTTTCTTATTTCAACATATCCGAATTGCTACATACACATCTTTTGCCTCGTATACATCCATACACCTTTTCATTTAACTACTATGATGTATCTGACTCTTTATTCTTCTTGCAAAATATAATTGACTTGATCCAACCATAATTTCTTTGGTCTTCCTCTATCCCGCCTTCCATTCATATTTGCGCTGTATGTTTTTTGTTTTAGTCTTACTTCATTGACATTTTCACTATTTTTGAGTTCTCCTCTTCATTTTACTAAATTCTTGAGTTCACCTTCATCCCTACCACACGTCAAGAGACAACATTTGGGCAGATACTCTGCACTTGCGAGTATTGTGACCAGATGAACTCGTTCACCAGATTAGAACCCTTTTTTGGGTACCATCTGGAATCGATTCCGAAATCCTCGAGTAGCAGTCAAGCGGCTTATCAACTAGACGACAGAAAATTTAAGTCGTTGCTCTTTAGATAATATTTTGTTACAAAACAACGCAATTAATATTTAAAAAAAACATTACATTACTATAATTACTATGTTTAAAAATTATCTTATGAATATGGGAATTACTTATAACATACTTTTGATTTTTCTTTTAGTTACAATTCTGATACGAGTAGTTGATTTTTGCAATTTCTTAAAAGGCGTGTCTTATTGTAAGACTTAATCGTAAGAAAAATCTAATCGCAGAGCTAGTTTGAATCCCTTGGGTATAAGGCCGCAATGAAACGACATGAAAAGGTTCTAGAAATCGGGGAAAGTTTGAAATAACTCAATGTAGTATTTTGGAAAAGATGAAGAATCGAAAGAATGAAAACAAATGATATCTTCAATTATAAACTATCTTTATTCCCAAGTAAATATACATAAATATTTTCCAATAGTTTGAAGTGGTTTTTTTTGTGTTGTTGGCGTATTGAGTTGGCTTCACTAATGTCGTGAGTGCGGATGAACAGGCGGGTGCTAACTACGTGTTTACTATATTCGGAAGACCTCCGGCTTAATTGTTAAGAAGCATGACTTCAATCTGGGGATTTTGAGTTTGATTCCCGATATTACCAAAAAAATACGAGTATATATCAGTCAAGTAAAAAAGTTCGATTGGTAACAACGCTAACACACGTTAGACTTATACGAGTGTTGTTACCTCTCAACGTACGGAAGAGTATTAATAATTTATTCGATAAGTTTCATGCCTGATCCAGTGGGTTTGATAAATTAGCCTGAAAACAATGATGTCTCCCAGCTACCCTTTTCAACACGTTCAAATCACATGTTCGGATGTATTAAAGGCTACCGTAGAAAAAAAATTGGATGATGTTTTTGACCCCCCTACCCTAATGATGAAAACTGCAACACTTTCGGAACGTGGGCTACATAAAAAAGCAAAAATTTAAAAAAATTATCAAAAAAGGCAAATATGTGATTGTGTCTAAGTCATGACGAGATAAAATTATTTCTCAAAATAATTTTAAAATCTGAACCCTTAATACCGTTAACTTACATGTATACGTTAATCCCAAGGAAATGATTTTTTTAGTGACACGTTTTGAAAATAAAGAAAATGAAAATGGTGTCAATCGTTCACTCATTCTCAATTTAAAAAGGTTTTTAAAGAAATTAATAATAACTCGACATATTTTACTTCATAATTGCGGTTCTTTCTCTTCAAAAAGCATTAAATCTTTGTTTATATATTGATTGAAGCCTTTTAGAGATTATGTAAACGGCCATATCATAAGAAATATTTTCGTACAATATGATTGATTGCCATTAAAAAATCACCAAATATAATACAATTTTCATTTACAGTGATTATTGTACAAATATCCACTACAAATCCTCTCAAATCGTATGACGTTTTTGTAGGAAAAGCTATCTAAGTTTGTTTATCCAGCGAAATGATTAATTATCTCAATGGGTAAACAAACTTAGTGCAAGTATCTATTTATAGATTAATTGGAACAAAAAAACCCTAAATATATATTTTTTAAAACTGATGTAGTTGTCATTTTAAATCTACTAAAACGAGTTAGGGAGATTAAGAGCGAAAGAGCAAGACGCATTTAAATTACTTGAATTGATTGGGTAAAGGCTGCAGAATAATATTTTATCGCCTTGAGCTTGGATTTAAAATTAATTGAGTAACAGTTTTTTTGACAGCATCAATTGAAAGCGGTTTCTAATTTACTATACAATTACATCAAATTGTATGATATTTCAATATTGCGTCAATACATCAAACTATTGGAACAAAACATACCATTGCTTATAAGCAAGCCTTCAAAAAGTGTATAAAGCATTCAATTTAACTAGCTGGTTACACATGTAAAAAATATTTAAAAAATCGACATATTAGTAATCGCTTTAAAAAGTAGTTGACGCTTTGTCCCTTCAGTCAATCGTTCTTTCATGATATTCGTTTTATAGGTCACACGCTAACCTCATATTAAGGATCATTAAATTAATTTCTCACTTCTTCAAACTTTAAAAAAAAGGAAAAATCCAGTTAGAATAATTGACCATAATTAATTTAAAAAAACCTATATTTAAAACCTTGTTGATTTCAAATGGCATTTTAGTATATTTTTGGGAGGCTTTGTTTTTATATTATGCACAGAATAATTTACATTATAAAAATAATTATTGCATTGGCTTTGTCCATAAAAACATCTTGTTTTTCTAGATTTTATTTTAAGTGCTGAACAAGTAAATTTTTTTACATAAATACCTTTTAATATTTGTAGAAGATAAAAAATCATCACATTAAGAGAACTAGGGAATAATAAAATAACCTTTTCTTTTTTTTAAATAAGTGTTTTGAAACTGTTGTTAATGTATGGAAAAACAACTATCATTAATTTAGAAAAAATGATTTAGAACTATCAAAACTATTAAATCACATTTTCTTTAAGATAAAGTTATTTAAATCAAATATTGGCAGCATCATTAAATATGATAACATTTTTAATTGACACAATAAAAGTCTAATAATTTTTAAAAACATAGAACTATAATATTTACATTTAAAAAACATGGAATGAATATGAGATGATATTAAACTTTAAGAATGACAACTGATTAATATTTCAGCAATTTTAATTTAATAATCCCCAACGTATTTTGGTATTACTTGTATTATAAAATAAATAATAACTTGTATTATTAAATTTCAAATCAAATTGAAATTGTATTTTTTTAAATAATTTATGAAATTTCTGTACTTATATAATAAAGAAATGTTTTTCTGAACATATGCAGATAGGCAGTGATCTAATGGCCTCAGTAACTATCTTCCTATCCATATACTCAACTTTAAAAAAAAATGTTGTCAATAATAATTAGTTCGAGTCCCAAGTTAGGATAAGCTTGATTAGGGCACTTTAAACGATACAATCTTAATTGCCTTATTTTTATTTTTATTATTAATAAAACAGTAAGTCATGCAGATTTTAAAATTAAAAAAATTTCCAGTATTTTAAGCCACATATACTTTTAACAACCAAATCCTTTCCTTCAATATAGTCAAAGTTAATTTAAGGACATGACAGCAACGTCACAGAAAATAATTATGAGGAAAGTTTAATGACATTGCAATAACGAACATTAAAAATTCCATTGTTCTAAGTAGTGGTATTCATTTATTCATGAAACAATGTTGACTGTACTTGTGTTCACTTTGAATAATTTACTACCCTCTCGAGGATTAGGTTAATATTATTGAATAGTAATATTATATGTATATTTACATTAAACATTCATCTTCTGTCATATGGTTTTGATCACAGTCGTATGCGTAACTTTTTTGTCCAGGATCCTCAGAAAGAATCACATAAAACTATTGGAAATTCCCGGGAATAAATATACTGAACACCCTTCCACGATGTGATCGACAGTCCACTCGAATATAACGGGGAATTAATGATATTTCACACTATTAATGTGTATGCACTGCTACCTTGGACACACCTAAAATGATCCAGGTTACACCAGTTTCCAAGATAGGTCAAATATTTGAAGAAAAACCTTATAATCACTCACAAGGGGAAGATTTCCGACCGAGTAACGATTCCACTGCAGACGCCAACTATCTGGCGATCCCACATTTCTCTCATTCGATCGTTGTCCCTCGAACTATAATATAAATATCGTTGAGATTAAAGACGAGCTGGAGAAGGGCTCGAAATACCCACGTATGTTCATAGCATGTGATTCAGACACGCCTTCTTGTACTTCTTCATCAAGACATCTTCGCGTCGTATATTCGGAGGTAGCAGATTTACAAGAACTGAAAGCCATGCCAAAGGAATTGATTTCAGGGTATCATTGCCATCTGTTTTGCATGCATACAACCACACCATGACGCAGTCAGGGTAGGAAAAAAAGGCAGAGCGCAAGACTTTTCAATCGTGACAAACACCTTTGGCCTACTTCACCTTAAAAAACCATACAGTCCCTTGTATTATTAAAAAAATTATAATGAAAAAATATGCTGGAATATTTCAATCCAAATTAAAGGAAATAATTTTATTTGAATCATTAATAACATACTCGTATATTCACGTTTTAATAAATAACGGAAACGTTTAAATGTTTAAAACGTCGAAGAACAGAAATCGGAGAACCAAGAACAAAATACGGAAATGGGTATTTTTCGCTATAGATCGACTCTCTGACTGTTGTGAAAATCAGTCCATGCAACACTTGATGTCTTGCGCTAAAAATGACCGAGCCACAGAACGCTTAGTGTTGTCGAGGCAGTAGAATTGTGGCCAGAAACAATATGATTTAGTGCCTTACACGATAAAAAGAAAATACGAGTATGTTATATAAACAAAATATCATTAGATTTTTTTAAATCACTCCCACACAATTTGTAGCATTAGTCAATAAAATAAATAAATCTATTGTTGACTTTGTAAAATGGATCTTTCCTGTAGAATTACGTTTTGATATCCAATTTTCATTCGGTATTCAAGTTTTAAGTAACGAAATCAATTTAATACTTACGAAGTGAGACTAACGAAATATTTATTTTAAAGCTTTCGGAAAAATAAAGTTTTTTTGCTGATTGTCATATACTAATTTGTTATTATATTACATACAATTTTCTGTCTCTTTAATTTGTTGATTTTTTTCGAGTATATGAAATTTATATGATCTTTATAAAAATATGTTTTTAAAGAAAATATTGCACATTTTTTTGAGTGGTAAAAAAAGTTTACATGAAAACTCTGTTTTTTCATGAAAAATAACCTCATCAGGGGATATAACAAAAGCAACAACGCTAAGTAAACCTTGCACGGCGCTCAAAGCGACAATGCAATTTGCATTGTGCTCAAACATACGACGCAATTTGCCTCCACTAGATTCCGCGAAGCTTTTCCGGACTACTTGTCTTCTCTAAAAGCTTGAATGGCTGAGCTAAAGTAAGAAATATAATATCATTGACGCTTTATTTTTATTTATAAAGCAAATTGATACGTCATTTTTTAGTTCAAATATACTTAATTAGAATGCCATTAAAGCAATCTAGTAGCGATTTGTGTGAATTTTGGTACGATACAAAATATATGCTTCAAATCTTTCGTTTTGTCACTTCTTCGTCAGTGAATGACGCAATTAAAAAAAACAAATGAGGAACCATGTATTGGGTTGTACGGAAAGTAGTTCCGTTTTTCTCGAATAAACGTTGATACAATTGTTGTTGCTAACTTCACTACAAACGTGCTGAATGTATACTGTTATGAAAAGCAATAGTTGTCTATTTGAATTGGTCATGTGATAAAAAATCGGCGAAAAGTTTCGTATTTCTCTGATAGATATCGTTAGGGCAAAATTTTCATTACTGATTTCGTAACAAAAATGCTGAAAGCATATTATTATGAAAGATAATGGTTTATTGCATATCTTTGGCTATTGTGAACTCAAAATGCTTGGGCGGTTTTTTTGGTGTCATTTTGAAGATGGGGCAAAATATGTTATTTTTTCCGTATTAATGCTTTTTACAAAAATACAACCCAAATTAAAAAAACATTTATGTGGGATATAGTAATGATGCAGTATGTGACCGGGTGTGTTAAACGTAGTTTAAATTTTTTTAATGTCGATATGATATGGTGTCCGCTTTGCAAAGTCGTTAACCCCAGATGAAGACCAATTCAAGGCATTGCTTGAGAATGTCCTGCGTTCTACGATACGACAGATTGCTGAGATACTAAAAATATTAAGCATGTGTTTACGTTACAAAGAAACAACACTCAAATATATATATATATATATATATATATATATATATATAAAAATAAATTACTTTCCAGCCAAATATTATAATATTAAAAAAAAACATATTCGGCATTGGCGATCAAATTACAATGTCGATCTATGGCAATAGCTATGACTACATTAATAAGCCACTTTCTATGCTTATTTAAGCCAATGTTTACAAAAGAAATGTATTGTATTGAAAACATGCAAGCAATAAAATATAATAATTATATGTATTCATTTTTTTAAACGATTTTATTTTTTTAAGTAATAACGACTTACTTTTACCATTAGCATTATATTATATGACATTGTTTTTATACAAAGTAAAACCTGGAGGGTTTGTTTTCACATAGCAATCAGTTCCATCCAGACAAAAATATGTTATGTTACATAAACATGAAGTGAAAACCAGACTATAAATTTTTTTTTAAATCGGAAAGAGTCAGCGATGCTGAGTTTCAATATAAGTTTTTTACCAACTAGGCCACGAAGGTTTTCATTTACATCTTGAAGGAGTTTACATACTGTTTCATTTTAATTTCAAATTCCTTCTTAGTTTTCTTCACTTAATAATATATATGTAAGATAAAATATGAAAATAAATCTCGATTGAATTCAAGCATATCTGTTTACATTTTTTTTTGTTATTCGTTATTCATCACGAGAATTCTTATCCAGTGAAATTTATTCTGCCGTTTTTAAAATACCTGCTCCAAGTCTATTAGCCCTAAGAATCCCTTTCGCCTTTCACCTCTCTCCACGTCCACTTCCGGGACAGTTGCTTCAAGTTGAGTAAGCCCCACGATGGTTGCTGGTTCTCCATTGCGTTATATTCTTAATCTCATCAGTGAAATAATTGTTTCCACTCGGCTTCATCGTACAACGGCAATGAGGGAAGATTCTAGAGAAAAGATCCAGAAAAAAAAACCCTGAAAGAAGTGTTATTGGCGGGAAAATGTTTATCTTTGTGAAATAAAAGTACCTTTTTTTTCTTCTTTTAAGCTATTATTTTTTGCTATTAAAATTTTTGAATGAAAGGCTTTGTTCAAAAATATATATTAACGAAAAGTTTTTTTTTAAATGTAACGTTTATAAAAGATCCTTTAATTGCTCATATACACAATTATCATTAATAAAAACGGACAACTTGAAGTTTAATATAAAGCAATATCAAAATGCTTATGAGATGTCAAAAAGCATTTAACTTAACTTTAAACTTACTTATTAATATTAATTGAAAATAGAAAAAAAATGTTATGACAAAAGTTTCAAAACATTTATATTGTTATCTTGTAATTGTTTTACAATACAAACAGGTTATTGGTATGTGACAATCACTTTCAACCAATCATAGATATGTTAAATAGATTTGTCATTAAAACTAGAATGGAACCCATATGAAAAAAATCATTCCAGTCGATCGTGAATGCGCATTAAGTTTCAATAAATTTTATAAAAAGTTGGACAAAATAAAAATCGCAAACATTTTTTTAGTAAAAATAACTCATTAAAGTTTTATTTCTCAATATTGAAATCGATTAATTATCTGTTTTTCATCATCTTATAAAATATAAACTCTTTTGTACAGTTATAAAAATGTTAAACCGAATACCGAGGAAAGCCTGAATCCACGGAGGTTTATGTCAACAAATAACGAGAAAAACTTTCCCCGACTTTACTAACAGATAACTGAATAAAAATCCCTTAATAAAACACAAAGAAAGATTATTTCTCCAGCATCAACACTCTCCTCCTATCAGCAGGCAGAGTGTAGTGAGAGAGGAAGAAAAGGGCAAAGAAGAAAAAGTGTACATCTTACATAAACAGGAAACAATATTTTATGTCGGAGACCATTAAGTTACTGGCCTATAACCGGCCGCCCCTTGACAATACAAATGGAACAGTATGCCGAACTAGCCCGACACGCTGTGCCCGGACCTTATGCCTTGAAAAGTGGCGGTCAAGCAAATCTTTTGTAAGAATGCTTTTCCATTATATTTTACTTCGTACAAAATTGAGACAATTTTTGGATTTCTTTTATTATCAATTTCTTCATGTACTATATATTTTATATATCACTTTACTTTTTAAGAAATTAAAATATAGAAAATCTCCTGAAATACACAACATCTTCAACGAAATGATGAAATATGCAGGTAAGGAGCTAATTATGGAAATTAGGAAATTATTCAATAAAATATTGGCACATGGTGAGATTCCAGTAGAATGGTGTACTAGCATCACAGTACCTATATTTAAGAAAGGAAAAAAGAATAACCCAGAAAATTACCGTGGAATCTCCTTGTTGAGTGCTGTTCTGAAACTGCTGACAAGTATCATTAAAATGAAATTAGAACAAAGAATAGTTAATAGAGAGGCGCAGCAAGGTTTCAGAAGAAATAGGTCAACCACGGATGCAATATTCATCATGAGACAACTAAAAGAGAAATCATTGGAGTTAAATAAACGGATGTTCGTGTGTTTTGTAAACTTGACTAAAGTTTTTGACAAAGTTCTGTTGGAGGATGTCATTAACATAATGAAAGAGTACGATGTTCCTACATCAATAATCAAAACCATTCATAGTATTAACAAGAATGGGAAGACACAAATCAAGGCAAACGAAGACTTAACAAAAGAGATACCCACTGCAACCGATATTAAGCAGGGAGACAGTCGCAATCATTTCCTTTCTAGCATCATTATGGATAGAATAATAGAGGAGGGGAGTTCTTTGGGACTGGGTTACAAAATGGGAAATAAATTGATCAATATAGTGTGTTATGCCGACGATATTAGCAGAAAATGAAGATGATCTTCAGAAAATGCTCTATAAATTCTATCTTGCTTCTAAGAAATACAATATGATTATTTATGTCACTGAAAGAAAGTGCTTAACAGTATCAAAAACTCAGATGCAAACTGATCATCGATAACGTACCCATCGAGCAAGTCATGTGACTCACTTACTTAGGTGTAGAGATCTCCAGCAACAGTGACCTATATGTTGAAGTACGAGCACAAAGTAATAAAGCGACAGCTTTGGCTGGCTACCTGCGGGACACTATATGGAGAAACAAACACATGCTAACCGAAAGTAAGGTCAGAATATATAGGACATGCGTCCGCCCCATCATGGCATATGGGATAGAAATGAGAACCGATACCAATAGGACAAAAATCCTTCTCAGAGTGGTGGAAATGAGAATCCTACGCTCCATCGCAGGCAGAACTCTTAGAGATCGTAGCAGAAATAAGACGATAACGTCTGTCTGTGGTGTTGAAGACATATTGAGGTGGGGAAGAAGCAGAAAGCGCTTCTGGGGGGAACTTCTTCTTTATCGAGCTCTTCGAGCTTTCGAACTTCTTTATCGAGCTCTTCGTCAGACTTATATGTCTGGTATTAGTGGAGTTGTCAAAGATAGTAAGGGAATGTTGGATTTCATCAAGTATTGTAATTTGCCATGTAAATTTCATCATAGGTGTAGTTGAAAAATCCGGAAATATTTAAAAGCTTGAATTAATTCTTTCTAGCATTTAAAAATTCTAACTGATTTAAATTCAATTCATAGAAACCACAACATATTGACAAAGTATTAACTCATGTAATTTTTTTAACTCAGGAATCTTGCATATAATTTAATAAAATAATGATATATTGTAGAAGAAGTTAGTAATTAAATAAACATTCTATCAAAAGTTAAGGCATTTCCATTATGAAACTGTCAAATACCGATAAAAAATTTAACATTTCTGAAAATAAAAGAGTTAGATTATTTTTTATGAAATACGTGTTAGTAGTTGAACTGAACTGTTGGAGTGCGAAAACGAATAAAAAATAATATTGAACCAAATTATATCATACTTTTTCTCGACAAAGTTGGTTGCCATTCACTCAAATTATGCATAGCTCATTAGATCATAACAAAACCGTGTAAGAGTGTTTGACACCCCTGAATAAGCCTTAAGCCAAGGCGAGCCAAGCCCAGGCTTGTTTCATATCCGCAGTCGGTTCAGCACTCGCACATTACTGCCAAAACTCATTTTACTTTTGTTGGCTACAAATGAGAAAATGGGAAATGTAAACTTTATAGAGCTCACAAAGAAAAGTGGGAATGATAATTTCATTTCGTACTCTTGTTTGTGGAGACTGTGAAAGTTGAATATATCACCGTGAAGTAAGTTTTATCGCTGATGGTGGCATTAGCAGACTTTTTTCAACAGAATGGGCCGAGGGACTTTTTGCGCATTGTGCTCACTCTCTCTCTTTGGGTTCGTGAATAAAGGCATTACTCTAAAACTGTGTCCTAATGCTCCCTTATTAATCTGGGGTTGATTTTATTCCTGAGAGAGGTGGATAAAGTGAGTGACATTTACTACCCCTTCATGCTACGGGCAATGAAGTACTTAGGTCATTTACGCCAGGAGATCATTGTTATTTTTTACGGCATGAATTCAATTGTTTTTTATTCTCTCAAGAGGATGGGGGTTACTACTTGAAATAAATAATTTTCCTTTTTTTTGGAAAATATTTATACAGTTTATCAAATAGGATAAAAATGGTAAAAAATGTTAATGAAAAGAAAACCAAAAAATAAAAAACGATTACTTTTTTTATTGGAGCAGTCGTAAAAAATAAATATTTATTTAAATTAAGTGACAAAAAAGAATAACATTGAGTCTAAACGCTTATATAAGTAATGTTAATTTAATAACAATTTATCTAAGTTTTTACTTCGAAGGCATTAATTTTTTTTCTTGAAATCGTCAAAAACATTCAACAGCACTTTAATTTTTAACATACAAGAAGACTTGATTTTTTTTCGTTCCTTTGGATTCATAATTGGAACTTTATATTCCATAAGACTACAGAAAAAAGTTACTCTAATTAAAATGACCAAATTAAGACCACGTTGAGTTGAATCTTAGTCGAAGCCGGCAAGCTGGACCTAAATAAAAGTGCAATAAATCCTTCAGAGCTCGGGTACACAGGCTCTTAAATTATTCTTTACAATGTAATAAATAAGGGCAAAGATGTAAAAAGCCTAATTTAATCCCCGGAGGCAACGAGGCTGTTTTATAATGTAAAATTACTCTCAAAATTTTGTCTGCCATAACTCAAATGCTCTGCGAAACATCAGATGAACTTCATGATCAAACAAATCATTTTTAGAGCTTCATAAATGTTCAAAACTAGGGAATATGGTTAATAAAAAGGAAATTTTAGAAATGAAATTTCGTAAATTTCAACAATGAATAACACCGCAGCCGGAATAAAATAAGTTTGAGTGGTAAATAAATATACGCGTGGTTACAAATACTCATTTATTCATTAACAGCATTTAACTCAAAACTTGCTTTTAATGAAAAAAATTGCTTCGAGTTTCATTATTTTTAATGTTTTTTTTGCTTTTCTCATATTTTGCTCACGTGAAGTGACCAAACATTTAAGATTTATTATTCCAATCTTGTGTTCAATTCAGTTAACACAGTATAATACAATTTTTTAAAATACATTTTTTTAGGTTGCTTACCCAAAGCAAGTCCAATCATGTCTTACTCGTCGCGTTATTATCATACATGACAAAAGTTGTCTTTCCAGTTTATCTGACCCAAACTGAATATTTAATAGAAATATGTTCTCGGAAAAAAATGTGAAAGTGTTAATTTTTTTCTATTATTTTGCATAACTACCTTCCAAAAGAGACTGCATAAAAATGTAGAAATTTGATATAATCCTTTGAGGCAGAGTTTTTTAGCTAACCAAAATTAAGTAAAGCAAAATTATTGTTCCTCTCACTTTCATATTGAATCTTCGAATTCTTTGAAAATAAACATTTAAAAACAATGCCAATTCCTTGAGATCATTTGAAACGATAACATCGACATTCTGTCTAAATGTCTCGAAATCGAGTGACTGAGAAATGAAAAAGAAAAAAATGGACTTCATTCCTTCCCTCCTTACTTTTTTACAACTGTTTTGTCCTATTCGCAAACTATTTTCGAATGAGAGATAAGAAAGGGTTTTCAAGGGAAAATAATCAATCCATGTACCTCTTTCGTAAATCCGGGGAAAAAACTTCACGAAAGTCCTGACTTTATTTTTTTTCTTGTCAACAAAAAAATATTGTAGTGAATCTAATATTTCCTCACTTGAGATTTGTATTATGTCCTCGAGCAATATTGCCACCAAATGTGACAGAAAATGATGTTATTTGTATTCAGCATGATCCTTAACATCTACGTCAAACAAATAGAAGAGTCCATATAGAGTTTTTTTGTGGCAATGTTTTTGGGATATTGACCATTTATGATTTATAACTAGATGAAATACGAAAAGATTTTAGGTATATAAATTATTATCGTGATTCATATTTCAAGAGTTGTCTCAATCGGAAATGTTTTTAAGAATAACAAGCAGGTTTTGTAACTATTTGGAGGTGGAATCGAGATACATGAAGACGGGCGCTGGAGAGGCTTCAGCCCCGATTTAAAAAGATAAGGGGATGATGTTTGTAATTATGATATTACATTGTTTAATCTTAACATCACTTTGATTTAAGGACTTTTTATTTTATTATTGACTTAAGATTTTATAGATTTAAGGACTTTTATTATTTTAAGTTATGCGTCATAAAACTTCGTAGCTTAGAATAAAACTGTTTTTTCTCACAATGTTGGGTTTTATTCATGATAGTTCCCATTGCGAATATTCATGATAGTTCCCATTGCGAATAATAGCTCTCGGAATATATTTTTTTGTAATATTATTTTACGAATATTTTTTGGTTTAGTTGAAAGATATTGATGTTTACTTAAATCATGCCAGATTTTTTGATTTACCAAATTTTCACAACAAACATGGCCGTTGTGAAAAGTTTTAATAAATGGTACCAGTTTAAACTATATTTAAAAAAAAAATTAAGTTTTGAAATACTATTTGATATACAGTGTTAAAATATAAAACCGACGTTAACTCTTTTTTCATTTTAAATATTTATTAATTAGTAAGCAATTTTATTTAACTTACTGACATTTTTTCTGGTTGAAAAAAATAAAATGTCAGTGTATGACCAAATGGGAAAAGTTGTTATTAAGAATCAATGGAAACTAAAGACTGGCGTGTTTGCTATGGAAAAAGAAGCACACTAAGGTGATATAGATATAATCAACCAATGAATGTTGATAAAATAATGGCATAAATAAGATTCATTGTGAATTGGGTGACATATTCCAAACATCATGGGCATCATTGTAGGTTCAAAATAAATAAAGATTGAAATTACTCGTAGTTTTGAAAAATCTAAAAAGAACGTAAAATTTAAGGAACGGTATACAAATGGAGAAGTAAAGGAAGCATAAAAGGTTTAAAGCTCAAAACTTCATAGATGTGTCGTTTAGGGATGTTTCTATGGATAAAATCCATTTCTTCAGAATCATGATTAGCAGTAGGCAAAGCTATAAAATATTTCTTTCCCAGCTGCATGGTTAGTTAAGATTTAAATATTAACATATTTAACATTTGAACTTTGTGAAACCCGTGTTGGTGCATGTACAAGGATTCTTATAAAGACATCCGGGTATTCTGTTGTAGCAAAGGTACGGTGTTTGCATTAAAAGTTTTTCTCAATAAATTATTCCATAGTGGGTACTGAACACACCTTGCATAAGCCACCACTCTTAAAGTTAAAAGCTCAAGTTTGTAACACAAAGCATGTGTTTACTTTTGGTATTATTCCGTACAACTCATATCAGTGTGCTAACCATGTGTCTAAATAATTTTCTTACTTTGCTTATGTTCATGAATTCCAGGAAGTTGTCGTTAATGGAAGATTTTCCCAATTTACCTAGAATTTGAAATACGGTTAATAATAGTATTATTAGATTCTTTATTTCTTTTTTCCGAAAGGTTTTAATCTTTATTTATTTAAATATTTACTAAATCAAGCACTCTTCAATTTCCCAGTGATATTCATTCTACTCATCGTAAATTGATGATCCCAATGTAAATTGTTTTCTTTTTTTGTTAAAAGATGACTTTATTTTCATCAATACTTTTTATATCTATTCTATTTAATTTTTCAATCTTTTTTTTTTTTGAATATCCTAGCCTGGTAAAGATTTTAGCTTCACAACTCAAGTTCTTGATTTCACTTTCCGGTGATTGTCCTTTAGATTATTCCTACTTTACTCCAATATATTAAAAGTCTAGATTTTTTCTCTTATAAATAAATAGAGGTTTATTATTAACTTCTCAGCCTCCGATGCAGATATACCATTTTCAAATCATCTGATAGTAAAAATGCAGACTTCTTTAAGATGTTTATAAATGTCTACAATACTACTTTCTGCAAGTTATTCATAGTATACATATGAGCTATCCGATTACACCACAGTCATTATAGATTCACCGTTACAGGTTTATCTCGTTAACAATCCATGAAAAGGTTACCATGTCGAAACCCACAATAAATTTATTTCCTCGAAGGTTAAACATTTTCTCCGTTTTTTTTTTTGGGGTTTTCTCTTTTTATGTGAATCACTCGTATATGGGTGTCTATAATTTAGTCATCATCTAGTCTACCCCACTAGACGAAAATAGATTCAGCGTCCTCAGTTATCCAGGCCTTGTGTATGTAAGATAAGATTATTCATAATTTGATTATACATTTGCAAAAAGGAAAATCGGTCAGAAGTCGGTTAGATTTAGAAAGCTTCTTAATACATCATGCCTTCCTTTCCTTAGATCATTTACCTGCGACACCTCTCGACTCATCTTCAGCGTGGTGTTTGTCTAGCAAACCCAAATTGTACCTGCTAGTTTGCTAACGATGGTGTGCCTTATTTTGTTTAAATAGAGGTAAAGTGTCGCAGATTTCGGACAAGTTCAGTTTTAAGGTAGTGGAGGGGGGGGGTGTATTATACTCTTTACATCCTGTATAATACATAGCAGCCTTCCTTCTAGCTTCCACGGTTGTCAAACGATAGAAGATGAAAATAATTTTGACTGGCCCGGATTTGATACGCTAGGTTTTAAAAATAAGTTCATTTTATAACATTACCGCGTTGTCTTTTAAATCTTTTAAAAATAAAATAAGCTACATACCTAGATTTTTGTCGAGAAACTGTATTGTTAAAGTTTGTACCAATTATATTTAGGTTTTAATCTAAGGTAGCATGTTGCTTAAGCAACTAACTACAAAATAGCAACAACACTGTTTTACAGCTATTTTCAGTACAAAATGTGCTGCTTCTAGCTTGGTACTTAAAAATACTGCTAAGAAGTCCGGATTTTTTTCTGATATATATCATATCTGCCTCTGAGCTACATGTAAAGGATAATTCTTAAATTAACAAAAAAAAAAATTTTTGCTACCCAATTTTTTCGTTACCGAATAGCATTTTTTTGTTACCGAATAGCATTTTTTTGTTACTAAATAGCATTTTAGAATATGATATGTTGTCCGGAAAATAGTATCGTATTACTCATATAAATGTCGTTAGGACTACATTTTCCTAGCTAACATCATTCTGTAGTCCTGAATGTATAATAATATACAAACTTATCAAAGTAACTGTTTACCAAAATGCTTAAGCGCTTTTGTCATCATTTTGAAGACAGATAACACAAAAACGAAATAAGGTGTATTTTCGGTACTTGTTTTTTTATTCCTGCAAAGCGAAAATGCAACACTAACAAAAAATATATTTACAGTGTATCGCAACAATGCAGTTAGTGGTCGTATTAGTCAAATGTGCTTTAAAAAAATGTTATGATGATACAACACTCAAAAATGGCGTCTATTCCGGAAGACCGATTATCACTGATGACGACCAAATTAAATCATTTATCGAGAATAACCAGGTTGCTGAAATAAGAAAAAGATCAAAAACCGTCATCCAGGTTCCATTTTTTTATTTAAATTTGATCTTACTTTACAGACAATGAATACAATACAATCTAACGAGGTTGTTACTATATTCTGATTTCTTAACCCTTTTTTGGATACCACCGGGAATCTAACCCAAAACACTTATGAGGCGCATGGCGGTAACGCACTAGACTTTCATGCAGAAATTCGTTGGTTCGGACCCTGCGCTGTGCTACTTCCTTTGAATGACGCAGGCATTTTTTCCGCCTTGTATTCGGGGGTATAAGGATAAATATGACTTATGTTAGGTTTTATCTTTTATTTAAAAAAAGAGGGAAAAAAACATGTCGGTGTGCCATCGGATCCAGTACAG
Source organism: Odontocerum albicorne (assembly GCA_949825065.1). NCBI lineage: Eukaryota > Metazoa > Arthropoda > Insecta > Trichoptera > Odontoceridae > Odontocerum > Odontocerum albicorne. Next base: position 41,551,337 of record OX463839.1, on the reverse strand, counting down.
CGATTTGACCGATGACTGCTTCAACTACGAAGCCCAGCAACAAACGAATGAACCCAAAACATTCAGGTGGAAGTTAAGCATCAAGTTTATGACTCAGGTATAATTTTAATCAAATAGGGTTTTTAAAAAAAGCAAGATTCCGTTTAGATACTAGAATATGACTTAGTGCAACATGATTCAAGTATCTTATATCCAGGGAACACATGTACAAGCATAAATAATTGAGCGGCTGTATTCCAGGCAAACATTAGCGGCTTAATAACGCGAACATCTATTGTTTTAAACGACTCCACTCCTGATATATATTTCCTTGCCCGCTTCAAGAAGTGAACATAAATTGAAATTGCAGGCGAACAAAGGTCGTTCTATTTGATTTACTATTATTTTATTATTGACACTTAAACTCCATTGTGTTTTAAGTAAAGACTGTTCAACATTTAAGGTTTTTAAAGTTTAGATCTTCGTTTCTCATATCGAGAGATGCCGAGTCTTATTTATACCTTTTATTAAAATTTCTTTACAGTTTTCAATTTTAAAAACCGTTCGTTATTAAAAAATAGTTTTAATTAATTTTGCAGAAATCGTGCTATTCTTTAAATGTTATTGATATACAATTGCGTATGCAATTGTCTATCAATAACATTTAAAGAATAGCACGATTTAACTGGTGTATGTTATTTATACATTTTTTTCTTATATTTATACAAATATATTTGTAATTTGTTTTATCAAATATTGTTTATTACACTTTATGTAATGGAATAACCCTACCGGTTTCAAGGTTTTCACCTCATCACCAGGGTAGCATAAACAAGACTTGTTTATGCTCCCCTGATTGAGGCGAAAATCTTAAAAACCGGTGGGGTTATACCGTTACAAAAAGGTGGAATAAACAGTGTTTGATAAAACAAATTACAATGTCCTAAAACCTCCACAATGTTAATGCCTTAACTATTAATATATTTGTCTATTTGGGTATATCGGAATCCAATATTCCATAATATTAAAAGTATTTTTTACTGGTTTACGGCGATAGTAGTATTTTTACGTCATTTCAACATGCCAATTTTGTAATTGCTACAATCATATAATTATTTCGTAATACTTAATGAATCGACGATCTTTATTTTTGGTAAAAATTTGTTTTCTCTAGTAAAATTTCAAGTGGATCGATCTTTGTCTACCTCGAAGTATTGTGCATGTATACGTGTGGCATGCGCAGCTTTAGAATGCACTTGAAGACATTCCTTATTTGGTAGTATAGCTTTAAAAAATTATGATATGACCCTGCACACATACACTTCAGTACCCTAAAGCCGAATGTGTTACTATTGCGAATCGAAAGATCTACAAAGGTTTCTTTTTAGTTCGTCTTCCTTTGGTAAGTTCTCTCACCAAATAGGTTTATCTTAACATATGCAGATACGAGACAGTTCCTAACTTAATGGCCATATTCACCACCTTCCTATTCTTACACTCAATTTAAATACAATTATTTTGTAATATTTTGAATGTGTCAATAATAGTGTGTTTGAATTTCAAGATAGAGTGCACCTTAGAAGAGCCTGTTTTCTAAATTGCGCTGTAAAAATTGTCTTTATCATTTTCATAGAAAAATGATACGAACCTGTAAAGTTTTCTGATCTAGATGTATTTTGTTTAAAAAATCAGAGGACTTTAGGCGTACTGTTTCTTCACACCTATGCTACTACATAAACTTAAAAAGCTTGTGCAGAAGTATATTCGATAGAACCCTTAAAGTCATGTGTATCACATAAAAGTATTTGTAAATAGAAGTGTTATAAACGCACCTTTGGGTATATAAATGAATTGAAGTTGTTTCTTACTTTTTGTTAAAAATTTATAAAAACATAAATAAAATATTTCGTATTTATCATGTAGTATGTTAAAACTTGATAAAAAATATACAAAATTATTTATAGCATATATCTTCAAAAAATATACATAATAAATTAACTAAATAGTTAATTTCTTTTGTTTATAGGGTAAGGGTACTCAGGAATCAGTAGATAAAATTTGTCAATATGAAAACTATTTTTATTTCATTCAGATTCAGATGTTTAAATACAAAAATGGTACCATATATTTATTATTATCCTTACTTTTGGGCAGAAGAACAGTGTCAGAGTTTTGTTCTTACAAAGCATGATTAACTGGTTGTCGAACAGTTCTGCTGTGCTGGTTTTAGTTAATTCCTATATATCCTTAGAGCGATAAGACAGGCACCACTTGTATCTCTTATGGGCACAAGGAAAATTTCTCAGCCTTCTGCGACTTCATTATTTGAGTGGTGAATAAATCAGTATGGGGTTATTTAGAACGAAGCTATTAAGATTATTAAGATTCCCTTCATAACATTATTCTTAGCAACTGAAAGGGTTCTTTCTTCGTTACTAAGTGACGTCGCGATATTACAAAATAAAGATGTTGTTTTTCCATTGTAGATCGCGCTTGATGGGGACATAGTTTGTCCCCCATAACAGCGTGGGTAGTGGTGAATTGAAACTGAACTAAGCTGAGTTGAGTTTGCGCCATAATGTTTCTCTTTTAAGTTTACAACTGGTGTTTTATAATAAACGTTATTTTTTCATTATTTTTTGTCTAATAATTATTTTACGTAAATGCTCTGCAACTGTCACCTGTATTAAAATGTTTTTGTGTTTGTATTGTTTCAAATATAAATGGTATGTTGTGTAGTTAAAGCGAAAAAAAATTTACAATCTTAAGATGGATTAGACATATCGAGATAAGAAGCTCTGAAAGACTCATTTTTTTTGTCTTCAATTAATAGTATGCGAAACAACTTAATAAAATAATGGAAGGAAAAAAATGGTCAGAGTGCGGACGAGAAAAATATGTATGTGTGTGTATGGATAGGAAAGTATAGAGATATGTGATATCTACCTACCACAGAGGGGCATAATTGGCACTGAAAGACTTACAAAAGAAATATTTGTGTTCAATAAATGACATACGAAAATTAGTAATGAGGTAATGGAATGATAAAAAAGGTTTAAAATTTGAGGGAATAAGAGCATGTATGCAGAAGTGTCTGAGTGCGGACGAGGTAAATCTGTATGTATGTGTGTGGATAGGAAGGTATAAAGATATGTCATATCTGCCTGCCACAAAGGGGCATAATGGGCAATAAATAAACAAGTATGTGTTTTCACAATGTTGGCCCCTTATTAGAGTACATTAATAAAGTTGTTTCTGAAAAATTGTGTCTTGAAAAACAATTTTCTTAAGAAAAACCTGTAACACGTTTTTCACTTATTCCATTGATTCAGTCAATAGCTTGTTAATTTTATTGTAATTTTAAGAAAAGGTAAAACTTACAACTTCTCTTCGGTAACTTAAATAAGATAACATAAACTAAAGCTTATTTTAATCATAAAACAAAGCATATCTATCTACCGTTACATAAACAGACCCTGAACATTATTCCTACGAAAAAGTTCATACGTTTAGTAAATTACTATAGTTTACCTATAAACCTACACATAATTATCTCAATGAAATATCTCTGGGTCAGAACAAAGGATCCTTAACGTCAAATCCAACCTATTCACTTTACTCTTCTGAAGTGTTAGTATATATTTACACAGTTATACTGTATTGAATGCTTTAGTTTCATTACATATTAAAACTAAACGGTTCATTACTTGGAGTTAAATGTTACCCACATATGTAAATAGGGATGCCGAAGTGGTTCAACGTTATGTCTGACTTTCTCTTAATTATATTTTCGTCATTAATGATTTCAAAACATATGACGTACTATCCTTGTATTTTATATGAAAAGGAAAAAAATGTAACAGAAAAAAAACGGTTTAATATTATTTATTTGAAAAAGTGAACAATTTTATAATTATTTTACAAAATACATATCGTTTTAATCAAGGAAAATAAAAAAACAGCTTACATTATTATTTATATTGGCTGGTACAATTTTTTTTTTTATCTTTTCTATTAATTAATTTATTCGTCTGGTGCCCACTACACATCCGAATGATATTGGATATATTAAATAGCGTGACTAGGAAACAGTATTGTCATTGACCTTATTGATCGAACCTTTATAATCAATGAAGAAGATGCTTTATTCATAGTTCGTTAAGCGTAAATATGCAACAACACTTACACACATCTAGTGCACATTGATATTTCTAACCAGACAAACTATTTTACCGAACTAGAAATCTTGTTTAATTTTTTTTTCGGGTAGCATCGGGAATCAAACCCGAACCCTTCAGAAAGTATTTCAGAATCTTACCAACTGTCACGCCTTTTTGCTATATTAAGAAACAACAATTATATGTACACAATTGATTACATAAATCAATTCACCAAATATCAATCTTACCAAGGTGACAGGGCCGGACAGGTCAGTCGGCTTCTTAACGAGACAAGTACTCTTTAGGTCTCTGGGGTATGTTGGGTTCTCTTAACTCTGAATAAGTCTCTTTCAACTCTCGCAGGGACAGGCGACACAATTAAACAAGAACAATTTGTAATGAAGCAGTTTATTATATTGTAAAAAAAAGAAAAAAGAAAAAAAATATATAAAAAAACTTGACGAATGTCAAGAAAAAAGTTTAAAATTGGCAAGAAAATAAAAATGTGTTGTATTTAGCAAGGGAGATTCCAATAACAATTTAGAATTAAAGTTGAGCGATGGTTAAAATGTGCGGACGAAATTCACATTAAAAATAGGAGGAATAATATTCACCCGTAATCAAGATGGCGTCCTGGAGTTCTGTGATATATGAGGAAGAGCAGTGTCGGACCCACGTCTGAATCTCACCACGTTCTGCACGGAATAGCACGAGCCAGCTAGCGCCCGCTTCCCCTTGGCAAGGAAGTACAAAGAGGCAGGGGTGCCAATCTCGACCTAAGTCGCCCGTGACAATGTTGTCATTGAATAAAAATGTACCTGACTGCAAGGGTAGTTACCCTTATTTTATTGTCTTTAGTATTTTAAAATATTCAAGTATTTCATAATATTTTAATCTTCCTGTTTTCAAGCCAAGCACATGGTCTCGACACCACAAGTTTCATAAATTATGATATGTCGCGAATTAACAATTTCGAGGACGTGAAGTATGCAATTTAACAAATATAGTCCTAACACCCCACCCTAAGTTATTGAAAGAACAAAAAAAAACAAACAAAAAAAAATTATCCTCCGTATATCACAGACGCATCAGTCCGAGGGATGTTTCTAAGGAGCGAGGGGTGTATGTACCCCTCACCGGATACGGTTTCGTGGCCGATTTATCTCTAGTCAGCATTTGCCATAGGTGTAGTCTTAATTGGTGTAAGACCGACCACGAGGAAGGAAACCACGTAAACCTTTTCCTTGACTAGGCTCCTAAACAATTTAACTTCAACACATAGCCGGTTACACAGGAGCGGGAAACAATCCTTCCCAACCCCTTACACATAAAAAAAAACAATACACAATGGTATAAGATTACAGGAATTGATACAAAACAAAACAATGCACAATGGTACAAGTTTACAGGAAATGATACAAAACAAAACAATGCACAATGGTACAAGATTACAGGAAATCGATACAATATTAATAAAATCAAATCACACAACAAAGAAATTAAAATAATACTATACAATCGGGTAATATAATTAATAAAATATTAAACTGCAAGGTCAACTAACAATCAAATGTTGACCAAGAGGGAAACAAATCAGTTAAGCCATTCTCTCATTACAATATTCTGAGAAATGGACACAGCTTAACCAAAATAATAAAACAAATCTGCAGTCTTCTCCCAAAGGCTGACTTTAGTGGGTTCACTGTAGGTCACGGGCCAACCTATGAACCAGCTGCTCTTCAAAGGTGATTCCTGAAATTCTCCCCTTTCAATGTGGATTATCTTCAAAGGTGATTCCTGAAATTCTCCCCTTTCAATGTGGATTATCTTCAATGGTGATTCCTGAAATTCTCCCCTTTCAATGTGGATTTCATCCAACCAACCACCCACATGGCTCAACACAAAATTAGAATCCCACTTCCCTTGACACACCAAAGACAACACTTTACAACACATTCTTTTCCTCGCCCTTCCCTATACTGCACAGTCGGGAACCGATAAATTTTAAAGCAGCCCCATATCACGGGCGCTTTCCACAATACGACCGCCCCTGGCACACAGCACAAGACGGTCCAAACTTCCGGCCACTACCGGGCGTAGTGATAACAACAATGATAACAATAAATTTCGCAATTGCCAATATCTATCATTTAAAAATTTCAAGAGGTTCACACAGAACCTTATACGTCAAATTACAAATATCCTATGGTTCACACAGAGCCACTTTCGAGGACTTGTAACTCCTTAAGTTCAGACAGAACTTTATACATTGAATAACAAATATCCTATGGTTCCCACCGAACCATTTTCGAGGACTTATATCTCCTTAAGTTCAGACAGAACTTTATACATTGAATAACAAATATCCTATGGTTCACACCGAACCATTTTCGAGGACTTATATCTCCTTAAGTTCACACAGAACTTTACACATAACTTGGGTTTCCTCAGACTCCAAGGTCTGGACAACCGTTGCAGTAACAATTCACCACCACACAGAATGGTAACTGTATAGATGGAGCCTTAGTTCCTTAAAAAAAAAAACACAAAACATGATAGAAAATTGGCAAGTAGCCCCGGCTGACAGCAGGACGCGTCTACGGACCCCCAGAACAGAGCCAAGAATCACGTGATACCACTTACACAACTTTGGTCATCTAGGATCCGAGCGACAGACACGCGACCCTCCCGAACCGAAGCTACCCTAGCCCGAAACATGTGCATGACAGAACACATCTGTAATCGCAATCGCTAATTTGGGTTCATGAGGCCCGTGATGGAGACACACAGCAATCCATCCCAGATGTATTCTCAGGCCATCTTCAAAACCTTTATCGGTTGGGAGGCTAGCTTCCCCCAACCCGGACTCTTAAGGCTGCCCAGGGCCTCTCGGTGATTCACACCGAGCCAAAGTAAGGAGACAATGATAAACAACAAAGACTGGGAATTCAATTTACCGAGCGAGACCCACCATACGTCCGACCACAAGGGCACGGGTTCGTTTCGAGATTTAACTATCCAAGAAACGCAGCCCCCAGTCATGACGCATGCTGCCAACACTACAGTAACCAGAGCTCTTATCCCAAAACTCAAAACAGAGCAAACAATACAACGGTAATCACCGTAACAGTTACATAAAATCGGTACAAGTTCAAAACAAACAAAAATAGAACGGCAATTACCGTAACAGTTACATAAATTTGGCACAAGTTCAAAACAAAACAAAAATAGAACGGCAATTACCGTAACAGTTACATAAAATCGGTACAAGTTCAAAACAAAACAAAAATAGAACGGCAATTACCGTAACAGTTACATAAATTCTGTCAAAGTTCATTCGAGAACGCACCATACTCTTATCCTTATTCCTCCCAGCAGCACCACTACAACCTCCACATTTCCCATAAACCTTTCATCGCGCTGCCTAACAGACTACCATGCGACCCCGTACTCGGTGAGTGCTTTGACAGAACAAAATATATTATAATATTTTACACAACAACAAAAAAAATTAATCATTTTTATTTCAAATTATATACTCCACACTCAACAGGAGCCAATTCGTCAACAAGATGACTTACTTCAATACTATAGCCCTTCAACACCGTGGAATGCTACACCTCTCTAACAAGAAATTCCGAACACATCAGCGGTTATTATCATCATGGAACCCCGTCCAATAACTAACACTTGCTACGTGCAACTATCCGAAACGGATACTCCACTGTACCATCTGTACAATCTTTTCCAAAATTCAACTCGGTGGAAAGCAACACCTACTCCATAGCACTACTGAACAATTCTACTGCTATTAAACTTGCGGACCACCGTCCAGCGATAGCATTTGTGCAAAGCAATTATCCACGATGGATACTCTACTGAATCCTCAGTACAATCTTTGGAACGCTACTCCCGGGGGAAGGGTACACCTCTCCGTCAAGAAGTTCGGAATACATCACGAATTCTTATCAGATAAGACAACAATTAGGAAGACAATCCTTCCCTAATACGAAATTCTGAAGACTTCCAAGAATTTCTTCACTTAATGCCCTAACTTCTGCAGCCAATAATTCGATAGGGAATCTAATGAGAAGGTAACAATTACCACTAAATAACCCACAACAGCTGTTAGGTAACCCAATACCTAAGCTCGCATTACACAAGAGCAATTTGATCCTGAATGTAATACGTGTACCTTCTACAAACGGTACTAATCATCTATGTATTACATGAATTCTTACTTCAGAAGGACCTAAGTCCTTCGTTGAGATACATATAATCCTACTCTAGGCTCTCAGCATTCCGCCACTCGTGGTCCAGGCTTAGGTTCATTGAACGCCAGGTATTCTTTGGTTAAGTCACCGGGTTGAATACCAGCCCATACATAAAACATATGGAAATGAATCCATACGAGATTGCCCACGGCCAGCCCACTTATTCATTCACCCTTGTGCAATAATAAATTCGCACCGGTGACGTCACTTGACATACTAAACTGACATTCACCAAGGAATCGACAGTATATACCTTCAAGGTATTATAACAAAATATTTAATTTAATTATTTTAAGAACCATTTTCCTAACCATGAATGACTCCCAATTAGGCGCTGACGAACCCATCACTACACTGTCAACTACTAGCTTATCTATAATCCACCCGGGCACAGAAGCTGTGCTCAGGACCGGACCCATATCATATGTTTGCGTCCTTATCGCGTGACGACGGACTCACCGCATAAAGTCTATTCTAAGCTATACTGTATTCAATAGTCTATTTATAGTATATATGCAACTACTAAACTTCTACCGTCTTTTTATAAGAGAATAACCCCTGTATTCCTTCCCTCTTACAAGACAAGAATGATACACTTAATAATTTGACTCCAGGTCACGCTTTCTAGTTTCTAAAGAGAGAATACTCGACTACGATCTCCCTATTACGACGAGAAACAGTTCTATACTCAAATATTGGTCGCTCGACCACGCTCTTTAGCTTCTAAGGAGAAAATACACAAATAACTCTATCGTTATTGCAACAACAAAGGGGCTATACTCTATTTAACACTTGGCCATGCTCCTCTTATGTGCCTCGACTACGAGAATCCGGACTAATTCTCACTTAGCTTTATGACATGGAGTGCTATACTCCTCTGTCGGTCACCCGATCGCGAGACTATCATTGGTCAACCTTTGCAATGTCCTTCACGTGATATCTCCCTACCACTTTCCCACTAAGCTCCGACAGCTCGTAAACCGAATTGGAGATTTTCTTGCTAACTATACTCTTTATAAATCTCGGTGCCAACTTGGCGCTGAAGTAACGACCTGCATTTGACTGCTTAAAGGACTTCCTCATACCACCTGTCCAACGGACAGACGTCTCTCTCTACGGCGTAGGTTATACCTAGCTGCGCTACGCTTAAACCCAGTCAATAGTTTAGCAGTGACGGTCTCGTACAATTTTTCCATTCTATTTAGCCCTTGGAGATAATTAGGAGATCTCGTGGAAGAGACAATCTGATTCGAATCCAGTTGGTCGTGGAACGAAGCATGGGGAACCGGATGGAATCCGTGAAACAGATAAAAAGGGGTGCTACCGGTGGCTATGCTCACAGTATTGTTTAAACAGGAACAGATCTTCCCTAAGAATTCGCACCAATCTCGTTGATTGTCCTGTACCAAAATGGATAGACACGTCAGAATTGAAGAATTATATCTCTCGCTGGTATTGTTTTGCGGGTGATAATACGCGTTGTAAAAGAGGTCTCGTATCCCATAGGATTCCAGGAATCCTCTGAATTCCTTCGATATGAACTGCCTACCATTATCCATTACGATGGTGCGTGGCACCGAACACGGGAGAAATATTGACGCTTCCAAACACCGAATTATAGCCTTAGACGTGGCCACTCTCAAGGGAAAAGCCCATACATACTTACTAAAGTTATCAACTACCGTTAAAATATGAGAGTTCCGTTTCCTAGACAACGGCAAGGGGCCTACGAGGTCCATACTCAAGGACTGCATGGGCCGGGATGCTTGCTTGGGCTCACTCATAAGGCCACATGGGCCCTGTGTGTTATGTTTATAGGCCTTGCACGTTTCGCACCGCGATATAAAATGAGTTACTGCCTCAGATAATTTGTTAGCAAAATACGTCCGAGTAATAATTTCCATAGTCTTCCTGACACCCGGGTGACACAGGTTCGAATGTATATCATCGATCAAGGGGACCAACGCATCCTGGGGTACCACGACCCTCCAATCTCGTTCTCCCTGGTTGCGGACAGGGTCGTGAGAGGAACGACACAACCGCAATAGATGTCCCTTTGCTACTTTAAAGTTTGGCCGCGACCGTGGATCCTTCTCGCACTCTCTTAGGATCCGTAAATACCATTCGTCGGTTACGTGCTCGAACGGAGGGGAAAAGCTCATCGCGGATACCTCGATTCGACTGAGGGCGTCAGCCAAGCGATTCTCGCAACCCTTTTTATAAAGGAAATCAAAATTATATTGTGAGAGTCTACAAGCCCAACGGGCTAATCGGCCGCTCGGTGAAGACAGATGGTCCAGATATTTTAAGCATCCGTGATCGCTCTGAATCGTAAACCTGGTTCCGTCTAGATAACTACGGAAATGATGGACTGAGTCCACGATGGCCAGGAGTTCGCGCTCGGTGGTACTATAAAGCCTTTCCGCCGGGGAAAGCTTTCGTGAAAAATAAGCTATGGCATGTTCAACACCACCCGGCATGGATTGTGAAAGAAAGCTACCGATGCTTATTCCGCTCGCGTCGCAGGTGAGTATATATGGCACCGTATAATCCGGTGGCTTCAGAACGGGAGACGTAATCATGGCACGCTTGAGGAGGACGAATGATTCTTCAGCGGTCGAATCCCACTGGAACTTAGAGCCCTTAAGTTTAATACTAGTCAAGCGACAGAGGGGCGCAGCGATCTTAGAAAAATCTTTTATAAATCGGCGGTAATATGAACACAAACCGAGGAAGCTTTTCACTTCCTTTACACTCCGTGGCCTAGGGAATTCCTTCATCACCTTAATCTTTTCAGGGTCCGTTCTCAACCCTTCGCGGTCCACTATATGTCCCAAGTACCTAAGGCTTGACTTGCAAAATTCCGACTTGGCCAATTTTATAGTAAGATTGGACTCCTTCAACCGGCGCAACACCAAACGTAAGGTGGCGATGTGTGAATCGAAATCTGCGCTGCAGATTAAGATGTCATCTAGGTAGCAAAATACATGATCGCCCTGATCGGCAAACAGTTTATCCATTAGCCTCTGCATTTCGGCAGGAATATTTTTTAGACCAAATGGGGTGACCACAAATTGGTACTGACCCCGGCCTTCTACGAAAAACGCGGTCTTGCACTTAGAGTCTGGGTTCAACGGCATCTGCCAGAATCCGTGACTTAAATCCAACGCGGAGAGATATCGGGTATCCCGTAAATTGTCTAAAATTCTATTAATATTTGGCAAACGGTACGAATCTGAATTCGTAATGGAGTTCAATTTACGCGGGTCCAACACGAATCGAGCTGAACCGTCCTTTTTCGGAACGATAAACGCATTATTTAGCCAGGCGCTGCGCGACGGCTCAACCACTCCTAATTCGAGCATTTCGTCTAGCTCGGAAATCATCTGTCGTCGGCGGATATGCGACAGAGGGTAAGTTCTCTGTTTTACGGGTGAATGACTGCCTGTATCGATAACGTGGTTGACTAACGTGGTACGACCCAGTCCCACCCTTTCAAATGCGACACTATTGAAGTCCGCAATCAAAAGGTTCAACTGCAGATTCTGTTCAATAGACAAATCTGCAGCCGATGTCAAGCATGAAGGCTTAAAAGACTTATATCCTATCTCGGACACAACGGGTCTCAAAGATAATTTTTCTATACTAGAAGAAGGAAAGAGATTCGGGGTAAGGCCCGAGTGCTTTAAGAAAGGGGTACCCAAAATCAGGCACTCCTCCAATGAAGGAACTATTAGGAAATCCGCCCAAACGGTCTGGTCATCGTAACATAAAGGTAACTGTACAGAACCCTGTACACGGTGTTCCTGGCCACCCGCCGTATGCACGATTCCCTCGCGAAGTAGAGACGGACAATACTGACTTTCAAATTTTTTAAAAAGTTCTCCACCAATTACGTTAACCGACGCGCCTGAGTCAAGCAAAGCCTTAAATGGCAATTCTTGAATATAACAGTGAAGGTAGGGTCGCTCGTCCCTAGCATTAGTAATCTCTACAAAATTTACGAAAGGGAACGATTCTTTTGAAGCTGACTGACGCGACCAACCCGGGAAATCCGACGTAACTGAATCGGGTTGGTGCCCTACCGGTTTTTTGGAGCGTTAATAGACGGGGGCGGTCTTGACAAATCCGGTAACAAAGCCAACTGTCGAGAGGGTACGGCTCTGGCCTTCCAAAGGTTGGTAGCCGTCCGTACAGGTCCCTTCCTAAAACGTGGCCGGCTGGGGCAATTACGCGCGATGTGATTAGGAAGCCGACACGAATAACACCTCTTTGGTAATGGTTCCTCAGCATTTGAGGTGTAAGATACCGGTGACAACCGAGCACCCATTCTTGAGAAAAGGGGGGCAGAACGAGGGGACCTTCCCTCGTCCCTGTTCATTAGGTCGAAGGTCAGGCACAATTTTTCCAACTGGTCAACCGAAGACGGTTGCGAGCTGACAAGGACTGAACAGTACCTATGATGTAGGCCGCGTCTAAATACTTGTAATAAATCCTTGTCAGTGAGAGGCGGTTCCAAAGACTGATTCAAGTTCTGGATTCTCGAAACAAAATCCGTAGATGATTCGCCCGGTTTTTGTATGGAGGCCCAAATATCCATCCTGCGCTGAGTCATAAAGTCTTCCGACTCATACTTTTCTAAGAAAAGTTTCGTTACTGTGTTCCAATCTTTAAATATCTTAACCTTGCTCCTAAAGAAGGTTAATGCTCCCTTACGTAAAAACTCTGGTAAGACCGCCGGAAGCGCGTTTAGGTGAACACCTCTGGCACAAGCTAATTCTTCCATTCGTGACAAAAATTCCCTTATACAACCCGTTCCGGTATATGGATCAATTGGCCAACACGAGAAGTTTATATTCCATTGTGGCGACGGAAGTGGAACATGAGAACGGGAAATCCCAACCTCAGTATACGGAGATGAATTTGTCAAAGGCATCGGTGCCAGAGCTCCCGAAGCGGTATCCCCATTATCCGCCCTCTCAAATAACTCCGGAGCTTTAGAAAGGTTTAAATATGGTCGAGTTCTAGGGGGTAAGGCCACCTCCCTCGATGATGATGGAGCGAGACCTTTATTGTATAGACTGGCCTGACGACGCAATTCGTAAAAATTATTACTGGGGGAGAGTCCGCGCTCAAGTAATTCCCCTATCAATCTAGCCTTGGTCGACTTCATTACGTCCCTAATTGGATCCATTGCCAACAACAACAAACAAAAAAAAAAATTAAAACAATAAACAAGGCCCAAAAAGAAGAAAAGAAAAAACGCGATATCAGACCCCACTAACAAAAACACACTTCTAATTCAAACGATATGTTAAACAAACAAAGACTTCTCTCTGAAGCGTGGTACAAATTTCTGAACACCCTAACTTTTAAATCGAGTTTAATAAGGAACACACGATTCTTAACAAGAAAATATTTGGAAAAAGTTAGCTAGAAATCTATTCCAAAAAGACTCGAAAAACGGCCTTTCCAACTCGGAGCCCGTAGCACATGGGCACAAGAAAGACCATGTGGTCGCGAACAGCGAAAACAAACGCGGGAGAACAACAAAAAAAAAAAAAAAAACAATGGCAGTAAAAACAAATGATGCAAACACGTGGGAACAAAATAGAGAAAACAAACGGTCGTACACAAAAAAAATACATATAAAAACACTTTTCTGAAAATAAATTATTATTTAAAACACACAAAACAAATTATAAATAAAAACCTTGTCCAACGAGAGATCAGAGATACAAAGTATGCCCCACGTTCGGGAGCCAATTATGTCACGCCTTTTTGCTATATTAAGAAACAACAATTATATGTACACAATTGATTACATAAATCAATTCACCAAATATCAATCTTACCAAGGTGACAGGGCCGGACAGGTCAGTCGGCTTCTTAACGAGACAAGTACTCTTTAGGTCTCTGGGGTATGTTGGGTTCTCTTAACTCTGAATAAGTCTCTTTCAACTCTCGCAGGGACAGGCGACACAATTAAACAAGAACAATTTGTAATGAAGCAGTTTATTATATTGTAAAAAAAAAAAAAAAGAAAAAAAATATATAAAAAAACTTGACGAATGTCAAGAAAAAAGTTTAAAATTGGCAAGAAAATAAAAATGTGTTGTATTTAGCAAGGGAGATTCCAATAACAATTTAGAATTAAAGTTGAGCGATGGTTAAAATGTGCGGACGAAATTCACATTAAAAATAGGAGGAATAATATTCACCCGTAATCAAGATGGCGTCCTGGAGTTCTGTGATATATGAGGAAGAGCAGTGTCGGACCCACGTCTGAATCTCACCACGTTCTGCACGGAATAGCACGAGCCAGCTAGCGCCCGCTTCCCCTTGGCAAGGAAGTACAAAGAGGCAGGGGTGCCAATCTCGACCTAAGTCGCCCGTGACAATGTTGTCATTGAATAAAAATGTACCTGACTGCAAGGGTAGTTACCCTTATTTTATTGTCTTTAGTATTTTAAAATATTCAAGTATTTCATAATATTTTAATCTTCCTGTTTTCAAGCCAAGCACATGGTCTCGACACCACAAGTTTCATAAATTATGATATGTCGCGAATTAACAATTTCGAGGACGTGAAGTATGCAATTTAACAAATATAGTCCTAACACAACTAGGTCACATAGGATATCCTATTGATCATCCGAACTAATAAAGTAAATCTTTATTTTATCTCAGTTGATACTAAAGTTTATTTTAGTTAAAGAAACTCAGTTTATCAAGAGACTTGAAGTTTATAGTGAAACGGTAAATATTCAGTTCCTCTATACTTTCTCCTGCACTACGGAAATACGTAAACATTCAACGTTTTCTCGACTTAACTTCACTATTTGAGCTGCCAATAAACATATCACTTTATTTCCTTTTAAAAGACATATGTGAAGTTTTCGGTAAAATGCTTTAACGAAATTGAAAAGATGGAAATTCACAGGTAAAGTCTTCTGAAAAATTTCAGTCACGGTGAGTAAACATAATTTTTGTTTATTTTTTGGCGTTAAATTTCTTTCGTTGCTTTTTCAGTTCCGAATAACAAGAAACATTTTAAGAAACAAAAAATATAAACAGGACCGGCCTATAAAAGGACGACCAAATAAATTTTAAAACAAAGTCAATTTATTTATTCGTATGGTACCTTTTAACATGTCGAAATTGATAATGTGGACATATTTCAAAGAGTGATCGGGAGACAATACCGCCTTCCACTCTATTGGTCCCACTTTCGGGTTTTAAACCACTGCAGTAGACACAAAACTCACGATCCGTCAGAGAATATGTTGTTAATGATACCATACGTTAAGAAGCAACAACACTTACACGTGTTGTGCACGTGAATATTTTTACTATCGGGATCCAAACCCGAAACTCCCGGGAGAAATCAAACGTCTTACCGACGAGGCCACGGAATTCTTAAAGAAAGTAAATTATGTTTACATTATTTCTCGTAAAAAAAAATTTATATCTCTTGACGGATTGTTACAAAAATGGACTTTACCAAATTTACTAAAAAGATCTAACCCACTAACCATATAAAATTGGTTGTACTTACGTCCGTGTGTAACATTATGTGTTATCATAATTACGGTTTAATTTTTATTATTTAATTCAACTCATAAAATATTTTTGTTTTCCAAATATTATTTGATACGAGTGGCTGTCACTTCTTGATATGATTATGATATAAGACCACAAAACAATCCATTTGTTAAGAAAATATTTATTTACTGTTGTACAGCAAATACGAATATTAAAACGAGAGAGCAGTTTATTATGAGTAAGAATGCTTGATTCTTCTAATATTTATGATATCACACTCAATTATTTTATTAACATTTCACTCTTACTGAAGTTTTACTATTGCTATGTAAGTAAATGAATTTGGTTGTTTACATATAGTTTTCTGTGAATAAGATGTGTGCTCTGTTCAAAGTTCGGTTTCATTCAAATTTCCCATTATTAAAGTTTTCAATTTTCATTCTGGAAATAGATTTAACTAACCATATTGTTTAAAGTAACCTAAAAATGTAAGTTTTCTTTAGTTTTTACCGGCCCAAATTTTAATTTCAAGTATTTTACACTTGGAATAATGGATCAAAATAATAAGATTGCTGCAAAAAGAACTGCAGACGACAAAAGAAAAAGACGATTGCAACAATCACAACGAGCAAGCAATACTCTACAGAAGCAGCAACACGATAATAGTGGAAAGCACGCACGTAGACAAGCACAGTGTCATATTAAAGTAAATTACTTCCGTTAATATTGACAGGTTATTACTAGTTGACAAAGTAATATTTGAGTCATTTATTAACTTTGTCATTTGTACACGTACACACAAGCAAAAAAAACACGATTTCTTAGTTTGAAAGAAAATATCTGGTTCAACTTTCTAGTATCTGAATAGAGAGGGAAAACGAAATAGCAATTTAATGAGCCGATGTGGAATAAAAAAATTGACGAAAATTAACCACTGACCGTGCATTTATCTGACTAAATAATTTGGCTTATGAAATACATATTGCATTTACTTGACTTAATAACTGGGTTAGTAAAATATGAAAATATGTTTGCTGAATCGTTTTTTTGCCTTTTTAATTATTATGCACATACATATCCAGTTGTAGGGTTTAAATCCGTCTTCCTTTCAGTTTTCGTGTAACCTGAGTGAGCATCTTAGAGAGTATTTTTCCCCTAAGATAAAGAATTATTATCTTTAAATAATTGTGTTTTAATATTTAATATTCTTATAATATAAGAGAATAATTACCTTTTTTTGAAAAAAAATAATAACTATTAATTTATTGTACCTTATAACAATATTTGAATCCCAAGCACTGGGTGTTTCAATAATTACAAAAAAAGTATATACAATTTGTGAAACTTATACTAATGTTTAAACACGTTAAATTTTAGTTACTTACACTTTTTATAAACTGCTTTTTATCAAAATAAGCTCTTTTCATACTTTTAATTAAATAGCGGAGGTAAATATTGTATGTTTACAACAAAGGCGGCATTTCCCCTAGCGTTGACCCAAATATATTTATATTTTGTTCGCTGAAAAAGAAATGTATTTTTCGAAATATTATATTTCATTTGCACGTGTCGTACAACTCCGTGTGGTATGGGTTAAATTACGAATCCTGACTCACAGCAGGAAGGCAAAAATTCTATTACTTTTTGTAATATTGAAATAGTTTTCCCCTTTCATGTTATAAAATGAGAACTTTCTCCTTTCAGATATGTTAATTGACCTTAATATTGTCGAGTTAGTACAATGGATATTTTTATACGTTTTTCTTCATTATAACTATTTTATGTGTATGAACAGCATTTAAATGTATATCAACCAATTTCAACCTATAAATCTCAAAGCAATATTAAAAGCTTTTTATCAGTTTTCTGAGATTTTGATTAAACTTGAATGTTTTATTACACTTTTGCTATATAAAAATTGGCGGATCAATTGCCATGTGGTAATCTCGTCCAACGAACCAGAATAAAGTAAGAGGTGTCTTAAGTGAAAATCAGACTGGAACCTTTTTTAAAATCGGGTACCAACAGCAATCGAACAATGTCACAGAAGTCATCATCAAAGTATTAAAAGTTAATCAAAAAACGACTAAGAAGTGAATAATCATGAACTTGGAATGTGTTTAACCAAAATATAAATAAATTACCACACTTTTACTTAGGCAATCTATTGGAGACGAGTGTTATTGTCACTCCATCTTGAACACTCTAATGTGGCTTAAGATACAAATTCTGGATATCTACAATTTAATTTAATTTGATTGACAGTAATAACCACCATTTCTGGAATTAATAACTTTATCTCCTAACCTATTTATTGTGAGTAATTTTAGACCGATCTTAAAACATTGAATAAAAAAATCACACTTCAGTACAACAATACATTAATGGTTTTTTATATGTTTTAAACTATGTATTTATTTTATCCGTCAATATATGACCTTCAAACACATTTTGATTGTATGTTGTTTCATTAACCAAATATAAATGTATACATGTTTTAAATATTTATTTGAATACTTAAAAGATCATAAAATAATTGTTCCATTTTTATGGGGAAAAAATCATTCATGAGCATATGCAACTTAAAAACACGCAATCCAGTTCTGAAAAAAACATTTGCATAATATATTTATAAAAACGAGTAAATAAATATGATAATTTATTCCTATACATGTTACTACTATACTCAAATTGTCTAAATAAAAACATTGTCATACATTTTAATAAATTATTCATCACTCGTCTATTAAATTAAAACTCATCTACCGAAATGTCAAAAAGTATTGTACGAGTATTAAACTACTTTAAACACAAGGATATTATTTTAAACAGTTTACAGGCTCACTTTATTTACATTGAAGTTTGACAAAATAAAACAACATGTATACTGATTTTTTTAAAAACATTTTTGTGAGGAATAACTGAGTATTTTTAAGCTTATGCAAAGACAAAATGCATTTTTTTCTTAAAATTACTCACACAATCGCTGTGAAAATTATACAAAATTATTTTACTGTTAGCTTATTTTATTTTTACATTTCTTCGCATTTTTCTAAATATAATATTATTATTTTTGTATCAATATGTCCACGTTACTATGCACAACATTTTTAAAGCAAGTAAAGCATATTGTATGATTTTTTATTATACACAGTATAAAAATACAAACAACGTCAAGAAGAAGAAAACAATAAAAGTAAAAAAAAAATGTCATATTGCGCAGTGTCTTTTGTTTAAACTAAAATCCAGATATTTAATAGGTGTACTTTAAAACATTCACCTTTAAAGTATAAAAAAAATTAAACTTGTTGTTTTACTGTGTAACAACCATAAGAATATTCGTTCGAAATTAAAATGATCGGGTTTCTTCAGGCCATGCGAGAGGAACATATTCCATAGATCGTGTTCACCTTTGATCCTTTTTTTGTATCAACTTTTAACGAGTGCCCCGGCGCAAAATGATGTTAAGTCTACTCCAGTGCGTTTTATTCCGTGCATTCACAAGATTCTAACAATCTTCATCGCTTTTTCACTCCTCCGATTTTCATCATGTAATAGTTTATAACTAAATTTAACAGCCAATTTTCAAACTCCTTTGAAATTCAGATATATTTCATATCTTTGATGAGGAATAATGAGTTTTCTTTTCACAGAATATCTTCCGAAGCAATTTGAATCGAAATGGACGTTTCATGTCTCGCTTATGAGAAAATTATTAAAGCAAGATATTTTGGAGAAATAAAAACCCGATACCTGATTTGTGTCAACATTTATAACACAGAAAATATATTTGGCATGTATGAAATTCGCTAACATAAGGATTTTTTATAATCCTAGTAAATTTTCGGTTAGCGAAAACCTATGGACATATTTAGTTTATTCAGAGATTTTATTTTTAAGCGATTGACTTTTAGCGTAGGCTTTTACATAAAGTATAACTTTTATGAAACATTCTTTCCCCATTTCTTGATACATGTTTGGTTTTGTATTTTACATACTTGACATTCAAAATGTAAAGAGTTAAATTGCCTTCAATCAAAGTGTCACAAAATTCGGAGAAATAAACAATAAAACAACCATAGTAGGAATTTTATTTTTCACTAGAAGTGGAAAAGCTGACACGTGAGTATACAAAATATTTTAGGTGTATGCTGTAAATTGTCGCGAAGAAGAGAGAATTTTAATATCCAAATGAATATTTTAAAAACGATCACGTTGAAAATAAACGATAGTTTTACCGTTTATGGAACAAACCATCTTCCAGAATCATATGATTGGACATATTTCAGTAATTGGTTAGGTTCATTTTCTACTTTCATTGTAGGGTTGTCAAAAAATACTCGAAATTAATCAGTTGTATTTTTTAATCGAAAAATCTGGCTTTTCTCCAGAATCCCATTTCTTTAGAATCCTTACGAACAATTATAGAGACGTCTCAGTTGCGATAACATGAGCATATCAACCGTACGCCGGAACAAAGTTGGTTAAACAAAACATTCAAGTTGAACCCAAGTGAAAGAGTACCAGTTTAATGTCCGAAAGGAAGGTAAAGTAAACAAACAATAACCTGTGTGTATTTCTAATAAGCTTCCTAATAAATTATACCATTATTAATAGTTTAAAAAAATTAAAACTCCACTCAATTTATTTCAACTAATCATTTATCCAAATCAAGTTCCTCTTATTCGTTCATTGAAATAAAATATAAAATTTGTAAAAAGATGAAAGAAAATGAAAATATTTTTTTTAATTGTACATAAAATAAAATTTAATTCTTATGACACGAAAAAATTACACGTATTAACAGAGTATAAATCGAATCGATTGGCAAGGAACAATTAAAATTAAGTTAAATTAAATGTTAAAATTATTTAAAAAAATCATGAAACGCTTCATTTAAATGTGTCATCCTTGATATTGGCTAAAGTCACGTATCAAACTAATTGGACCTTGCCTCAAATCGAGGAAATAAAGTTGTGATTGGAATCAATGACAACTGTGCCTGATACGCTTACCCCGTGGATGTCTAGACACGTACACGATGTCTCTCGGAATTGCTTAAGATACTTTTATTGCAAGTTGTAGTTCGAGATGTCTATCTTGCTAAAACAAATTGAATCAAAATTAACTTATTTTGAGAAAAAAAAACACCCTACATTTTGTTGATTAGATAGAAAAATTTGAGAAAAATGTGTAGGTACATTACATAAAATTTATAAAACTGCATTTTCAGATGACATCTCGAGGTATTTTGCCACAAGTGGCCAGATATACATTTTCAGACTACAATTCAAGGTATTTTGCCACAAGTGGCCAGATATACATTTTCAGACTACAATTCAAGGTATTTTGTCACTAGTGGCCAGATATACATTTTCAGACTATAATTCGAGGTATTTTGCCACAAGTGCCCAGATATAGATTTCCAGACTACGATTCGAGGTATTTTGCTACAAGTGGTCAGATATATATTTTCAGACTACAGTTTGAGGTATTTTGCCACAAAGGCCAGATATACTATACATTTTCAGACTACAGTTGAAGGTATTTTGCCGCAAGTGGCCAGATAAACATTTTCAAACTACAAATTGAGGTATTTTGTCACAATTGGCCAGATATACATTTTCAGACTACAGTTCGAGGTATTTTGCCACAGATAAACATTTGTCTTTTTTGAACGAAAATGTATAAAAAAAAACGACTTACTTAACTTTTTTCCGAAGCTAATAATCTTACATGTATATCAGTTCACTGTTTTTGTGTCGAGGTAAGCAAGGAGGAGAGATCGCTAGTATTTCTTATCGTGACACTTGTATTTCGCCTCTTCTACGTCCATATCTTTTTTCATACAACTACTACGATTTCTCTGACTTTAACATTTCCTTCTTTCAAAATACAATTCATTTGATCCAATCATATTTGCATTGGTCTACTCTAACACACCATCTACTCACATTTGCATTTCATATATGTTTTGTTGGTCTTTCTATATTCATTTGTTTTACATGTCCAAACCATCTCAGAGTACCCTTCTTGATCTTACTTGAAACGTCAGATTTAAGTTCACATTCATCTCTAATCACTTCAAACTGTCTTCTATCATACGTTTTTGTATTATTCTCAGTACAATACACATTTTTACAGCATAAATTTGGTTCCTATCAGTGTTTTTTCCATGTCTACGTATCACTTCCATACATCAAAGTTGGTACTAAAATCCTGTCGTGGATTATCATCTTAACAGATTTTGTTACTGTCTGGTTCGAGTATATTTAATAAAGTGCCCCGTTGACTTTTTTTTTTACCACAACACGTTATTCGATATATCTCGTAGCTGTTTCATCAACTAAGGAAATATTACTTGCTCTAATCCTGCATTGTTCGTCCATATATCGCATTTACTTTATTTTATACTTTTATATCACCATGTCTTTGAATTTCACAACATCCCATCTCAGATCTTTCATATTTATTCATAAATACTTTCATTTATAACACGCACATTGAAGTACACTAATTTCGTCGATTAATTTTCTTAATTTTAAACCCCTAATTACAGTATCGAAATTTTTTTTTTTTAGTTGGAATATTTCATAAAGGATTGCGAGCTTTTCATTTATAGCGATGTCAGTGTCAACAGATTTGATTTTCAACTAGCTTTAAAAATAAAAACTTCATTGTCATCAAAAATTTTAAGTAAAGAATATTTAGCAAAGAAAATTTGGATTTTTTTTTCATGATTAACGATCGCAGTTGTAACAGAAAATATAAATTGAAAATAATTGCACAATTGAGCAAAACATAGATCAAAACATAAATGAAATCAAAATCATGAAAACACAAGCACAAATAAACTTCAAAATATAACACACTTTTAAAAAATAATTCAGGACAAAAAATGTTTTCATACAATAACATAAGAAAAAACACCAAAACTTGAACATTTAATTAAAATACAATATCATTCATGTATAAAAAAAGAAGAAAAAAATACGTAAAAAATCAACATTCGGGGACACAATAAAGATAAAAATTGTGATACACATATTTTTTAATCACCTTTTTATTATTTAAAAAAAGTTTGAAATTTTCCGCATAGTACGAGTATATGAAGGATTTATTTAGTGAAAATAAAGGTTGGCGATGTAATGTTTGTATTTTCAATAAAGTATCCTATTCGCAAATGCACGGTGTCAAATAATATTTCTAATGTAGGAGAAAATTGTGGAAACGTAATAGTGAATGTATGAAGGAAGAGCGTGAGGGGCAAATATTACACAACACCCGGACGTGCGAGCCAACTCAAGCATACAAGCTGCTCCTAGCCGGCATACAAGTTGGTCCATTCTACGCGCCCTACACGGACTACGTGCATACTGCCATATCTGACATTTTAGAAAAGTTCTTGCGAAGTATTTTTGAACATTTGTATTTAAATTCGGTGTCCTGTGTATAATCTGCTTGGTGAATTCCTGGGATGGAGGATTTTTATATAAATATTAACATCAGTTCAAGATTCAACTGGCATGTTCAGTTTGAATAATTTATGAAAATTGAGACTTTTGATTGACAATTAACCAAATTGGAAGAAATTGCTTTATATATAAGACATGATTATTATCGTATTCCACTTTATTGAATATTTTGTATAATATTGGATGCAATCTGTCAATGAAAAAATATGTTAATAAATACTAGCATGCAATTTATTTGAACTATAAACTTTTTATAGAATATTTTTAGTGTTTTATTTTCATCGTAAATTTTATAAAAGCTGAAGCTTATTTACACTGAATGAGAGTTGATTTTGAATACTTGAAAAAATTCCCTAACGTATTTTTTATTAAAAAATTTAAGGTAAACTTATTGTCATCTAGAATGATTTTCGTACTGAAAAATAGTTTTTAAAATACATTATTTATTTATTTTATAAATAAATCTAACCTACGATAAGAACAACTCAACAGATAAATAGATAGATATTGATTGAGTTTTGTTTGAAAAGTGACATACGATTTAATTTTACAATACATTTTTTTTGTATAGTGGTGTTAAAATTATCATTATCAAGAAAAATCGCACTGTACATACGAAAACATTGAAAGTAATACATATAAGTATTTTGTCATTTTTAAAAAAGCTGTAAAAAGAAATTGTCCAAAAAATGCACATTAAAAATGTATAAATTAAATAAATACATGACTAAAAAACTGGAAAAAAATTGTTTAATATATGATAAGTGAGGAAATTAAACTTCAAATAAGTATTCAATATAAATATATATATTTTTTTAACAATACCAAATTATTTGGGTTGTTAATGTGGTATTTATAATTTTTGACAGTATTGCAAAGAATCTATTGTATATAATTTTGAACTGTAATGAAGAATTGTTGAATGGTACTGAGAATCTCGAAATACCCAAAAAATTAAAGTGTTTTTTCATATTATTTAAAGATCCAAATACCAAAATTCTCGAAGTGGTTTCGAATTAAAATTTATAACAAACAATTATGTGTTCATTATGGGCAATGCTTAAAATATTACGTTTATAAAGAAAACTTTAAAAAAAGGGATATATTTATCGTTTTCGAATATAAATAAATGATTAATTTCAAGATGAGATTTCATTAATTGCTAAATTCAAGTAATAAAAACTGACATAGCTAAACTTATCATACAATATTTTCAATAAACAAGAAACCTGTATCGCTATTGTGTAATTCATGTGTTGTGGAATGCACGATGAATAACGATCCATTTATATTAGCAAGCGCAGATAGTAATGAAACATTATATCCAATATTGTATTCTTCGAGATACTATCTGACGAAAACAATACATCTGGTTAGATAACTTTGTAAATAAAATAATATTCTAAAAACAATCTTTGGTTTGATATTCAATAAAGTTAAAAAATTAAGTTAGTGATTAAAAATATACAGCAGATTCTAAAACGGGAATGAATTAAATTTGTTTTAGATTAAGATGTTTGGGTGTGACCGCAACAAAATTTGTGTTATAATGAAATACGATTTCTTAAAATTTGTTTTATTTATATTTCTTTGATCACTGTGCATCTCTTTCATACATATTACTTGCGCAACTAAAATGTTAACGATTTAATTTAGAAGAAAGTTTTTGAAACATACCATATATAGTACTCTCTCAATGATGATGAATCATTTAAAGGTTTCCGTGCCAATTTCCTCGTAATTAATGTTTTCTCAAATATTTGTTTTATTGATTGATCATTGAAATTTGTATTATGATTTTTTTTATTTGATCTATTTTATTTTTTTGTACACTACAGTTAAGTGTAAGGGCAGTATCAACCTGTGTATAATTGATAAAATAATAATAAAGAAGGGTATTTGGAATAACCCATAAAATCATAGAACTATAAAAAAAACTATTTCTGAAAGCTGGAAGAGAAAAAATCTTTTTGATAAGAGAGAAATCATTGAGGTGCATGGATGTGGCAGAAACGAAATATATATGCCAAGATAAAATGAAGTGTTGATTTATTGTCTATATCTTAATAGGAGCATGGCGTGTGGATGATGCATTTATTTGCTAGATTTTTTCAAATCTTTGCCGCTCAGAAAACGCGTAAAATTACGTGTTATTTCTAGATGTCTATCCATGTTTTGACGTTGACGATTTCTTTGGGTTTCTATAATCTTAGTTATTTTTAAATCGAGTCTTTCAACAAAAGATATAAAAATATATTAGTAATACATATTTTCATATTAATCCACTTTTGAATAGTTAAAATGGCTCTAGTGCCGCAAATAGGTTTATATTAAACTTTTTATCTTTATATGAAAGCCCCTTAATGGAACGTCTCAATTGTTCGTTTCGAATCTGTGTCTAAGAGATGTTCCTTCGAAGAGGAGAATAACTGTGAGGTCGATTTCATCTCCATTGAATAATTGATTGTTCTCAATCGATCCAATGGGGTAGTTTTTATGACAGGGCTTTATAAGTGTAACATACAGTTTTAGGAAGCACTTAAAGACAATCATTTTTAGGAGCTCTTATTAAAATTTATAAATTTACGAGTATGTGAACATATATGAACACTAGATATATACACTTAAAGCCAAACGTAGTATCATATATTGGAAGATTCACAAGGGTTTCGTTGTTATGAATTTTATTTTAGTACGTTTTGTACATTTTTCTTACCAAATATGTTTTTTTAAGATATGCAGGTAAGTGCCTAATCTAATGTCCACATTTACCATCTTACTCAATTTAAATATATTTATTTTGCAATATATTTAATCTGTTAATAACAGTAGGTTTCAATAAAAAATAAGAGCATCCTTGAGAGGCGCTTTATAAATTGTCCTTTTATTATCATTAATATTGATTTTTTTAATTTATTATTGAGAACTATCGAAATTTCCAAGATTCACAAATTTTGTCATAACTGAAGCGAAAAATTACTTTTCGTATTTAAAAAAAAAATAAATATTAATAATATTCGCACGTTACGACGTTTTCCGTGCTGAATGTACGATATGATATGGTATCTATGGATGTATGGAGACGTGACAGGAAATTATTTGACAACGGCCCTGACAGATGGCGTTGCCTCGATGGCTACGATCGTGACCGGCCTTGCTACGACGAACTCGCTGAAATTCTATTTTTTCTCCTTTCATAATATTTTTCTACCGGATATAATATGTAGGTAGCCGGAGACAAGCTGAATTTCTGGAATGGTGTCAATTTCTTTTCTATCATGCTGAATATTTATAACTGACGTTTCCGTAATTGAGTGATGCATCGCAGTTTTTGAGAAAATAAAGGGGTTAGCTTTTAAAACCTTTTTCTTTTGAAAATGTGTGCATTATCGATCTTATTTTATTGAACTCAGTATGAATATTTCAAAGAAATTCCATTGTCTAGTTGGTAAGACTACTTTATTCCTATATAGGGGCTGCGGATTCGATTTCCGGTGATACTAAAATAAAACTTTAAATTTTATTATATTATTTATAATTAAGACATTAACACTGTAGACGATTAAAGACATTGTAGTTTGTTTAGTCAAACACAAATTATTCCACTTTATGTAACGGTAAAACCCTACCGGTTTCAAGGTTTTCCCCTCATCATCAGGGGAACACAAACCAGTCTTGTTTGACTAAACAAATTACTGTGACTTTTTTTTGTTTTTACTTAAGCCTACTTTAACATATTTTTGCGGCCAAATTGTATAAAAGAGCTTTATGGAAGTACAATTTACAAAGTTAAAATATAGCACAATATTAACCTGACAGGAAGCTTAAGTGTATATACTAATGCTTTTTAAAAATTATTATACATTTTCTTTATAAATGTATAATGAGGGGTTATTTTTCAATGCTGTCAAAAATCGTTTTAAATTAAATCGAATTTGATTTTAACTATTTGACATTTAAATTTGTTTTTACTGAACAATAATTAAAAAAAAAAAAAAAGATGAAAATATATATGAAATGTTTTTGACATATGTTTAAAAAAGCAGTGTCGAATTAAGGTTTAACCAAATTTTATTTCAAATAACTTCAAATTCGAATTAAAAACAATTCAATGTACTTGTTGTTGGCTCGATGAATTTAAGTTCTATGTTAAGTTTAGAATCTTAATTCCTTTGGATTGAATTTGATTCATAACCTCATACTTTAACAAACCAAAATGATACATACCCGTCTGTTTCACAGCTTCCAAACTTTATTAAAATTGTAAAGCCTTAATAAGACAGAATTGTTAAATTAAAATATTCATAACTTCTCATTAAGTTACGTCAGTTGCTGCTCTCTCAGAATTATTATCGTTTAAAAGCTTCTGAAGTTTATTTCTTTTGTTTCCAGAATTAAGACTTACTGATACAATGAATAAACGTCAGACAGTGAATTCAGGATACAAACGAATTAATCAACTTAAAATAGGGTTAAAAATATATCAAGGAGCATATCATTTTGAAAGTATTGTTTGTCTTATTATTTTAAAACGTGCAAAAACATTATTTAAAACGTACTTCAAAATTTCGCAATAAAGTTTATATTGTGATGCCCTTTAATTATAATACTTTTTTGCTTTTATAATATTATTAAGTAAAAAATCATTTGCTAATATATCTATGAAATAATATGCTGTTTTTCTTAATTTTATTTGATAATTTTTAATACAAAAATTGAATAAAATGCAGTACATTTTTATGAAATTAAATATGAGTGAATGACTGATGTTGTAAGTGTAATAAATAGTTATTTGATATGTTTTAATGTGTTTTTTTGAAATTAGATACCCTTCAGTTGCAGTTTACAACTTTAATAATTCCAAAATTATTTGCTTAAAAATACATAAAAGGCTGTGCAGTGTTCCCTTTTGTTATTTAAATTTTTAATTTCATAAAGTTAAATATACAAATTGAATAAAATATTGTTTATGAGTGAATGACTGATATTGAAAGTGTAATGAAGAATTATTAGATATGTTATAATGTGGGGTTCGAGAATATGATGTGGCTGAAATGATGTACGTGGGAATTGGTGGTAGCTTGAAATTTAATTATGTGTCAAGATACTATATGAGTGTAGAATGTAAACACTTCAGTTTAGTGTTTTAAATATTAAGGATGATGAATAAATAAGCTCGCTATGTCATAGGTTACCCTACTGAAGTGGTTCTCACTTCCACAAAATGGAGATTTCTTTGCATTGCTATGTCTTGTACACGACGGGGGAATTTTTCCGTCAAAACGATATAAATTGAAAATGTGTATTGTGGATAAATTAAAAAATAGCGAAACAATTCGTTGTTCCTTTCTAAATCCACAGAGCTAAAGCTGAAACCTTTGACAAAATATTTTTCATGATAAAGATACTTTAAATAAAATTAATGAACCGCTAAAAATCAGAAGGAAATTTCAGATAAATCTTATATTTCTTGACCCTTCACAAAATCTTTGGAATGATTTAAAAAAAAAAAATATTGTATATAACTTTAAAACATAAAAGAAAACATCAGTTAAAAATGCAACGATATTCCGTTTCTTTACCTTTTAGCGTATTATCGAAATAAAATTATGTTTTTTTTTCATATTTTCAATATGCCTTGTATGAGATCACAATTTCCAAAGATTAGAATTGAAACCGCTCTTCACACGTTATTGAAAATGTAAATAAACTTTAATTGAACTCATGAAAAACGCTAAGAATAGTTATAAAGCAATATTTATACTGATCTTGAATGGGTGTGTATATTTGTAAAATATATGAACAATCACTTTATTAAATAAAAATATATATATCATTATATAATGTTTATTACAGAAGAAAAGATAAAATATTTTCAATTTATAAGACTGACAAAATGGATTTAGATCTATGTAATTACTAATAAATTCGTCGAAGGTTTTATTTTTTGTATAAAAATGCCCGCTTTACTCACGATCGGTCGTGGTAGCTTTATTCAGCAAGCATTTAAAGAGCACAGCTCCTTTACAACTTGACCCACGTGGCGCTTCATTTCTCGTCTCACAACACTTGCCCTAGGCATATTTATAGTATATCCACCCACACAATCTGACATACTGTGGAAAGATTTTACTAGGGTTATATCGTCGCATTGATGACGGACTTGAAATAAGAAACTGTATTGAGCGTTTGTGAACTTGGAAAATAAATAAATATATATTTTTTTAAAACAGCTTAGTATGTACATACTCGTGTATGGAAAATAAATAAATACTCGTATATGTTTCATGAAAACAGTATAGTATGTACATACATCCAGAACATCCTGAAGTTACACATATACTATACTATATTTCAAGGCAATGAAAAAAAACACATTTAGGATAGAAGCTATTAAAATATTTGAGCTCATATCATTACATCCCTCCAGTCAAGATACGCCTCCTCCAATAGAGTAAGCCCGGCCGCGAGGACATAAGATATTTTTCAGCTCATACTTATGGGAAAAGCATATTATATCCGCGTGATAAGAGTCAAGCTTAGGTAAATATTGAATTTATATGGTTTTTAATGTGAATGAATATATGGTGTTGCCCCATTATACGCCAAGAGTTAGCTATGAATTAGAGTGAACGGTACCTTGACTCAGTAGTTTAATATTTTAAAAGGAGTAAAACAAGGATAATTTTTATCACTTGATTGTTTAATATTTACAAAGATTGATGTGTGGAGACACAATAGAGGTCAATGGGTGGCATACAAATGTCAAATGGAAACGTATACGAATTTCTATATGCTGGTGATATGAGAGTATAAGTGGAGAATGAGTTGCATGAGAAGGTATATGGATGTGGAAGAATGACGTGGTGGTATGTGTATGAGTATGGACTCGGCGTGAAGTGTTATATACTCGTACAACCAGAAATTATTTTTAAAACATTTTTTTGGTTTTGCATTTTTTTTATTCCAAATATATTTTAGTAAAAACCTGACTGAAACCGTTTTCAAAAAAAAATTTACAAATTGGAATCAACGCGCAAAACCTAGATTGGAAGACAAGCGTCCTATCAACTATGATAGGTCACAGAAATTATGAGTGCGATCGTAGCTGAAGGGAAAGGTGTATATGTGTATAATGGAAAGTATATAATAAAAAAGAAGTATGTTCTTTCTATTCGCTCTGATGTAGGCATAACTTAACCAAATCAATGAAATGTCATTAAAGTATCGGTGTTTAAACCACCAAGTTATGTGACAAATTATTGTTTTAAATTGATCTGAATTAGTTTTGTACATTATTTTTAATCAGAACTTTTATTATTCCTTTATATTTTCATATTCTGATGTTGAAGAATATATATTCTGATGTTGAAGAATAAAAGTTTAAAATTCAGATTGAAAGACGTCAATCATATCAGACGTCAATCATATCAGATATCTTAAGGAATAGAAATTTCTTAAGTTTCAAAAAAATGTCCGTGTGAAATCCTCAAGAGTCTATAAAAGTTGATACCTTTTTAAAGAAGCTGTAATATATTTGGGATGCTTGAGATACCTAACTTTGCCGAAAAAAAAAGTCTCATGTGATTAGACAATAATCATTAAATGATTGATAAAAAGCTATTTAAAATACGATATACGAGTATTCTCATCGGGGCATTACTAAGCTCTAATGACGACGCAAAATGTCAATTCCCATTACAGTGCTTAATAAAAGAGCTTAACTGTTTTGAGCAACGGTTATTTCTGGTTAGTAGCTCATTGATTATCTTTATACATTTGTAAATACTCAATCCAAATGTTCAATTATTTAGTTTTTTTTTTTCAGAATTCAATATAATGCTAAAAGAAATCTCACACTTGTCTTACTAGTTACAATATATAAACCTTTTTTTAATTCGTAGAAGATAAAAAGTGTTTATTAATTCACCTCCTTTTTTTAAATACATGATTTTATAATTTTGCGTCGTTATTTATGATCCAATCGTTTTTGATATTTTAAAAATATAATAAATATTTAAATAAGTAATTTTCTTAGTGTAATATATTAAAATAATACCAATACGCTGGCAATTGTTATGGTATGTACGTGTTGAGGTTGGTAACATTCACGATAAAAAGAAATTTCCCCACAATGGCCCATAGAGACGCACAGAATGTCACATTAAGCCAAAAGTCACATCCTATCGATCTATTCCACTTTGTTGTGGGAACGACATACAATACGGCTCACCCAGTGGTATTTCAGTAAGGGTTGAAGAACCCACCCCACAGTTTACCTCGGTCGCGTGTGCCGTGCCCTGTCTCTCCTGACATACTCGTACATGTACCTGTACAAATTGTGCTTTGACAGCTAAATGAACTTTTGATGCTCTATATTTTGAAAGATGGATTATTGATTTTATGTTATCGTTAGACCCGGTAATATAAAAACCAAAAAATGTTTCATAATTATTACACGAGTATTACATATTTAGTTTTTACATATTAGAAATAAAACTAGTCTTAATTTTCACACTATATTGTATCAATGTCGCTCACCCTCTCTCTCTCAGTTTATTTTGTTTGAGAACAAAAATAATTTTTTAAATGGCATAATAATACGTGATATGCTGAAAGCTTTTGAAATAAATTTATGATAAAGAAGAATGTGTAAGAATAATAAAAGAAAAAAATATTAAGCGTCGTTTAGAGAGCAAATTCTCATCAAGGGTGCTTTTATTCACGTCTCGAACTTCGCCTCCGTTATACTACATCTTCTCAAATCGCTCTATCCGTTTCTCCTACGCCTTGTTCTTTCAAAATTTCAGTCACTTGGTCCAACCATACTTTTTTCGATTGTCCTCTACAATAATTCGCGCTTTTGATTGCATTGTAAATTTGTTTAGTCAGTCTTATGTCACCCACTGATCAAAAAGTCAACATAACCTCATTGTGATGTTTTTCAATCTATTTGACATTTTAACTGTCATTAATTATTTTAATTATATTTATTATTGTGTTATACATCGACACACAAGGCAAATTTCACAATTTTTTCAGGTTCACGTTTCACTCCCATACATCAATATTGTCACTACTACGCTTTTGTGAACCATTATTTCGGCTCTCATAGTAATATCGAATTTTGATGTTGCTTGATTTGAGTAGACTCGTATATCCTAGCCTGCAACATAAATTATTATGAAAAAATTCTAGAATTTTATCAAAATAATTATGCAACGTTGTAAAAGAAATTTTTCTACAATACATTTTTAACAACCTGAAAAAAGTGATACGTGTAACATATTTTTTAATCTAGATGTCAACAAATCAATTTATAAAGATATCAATTATTAAAAAAAAAAAGGAAACGAAATAAGAATCCCTCACCATGAAATTTTAAATTTAAAAATCTCAAGCAAACAAAAACAAACATTAACGGCTTAAAAAATGAACGAGCTTGATAAATTTTAGTATGTGAATTTATTTGATATGTTCACCTGGTTTAAGTGCTCGCCATTGAGCAAACCATAACTTAACAACATAAAATATTTCTTAATAAAATCTTTTGTGATGACACAATGTCACGCAATCCTACAACTGAAGTATCAAATAACAAAACGATCAATAATCAAACTTAGTATGAAACTTATATATTTGACATCTGAAATGTATTCTATAATCATATTGGAAAATTCTGACGTGTCGTTTTAAGGTTAATTCAATTATTCTAAGTATAATATTAAGCATGGATTCTTAAGATATTTCTCTGCAGTGTATCTTACTATTATCAATAACATTTTTCAAGTTATTGTTTTTAAAACATAATTTTCAATACTGTGCCACTCGTTACAGTTAACTACCATCCAGTCGGTGCTCTCTCACTAGTCGCCATCCTCATGACTAAGGGTTGTGATGTTCATGATGAGCCCTACACTATATTTCTTCAGCCATATTAGTCTCTAGTCAGATGTGAAGCCTCTGAAGTTAATAACGTCCTTGATCTGGTCGGTCCAAAACAAAGGGGTGTGGCATTATGACATCCTACGTGTTTTAAAGACTTGTATCATCTTGTATTAATATGTGTCCGAAAAACCCTTTGTTGACAGATGTGGAGAGGTGAGTATTTATATAGAGTTCCAGTAATATAGACGCGCTTGCTCTCCTTTCCGTCCAAGATTAATATCCAACACCACATCTCAAACAAGTTAATTTTCCTCCTATTGATATTATTTTATGTTCACTTTTCTGCCTTACTATGGAAATATAGAAAACAGCTTGCTTAAGTCCATCAATATGAGGAAAAAAATCATGGAATTATTCAATATTTTCTGTTTCTTTCGAATTCGATTCGTAATAGTACCCTTTTTTTTTAAATGAGCCCTTTTCTGGTAAAAGAGTCCATTTGTTAACAATGCTCACACGCGCTAGACGTTTGTGATTGTTGATGCCTTTTAACATGGTGGATAATATTACCAAAATGTGCGATGACGAAAAGTGAGTTCCGTGCCGATTCCGATGGGTCTTAGCCCGTAGACTTGATTAATGTACCTGAAAACAATGTTGTTTCCCAGCAACGCTCTTCAATATGTCTGAATATTTAGATCACATATATTGAAGGGTACCATATGTATGAAAATAATGATTTTATCAGAAAAAAATCAGAACGCCTAATATTTTATGTGATTTTACCAAAAAAAAATCGTTGAAATTTAAGTAAAAAAAAACAAATTAATGACTTTTCTCCATCAATAATGGTAGAATTAGAGCAGTGATTCCCAAAGTGGTTGCTACCACCCCCTTGATGATTATATAAGTCTCATGGAGAGCGCTGAAAGGCTAGAAGGCGTAAGGAGGTGCTAGACTGGTGTAAAGGGGTAAAGAATATAAAAAGATATTTCCGACAAATAAAGTTGTTTGTCAGAAATTTTAATTTTATAGTAGTTATTTAAAGTCAACATATTTTTTATTTTCCGATTCAAAGACTTCAATTAATTTACGGAGAGGGGGGACAGTGAAATATATCCTCTAAAAAGGGGTGGCAGCCAAAAAAGTTTGGGAAACGCTAAACTAGAGGAATGGAATTCGTTCAAGGATAACAAAATATGATTAAAAAAACAAAGGAAAATATTAAAATCAAACCAAAATTAATATATAAATCGTAGAAAACATTATCAAAAAGTGTTCATCTTTGAATAAATTGTTATTTATTCAAAGATGAACAGTTTTTAAATTGTATCATTCCCTCGATCCAACCATACTTTACTTTGTCTTCTTTTACCACGTTTTCCACCCACATTTGCATTGCATATTTATTTTGTTAGACTTTTGTTACACATTCATTCCACTTGTCCAAACAATCTTTGTGTTCTTCATCTTTCTTACGATTAACACATCAGTCTTAAGTTCACATTCATCCCCTACCACTTCACTCCACTTATACATTGTCCCCTCATGTATTCTTCTAAGTACATCCATTTATAAAGCATTTATTTGGTTCTTTTCAGTATTTTTATTTCCACGTTTCACTCCCATATATTAAAGTTGGTGCTTAAATACTGTTATGAATATCCCTCATAACTATTTCATCTGCAGTATATTATATTCAAACCAAGAAAAAACTACCTAAATGATTCATTAAAAATGAGGTTAGCTTTCATTTAACTATGTTTATCTGTATTATCTACTCTTTATGACAAAATTGTATATTAGGGCGTGGAATGCTGAGATTGTCTTTATCTTAGATTAAAAACTGCCTTGTCGAGCCAACTAGGTCCACTTATCTGATACAGATGCTTTCCAAGTTAATGGGAATCCTTTGGAGAGTAAGAAATCAGAATTTTCAAGAAATTTCTTAAAAAGACAATTTTTGGCCTACTTCAACGAAACTACGCTATAAAATTGGTTTATTATGATTTCCTGTAATTTTTCATTTAATTTCAAACACACAAAAGCGGATTTTTATACATTTTTAAATAACGCAATATATAAATTGACTGTGAGATAAAATTCTCATTTTATTGGACACATTTAAAAGAGACTTCGCCTACAATATTGAAAAAGAATAGAGCTTGCAAATGTCATGGTAACTTGAAAATAATAATTGTAATATAACTCGAAATTTATTGGTTACTCGTGTCTTTTTTGTCATGAAACCATTTAAGTATAAATGTAAGACGATACGAAATTATACTGCAGGAAGGATATTTTCTACTAACGTTACATTTATTTCACAAAACCGGTTTATACTTTGTATCCAAGGCTGGTGGTATTTATTTCGTTATTTTTCATATTGGTTTAGAATTGTATTTTCTTATAGACGCCTCAAAAATATCTTGTGAAGTAATTTTTAGATGATTTTTTTGTACTTCTCAACTATCCACCCACACTGAAATGAGAAACGAATTGAGTTTCCGTCAAGTGTAACGTTTTTACAATATAAAAATAACTCAAGAACATCTTTGTCTATTGATGCTACACTAAAGTATTATAAGAATAGAACGACCATGACGCGAACCCAAAACCTCTTGTTTCTTATCATAGGGAGAGGGAAGAGAATT
This sequence comes from Odontocerum albicorne, assembly GCA_949825065.1. NCBI lineage: Eukaryota > Metazoa > Arthropoda > Insecta > Trichoptera > Odontoceridae > Odontocerum > Odontocerum albicorne. Next base: position 41,515,362 of record OX463839.1, on the reverse strand, counting down.
GCTGGTTAAGAGTTGAATCAAATAAACCGATAACTGAGAATTAGATTTAAGTTCTTGGTTGAAGATTTAAGTACTTGGTTGAAAGCAGTCTACGTTTCCGCAAAATAATGCAAATGAGTCAAACCCATCCCTTGATATTAGAAGTTCAAAGTAGCCCATTGGGCCGAAGAAAGCCAGATGCACGGCCCCTTTGTAAAATTAGAGAGAATATTTTTTACTCAGTGCCACAAAATTTAATAAGCTTATTGATCTGGGTTGCCACAAAAACTCATCTACTATGGTGTTACAGAACACAGCAATCGAGGACAATTTTTCGATGCGCCATCAGACACCTCTATCTTGAGATCTAGTGTCAGGAATATCCAAGCGCATCGCATCAATCTTCACTTTTATCCCCCACCTGACTCTAAGACTCCCTTTCTGGTAGCAATTCCTCGAGAATCGATACTGGATGTCCTTGATTTATCAACTTATACATGTATCGAAAAGACTAATTTAGGACCAAAGTAGTCTTTTCGATTTCATTACGAAAAGTTTATGATATTTGGTTACACGAAAATTTTCCATTGCTTTTGTCTCGTGTGTAACTGTGCATATACTCTATAAAAATGTGTGCTCACTGATCCCTTTTTTATACGTAAAACACGTAATTTAACGTTGTTAATACATAAATACGTACATATCATCACCCCATTTTCTTACAGGTTTGTGTCTCATTTTTTATTTTGCAAAAAGCAAAAAACTTTAAGCACCGAAAAAAAAAAACCGGTTTGTTCCATTTTCAAAATGATGTCGATAAAAACGCTTAAGCAATATATGTAAATATACATACCATCACGCCATTGCACTGTTGGGTTAGGCAGAAAGGACACAGCGCTAGACTGTCCTGTGTCGATACACGTATTTTGCTTGTTGCATATCCATATACCTTCTCATGTTGCTTTTTCGATTTTTCTAACTTCTTACTTTTCCTTCTTTCAAAATATCATTCACTAGATCTAACCATATTATAGTTGCTTCCTTTACCACGCCTTGCACTCACATTTGCACTGTATATTTGTTTTGGTAGTATTTTGTCATTCATTCGTTTCAATTGCCCAAGCCATCTCAGAGTGCTCTTCTTAATCTTGCTCAACCTATCAGTCTAAAATTCACATTTCTCCATAATTAAGTAATTTTGTATTCTTTCATACGATGTCACCTCATGTATTGTAATACATGCATTTCTACAAAATTCGTTCGGTCCTTTTCGGTTTTATTTCACGTCCATATTTCACCATAATTTTTTTCAAATTTGGTACTAAAATACTGTTGTGGACTATCTGTTAGATTTAGTAAGAAAACAATGAAACCGAATAATATCTTACAAATATGCAATAACAATGCAAAATGTAATCTAAGCAACTTGACATATAATATTTCAGATTTATTTGAAAAAATAACTAATATTTTATTTCACAGCACAGTCTGGGGAGAAAAAGGCGTTTAGTTCTTCGTTGCTTACCAAAAACGTTGCCACATTTTATTTAGGCCATTCTTTATTACATATCGGCTTCATTCCTTAGTTTTATACGGGAGTTCATACTTTGAACAAATATCGATTGTAATATTTCCAGTCAGAATAATCTTTTATGGGAGTGAAAATACATTTCTTAAACCGTTACGTCGTAGGATTTATTTTTACGCCAGGGTTAAAGTGAAAGGCGTATTTTTTCCTTGTACTAACCTTTATAACCACTCTGCGGTTTTGAAGAAACTTCTTTTAAAAAATAAAGAAAACATTTTAGACACGTATAATGGTTACGAAAATTATTCTTTGTAAACTCGATATTTTTTCCTTTCTCATTTATTATATATATTTTTAGTGAAATGTGTATTTGTATTATTTTGTAAAATATCGAAATGTATTTTTAAAAAACCAATATTACTCTTGCTATTTTCAAAATGATAATAATGAAAGGACAATTTATATAGCGTCATTTAGAGGACAGAGGCGCTCTTACTCGGGAGTCCAACCCAATATTGTGTAAAGATTAAAATATTATAAAATAAATACTTTGTAGTTGAATGTAAAGATCCGAGTGTGATGGTTACTGTAAGAAAATTTGATCTTTCTTGCATCTGCATATGTTTAGAAATACATATTTCGTAAGAAAACCACAGAAAACTACCTAAGGGAAAACGAACTACAAATAAACCGTTGTAGATTTTTCGATATGTGAAAGTAACTTCTTCGAATTAAGGTGTAGTGTTCATATATCAAAAAATAGTCTTTGTTTAATGTGTAGAATCCCAACTGATAAAATATTTTTTTTGTCACATAATATTTTTATCTGAATTGACTTAATTTATAACTAATAAATCATTTATAATCATCTACTAAAAGAGTTTCAATCTCAATAAATTAATAAAACTTAATTAGGAATGTTTAATTTATACTTTTTATTATCAATTCAATTGTTCTGTCTTTAATTGATCGTTCATAACAAAGTAACGTTGGATATAATTTTCTTCACGAAATGATTGGTATAAATTAATAGCCAGGAGGAAAATCTTCTTTTTTATGATTTTGTCCATTAAAATATATAAAAAATATTCCAAATAAAAATACACATTAAATTTGATTGTAATTTGTTTAGGCACTCACTGTTTATTCAACTTTATGAAACGGTATAACCCTACTGGTTTCAAAGTTTTCGTCTCATCATCCGGTAGGGTTATACCGTTATATTAAATGGAATAAACAGTGTTAGACCAAATAAATTAGAGTGTCTTTAAACTTCCAGTGTTAACGCGTTAACTTTAAATAGTACATTCAATTTAAGTTTAAAATTGAGATCACTTACTTAGCAGAAAAATGTTTAATAATTTTCTTGACTGTTTTGTGTGATTTCTTAATCGTCTTGGTGTCCAAGAAATAGAAAAGTGTGTAGTATTCATGTAAAATTGAAGCTTAATTTTTTCACGATAGTTTTTTTAAAAATTGTTTCGAAATACAAATACATTTTGTTTACATTTAACTTATTAGTTTTCTTACGTCTGTGTGACACGCTTATATTTTGCTGAATTATTAATTGACAGTTAAAGCACACAGGCTTTGCGGCAACTTTGAGTTTGTTGTTTCCGGTAAATATTATAAAAGTTTTCATCGGAAATGAGGGAAGTAAAGAAAAATGTTCATGGGAACATTAGAAAATCAAAATTTGGAATCGCTCGTGGTATTTATACACCCGAAACCCTGGATGAAAATTCAACCCTTTTATCAACTAGTTCGTTGAATCTAAGGATAAATCTTAAAAAGGTTAATGGGAAAAGTTTTTGAATGCTTTTGTGATTAACACATTGCATTTCTGTGAAGAGAGTCTATGCTACAATCCTTTACATTTTCTTTTATATTTAAGGAATAAAACTGTGTCATAGAAATAGGTATTATTTATTTTTTAGATAAAGATCTAACCTTTTTTTATTGTTCCAGAACCATGCGAGAAAACATTTTGCCGCTGGGGCGCAAGCTGTGTGGTGGGCCCCGAAGGCCGTGCACAATGCCAGTGCCCAGCTCGCTGCCCGCCCGCACGGGACCCGGTCTGCTCCACGGATGGCCGAACCTACCACAACCATTGTGAATTGCGAAAAGAAAGTTGCGAAAGAAGGCTCAATACTAGGGTGCGGCATGTTGGAGAATGCGGTGAGTTTTACTTATTTATGTGTTCAATAATTAATTTTCGTTTCCGGACCATCGATGATTAATTATTCCAAGTGTTGTTTCCAGTAGGATGCAACAGATATCATAATATGATGAACCGCATCAATCAGGTCTAATCCAGAACGTATAACCAACAAGTACGTGTTGTGAGTCCTGTATAGCTCTATAATAACATTCAATGCTACATTGGTTCAAGAAACCTCATATATACATGTTCGCCTTACACTTTAGAAAACGCGCTTTATCCTGAGAAATATTTATGCGTTACCTCTGTCTTTGGATTTGAAGTAACTAGGATGGAATTCTTATGGAAGTTATGAAACTCTGAGGACATAGTTCCACGGATTGTTTTCTTTACTAGCTACGAAAATTGAAATTTCGGAAATTGAAATCTTAGGAAGCAGAACCGTCATAGCAATCTACGTCATGTACGGTATGTCAGAGATTTCAGTGAAAGTTTTTCAACTTAGGAATCTTCTTCAAGGGATATATATTCGGTCTAACAACGGTATATCTACGGACCAAATTACTACTCCTACCTAGTGCCATCAAGCGATAGTTTTCCTGCATTTGTTTTTTTTTTTGTGAAAGTACTGATAACTTGGTAGGCTGTTAAAACTCCAAATCTTAAGCTCTTTTATAAGTGTATTTACTGCTCTGCGAGACATTTCCTTCTCCCGTGACTCCGTACCTAAAGTCAGTCTTCACTGCTATTTTTTTACTCTCAGGTGTGACATCACCGGAGGAAGTGGCTTTTTAGGCAGTTCTTCCTTTACCACTAAGTGACTCGTAAGTAATAATAAAGTTTTAGGCCTTCTAGCGTGGATCGCGTTGGATGGGAAATTATCTTACACCATAACAGCATGTATGGTAGTGAGATGGATGTATTATTTTTAAGTATACTGTTTCTTTCGTTTTGGATTTGATTATTTCAAGGCCTCAATAATTGTTTGCGCTGTACGTAATGTGATTATGTCAGAGAGTGAAAGAAATTATTATTTCACTCTTTGACATAATTATATAATATAACTACTCGTACAATATAATAAACAATATCAAAATAATTTGAAATTTTAAAGAACTTAACATATTAATCTAAGATATTTTCGATAAACACAATACGTATAAAATATTAAATAACCAACCGATATATTTTTTTTTTCCATCCATCCTTCAAATTAAAGTTGATGATGGGAGAATTCGATTTGTCTGTAATTATTACTAAAAAGTATCACGAATTTATCAAAATAAGAGTAATAAATAATTCAACCCGAAAGAAAATTATCGTTTAAAGCTTGTTTGAAAAATTCATAAAGGAAAATTATTTCACTCCTCAATTATTTTCTGTGGAATCTTTATCGTCAAATAATTGCCCCAATATTTTGATTCACCTTAAAATCATGAAAAATAAACACGTTACTGTCGTGACAAATAGCTATTACCACTATGAACTCCCCAGACTTAATTTAAAAATAGCTGTCAAAGCATATCCCGGCAGTGTTTGCTTCCATTTTTATTTCGAAAGGAAATAACAAACTGTTTAAAATATTATTTAAGAAATTTTATAAATTTGAAAAAAAAAACATTATTATTTTGCGAAAATCATTCGTTCCTACTTAATTTGTTAAGGGATACCTTTTAAACTTAAACCATCACGAATAATTTTCACCCTTCACAAGAAATCTTTTCACCATAACGACAAAGAGAAAAAGAATCTTGAGATGGTTTGGGCATGTTGAAAGAATGAGCTGCAAAACAACTATATATGATATATGTCTGAAAAGAATGGAGAGCGAGGAAGAGGTATACCGAAAAAAATTGTGGAAAGAGATAGTTGAAGAAACGTAACTGACAGAAAGGTTAGTAGGAGAATTAGAAAATTATGTATTATAATATATATTGATGTAGACGAGGAGTAAGCTGTGTGCATGGATATAAAGGAAAGAGATCTGAGCTCTTTGCCTCCTCCATGACGTGATGGTATGTAATGACTAAACATTTTAATACAAACTAAAGCTATGCAATAAATATTAAAACACTACATAGGTGAGGAATACCTAATAAATTGTTGTTTTTTTTTCTCTTCCATAAAAAAAAACATTTTATGTTATTATTAAATTAACTTTGAAAATTACACTTCTTTAGTTAAAACTTGATATACTTGATGTTCACTTTGTGATATATAATTGATCATTTGAGTTATTTTATTATTTTTTTATGAAATGAATGAAACAAATGTATGTGTTATTTTTTCTTTTAATTTTACTTTAAAAAATATCTTAGAATGCCTAGGATGAGTCGTTTTTTATATAACTTTCACGGAGTATATATGTGAAAAGATAAATTAAAATTACTGAATTTAAATAAAGTGACAAAAGATACCTCAGCTCATATCCCAGAAATTTCATTAAAATGTGTTTTTCTATAAAATAGACATTCCTGTGTCTTGTTTTGCAAATATATAAATTACTGAAGTATTTTGGAAGGACTTTCAAAACAAAATATGAACTCCCATTTCAAATCCTTTAAGGGTCATAAAATAAGAGCTACTATTCCTGAAGTAAGGATCTAAGACAGCTTAATATTGTTGTTTTATATCATAATATTTATGGTTACAAGAATAGCAGGTGTCATGGCTTTTTATTTATTTTTTTAGTTTAGTATTGTTAACACATTTTGTTTACATTATAATCGAATAGGCTTATCATGTCGCACCACAAGCAATGATCCAAAACACATTATTTAACGATGTATCGTATAATACTTTCGTTGTATATAGTACAACCTGATAGATATATTGCCATGTGGCAATCTCTTTCAACCGACTAAAGTTATTTAAACAAGACTTAAATGAAAACTATACTGGATTTTTTTTTAATTCTGTTTTCAAACAGACATCGAACCCCCTGGTCGGAAAACAAGCGTCTTATCAACTAAACCACGGAGGTCGTTAGTATTGGAAATCGAATCCAAAACTCCCTGGTAGTAAAATAAGTATCCGATCAACTACGCCACAGTTTTTATATCCATTAATTTATTTTATTACAGTGTATGATCTTTTATCGATTATTAAAAAAGGTTGCAAAAGTTATAATCTAATTATAAGTTTGAGTGTCCATGAATATAAATACAACTTGCCACAAAAATTGTAAAATTTACATGACTCAAATACATCACAATGCACATCCATACCAAACAATAAAAACTTGAGTCAGTTCAAAGCTCGGGCATAAAAAGACCGTAACATATAAAAAGAAAGAAAAAAAATATAAGAATACTATAATTAAATGCATGCATAATGACTCAATACAACCAAATTATTGAATAACAGCAAAAGTGGATTATTAAATATATATATATATATATATATATATATATATATATATATATATATATATATATATATATATATATATATATATATATATATATATATATATATATATATATATATATATATATATATATATATATATATATATATATATATATATATATATATATATATATATATATATATATATATATATTTTATTTTTAGTTCAGTTAATTGAATAAAATGTTAAATATAAGATAAAAGTTTTCTTCCACGATTAAGGAAAGAATGCATTTATACCAGAAGTGCTTTAACAATTCGTAACACTTTCTTATTGAATATTATGACTAGTGTTGCCGAGGACTTGCATGCCACGAAGAATAACTGGGATTAATTACCAACCCGACTTGCAGCAGTTTAACTTGTACCTAATAATAACTTGTTCAACTGTGATAACCCGTATCCACGGGCTGAGCAAGGCCGGGAAAAGTAACTGCTCTCGTGTTTATTGCTGCCACTCGACAAATAAACATTTCTTAGGCAATTATCCTTACCAAGTGGTTAAATGTTACGTTTTAATCATGTTTTTTCTTTCAATCTTAATAGTTAAACTATTGAATGGGTTTTATTTCGAGAATTTTGATAAACTTTTATTTGGATTATGTAGATTTTTAGGATATTTGTGTTTGTAAAATTTTTATTTCACTCATTCCTTATTTTAACTTAGTTCGATATGACCTCCTTACGACAAATATGGTTTTTAAACCATGTCGATTAAAAAAAAATAGTTTTTGTACTTAAATACTATTAAAATAAACCTACTTAAAAATTGTGTTCAAATAATCATATTCTATTCAAATAATTATTTACTAAAAAATTATTGGATGTTTACTAATCCTTGTTTAGATTTTTTTATTTCAAAATTTTATCAAAATTAGTGTTGAAAAATATGTTTGGTTATTTATAAGATAAATAAATACTTTCATATTTACGCACGCGTTTCTTGTTATACATATAAAAATTATAAAAAAAATAATGTTTAAATCGATTCGATTTTCCCAGAAACTCATTTATATGATATATCATAAAGGTTAAAAAAATGTTTTCATTAATTTGATTTCTTTGCAAATTCATATTATTTTAAATGTGAATACATTAAAGTCAAAATGAATTATCTAATAGGAAATCAATAACATTTGATGGATATGGCACAAAGCACGCAACATTTAATATGCTAATTGCTTCTCATATCAATATTTAATTTGTTCTGTATGCGTGATAATTGGAGTGCTTCGATGCAGACAAACAAAATTCAAGTTTTATGAACACTTTTTTTTTTTATTCAAAAAAAGAAACTTTAAAAATTTTATTTCGTATAATATTGCATTCCTATTTAAATTTTAATTGAAGGTACAAAAACCATAGGACTGATACTTTGGTAATTATTTGCCTAAGTTTTCAATTAGACCCTTAAGTGTAGATTTTCTGCGCAGGGCCGGGTCAACTTACCGTCCAAGTGCCGCACTCCGAATGCTAAAGTTTCCTCTTAACGGGGCCAGGAGAGGTACTTCACGAATCATTCCCCTCACCGACTTGGGATAGATTTTTCTTCCAATAGACGTACGAACGGGTGGTTTAATGAAAACACTACGTGGCAACTAAAAAAAAATCCGGCAATCCTCTTAACGCGTTGTTTTCTGTTGACAAAATCGATTTAAGGTAATAAGTTTTATTTTTTACTTGTATTTGCTAGTTTGAAAAACTACGATTTTGATAAACTTATATCATATTATATTAAACTATTATTTATACGTTCCACCTTTTAACATCTTTATATTAAAGGGTATTGTGTAAAAATCGAACTGGAACCCTTATTTTTTTCAGGTTTCACCAGAAATTAAACACGAAACCACCGGGCTGGAAGCCAAAACAGGCCATAAACCAATAGTTTGCTATTTCTCCCAAAAATATTTTTTTTAAATTTGCGTGTAAGTGCATAGATCTTTTTGAATGCTAAAGAAATAGTAGTCAAGGATATCCAAAAAATGTGGGGTAGAGCGACCGGTATAATCCATAAGAACTCTAGAATAAAAGTGTCTCAGAAATCTCTTTAGAACTTGCTCAACAAACAAGTAGTTCTGGTTTTTTCTTGGGTTGCATACGGTTGAGCAGCACTTCAACCTACTGTGAACCAATGTATTCAAATGAGATTTCATGACAGCGCCACCACCAAATTATTTTCAATTCCAGAACTTGATTAGCAAATAAACACGTTCTCTTGACATAAGATCCAAGAAATGAAAGTCTACAATTAATCATTAGGTCATTGTCTTAGATAGTTTTAGCATCTATAATTGACTTTTTATTTATACAGTACATTAAAAACTATTTGATGACAATGTCATGAGCTTATATTTGAAAATATTGAAAACCAGCTTATTAATCTCACTTTACATTGAGATATCATTCAAATCGATCTAGACCCCTTTACAGTATTGGAAAGAATTTATTATTTTAAACTATCACTAACGATGAGTAAGAAAGTTAAATGTCTGATAATTTGGCTGATATCAGTAATGGAAATGAAGCACAATGCTGGATGGAAATTTTAACTCTGCGGGACTCCTGATTGTATAGCAAAAGACGGTTGCGAATATAACATTAGAAACAAATTAGTATATGTTAGACAAAGTTTTTACGTAGTTATAAAAGACGATTGAAAATACAAAATTGATCCATTTTTTTATCAAAGGTTTAAGCTTAAACTTTGTAGAGCTCCATAGTAGAATATTAAACATTAAACTACTTTGATATTCCATTAATTACGTTAATCCTCGCTATACGTGTTTTTACCTCCTATGACAAGGTTCTTTTCAGGTGGAAGGACAAAACACGTGTATCAGGGATTAATGTAATTAGTGACATAACAAAGTACTCTATTATTGGATATTCTATCTATTTACGTTTGTAAAATTCGATGATTTACTCTATGAAATGTTTTAGCAAAATCGTGATATGAGCAATCAACCTGAGAGCCATCATCTAGAGTACTAGAAACAAAGTCAGTAAATACCATTAAGCTAGACTCAGTTGATTGACCACGTTGAAAACCGTGCTACTTTTCAAAAATATGGGTTACAACACACGATCCACAAGGGTCTCAAACAGTTTGGCTACTAAGGAGAATATGGTAATAGGTATATATTTTGCTTTATCGTCTTTGAAATTGTTTTCAACACGGGTTTCTAGAGTTTAATTCACGGCGGATGCCACAATGGTTCAACTTGGAGGCCATTCGGCATCTGAATTGAGTGTTATCCTTGCCCTTGATTGCCGACCACAATAAATTATTTGAGCACATATAATGGAATTATTGGTAATTGTTGTTACAAGACGGATCTTTCTATTTTTTGGCACATTGCTCATGACCAAGGAAGCAGCTTGAAGGGGTTTGTGGTTACTGGAGGCGTGGATGAACGACGCACATGAGGAAGAATCCCAATGCGTTGGACTGACCAAGTGAAAGACGCAACTGAACTACACTTAACAATTGCCCTTCTAGCCGTGGAGTGCAGGAACGTGTCGAGAAGAGTCGTCGGTGGCTATCATAAGAATCACAATGTGCACGATGAGCTACACGAAAGGATGATAGTGTTACAAAACATCATTATATGAATTTTAGTTATTTTTAATCCAACCTGATAGAAGTGAAAAAATATTATATAAAAGCATAAAGGCCCATTGGGTGTAACTCTCAATCAAGTTCAATAATTTGACATAAACTTTCAACATCTTATTTTATATTTTTGATGTACGAACTTTGTGCTAATCGTATTGTATTACGCTTTCGTAATATGTAGTATGACCTATTGGGTATATTGTCATGTCTCAATCTCTTTCTGCAAATCAAAAAGATGTTTAAGACTTAAACGATAACTAGAGTAAAATCCTTTTGAAAAAAAACATTATTTCGACGGTAGTTGAACCCGCAACTTTCGGTTCGGAATTTCGGCTTTTTAATTCTCAAAGACCGTCAATAGACTAAATAAACAACGTTTTCTCAAACACATCCAAATGCGCGATATTTTGAGAGAGAAAAAAATGTCAGTTATTAAAAACATTATTATCCTCTTTAGCAAGGATGAAAGAGCTTAGATAATATAATTAAGTATGATATTAAGATTTGAAATATTTCGCTCCCTTTGTAGATTTTCTGGTTAAAAGATATAGCTTTTCATTAAGGCAATATTACGTCGAATTTTATATAAATATTGAGTTTTCGGGGAAGTCAATACAAAGATCTTTAATTAAAACATTAATATTTCTCAACCTTAATCTCCGGAGTATTAATAAAATATTCGAGCCAAAATTATTTCAGAATGGTAGCGCCTTTTTATAAAATAACAATTATTTTTCTCTTTAATTTTTCCCATCAATTTCGTTCCAGGTGCTGTTAAATTATAATGTTTTAAATATTTTTTATTTTTGTTTGAATCCTTATTAAGTCAATATAATTATTGTAGTAATATTATCAACATCCTGCTTTGTCCCGAATGAATAAAGGTAAAGCTTGTGTCGGTTACTGTATCTGTATCTGCATCGGCATTCTTTTTTCTGAATGATATCCATGGTCTTAAACTCTGTAACCATCTGCGAACATACTTGGAACTCATTCCGTCGTTGGGGTCAGGTAATATTAATTATGTACTCGGTCATCTTTGCTTTTCTCAACAGAATAAGGGCGTGATGGTATGTATGTATGCAGTTAGTAACACTAAAATATATCATAAGCCGTCATAGTTTAAAAATAATTAATAATAATGCGTATCTATTTGTAGAATGCATTTATTTGAGTTTCGTTAATAAATGTTTAGTTTGTGTTTCATTTTTTGTCTAAAATTTGTTGTATTTTGTTTGAAAAAACATGAGTGCATTGCCAAAAAACTATTTTTACAGTTGAAAAAAGTATCAGCTCTAAAATTTTATAAAACTGATAATGATAAACTAGTAAAAAAATCGTCATGTTTATTCAGCAAGTAGGTTATATAAATATATATTTAGATTAGGGATTATTAAAAATAATAGTAGTTCAGAAATTAAGGTCATTTTTTAAAACGAAAACAAAAACATGAAATTACCTATTCTCTTCACGATTTACTTTGATGCTATCAAACAAATCTTCACCGCCCTCAAGGATTTTGTTCCCATAAAAATTTTCGCAAACAAAATTCTTGCTCGAGATGTTTTTTTATATCCTTTGAATTTTTTTAACATTGGGCATTCAAGACGCGAATGAAGCAATTAACATAACAAAACTTTTTTTTCCATTCTTACAAATTGGACTTCAAGGGTATTAAAAAAATATTTATATTTCAAAAGTTTCACTAAACGTCGAACTTTTTATATTCCACTTAAAAATTTGTCAGTGTCTCACGTAAACATGTATTTAACGTTAACGCGAAAAGTTTTTATTTCGAAAAAAATGTAACAGTTTTAAAATCGTTTCTTTGCAATTTATGAATGCTGTCGATTTTCAATTCATGGAACTACATTTTTAAACAATCATAAAAGGACATTTATATAACTCCGTTTAGAGAATAAACTCTCTTCGAATACGTTATAACTTGGCCTAGTATTATTGACATATTTAAACTATTATAAAATAAATATGTACAAGTTGAATGTAAAATTACGAAGGTAGTAGCTCCGGATATTTGATGAGGTGCATTCCCGCAACTGCATATGTTCAGAGAAACATACATTCTAAGAAAACCGTAGAAAACTTACCAAGGGAAGACGAACTGCAAAGAAATCTTTGTATACCTTCTGATATGTGACAGTAACACACTCGTGTATATGCGCTCATGTATTTAATGTTCTTCAAAATGGATTTATTCTCAAGTGCTTCCTATAACTACACACACCACCCATATCTCAAACACTTAGAGGCAGACCGTTCCGTGCCACAGGACAAACAACGGCATAAGCCCTGTCGAACATATATTACCAGCCCCTAGTGGATCGATTTGGAACGATCAATTTGTTTGATGAAGATAAAATCGACCTCGAAGTTCTACTCTTCTCCAAACAAACGTATCTCAGACACAGTCTCGAAAGATACAACAGAGACATTCCATTAAGGGACTTGAATAGGACAATGTAAATTAAACCCTTTGATAGTTCATTATTCTTTTTTACTGTAGAAAAACTAATACCTAGATGGTCTGTGCGAGTTATGCTGATAGATAAAATAAAAAACCCGCATATTCGAGAGAGTCTAGGTGTTTTTTTACTACAGAAAAAAAAATAGTGGGAAGAACACTTCGATGGTACAGTTGTGTGATAAGAACATCTGCAAACCAATATTTTCGACCAGTTATGAACTTCTTCTTCACAGTGTCATGTCAGGTCCCCCCAACGTTGAATATCACTTGAGAGTAGATATCTTTGTCCCCGGTAGCTCGAAATAGATCTCCAACGCCTCTTATGCCAGTCCAATCACATATATTGTGGAGCCAGGAGATTTGCCTCCTGCCAACACCTCTTCGGCCTTCTATTTCGCCTTGGATGATCAGGTGCAGTAATTTATACTTTGCTCCTCTAAGTACACGACCCTAGTAGGACACCTTTCAGATTTTAATATTAGTCAGCAACTCTCTATCAACTTTGGCTCTTTGAAGAACCCTTGTGCTATTGACCATATCCGTCCAGGGTATCCGTAGCATTCTCCGGTGCATCCACATTTCGAATGCTTCCAGTCGGTTCAATGGGCTGCCAGAAAATAATATACAAAACAGAAGAAACTACACCACCGAACAAGAAGCACCCTATTTTATAAAATTCAAGATTGAGGATAAGGATAAGAACAAAGAGAATTCGTGATAAAGATGACGACAGAAAAAAAAAAGTAAATTTAACGGTATGTTTTTGTAGCTAAATATGTATTTAACTACACAATACAGTTTAACTTAGCAAATACGAGTAAATATTTATCAATTAAAACATTCTTAAAACGTATAAAGAAATACTTAAGGCATTTCAATTTATTTTATAATTTAAAAAATTGTCAAGAATTATAAGATTTTTTTGGAAAAAGATCATTTTCAATGTGATATTTTGTATCTTTATTATTTTTTAATGTAAATGGAAAAACTGTCGGCAATTAAAGAAAATAAATATTCATGAATATGTGCAATCTTATTGTCAAACAAGTAATTCATCAATCATTCCGTATCCCCCTATTTGTTTATATTGTGTACAAGTCTTGTTAAATAAATAAACAAATTGTAATAAAAAACTGAAATTTATTCTTGCACGCTCATGCAATTCAGTCTTCAGCGAGTACATTTGATTATATAAATCAGCTATGGAGTTGCACGCCAACATCAGCTGCTATATTTAATATATTAAAACTGAACTTAACGAAAGAGGTTTCTAGAAAATTAACGGTTAAACTAAATTTTGTACTTCGAATTGTATTTTTCATTATAAAACAAAAACATTCCTTTAAAAAATATGATATTTTTTTAAAATACTAACACGAGGTGAAAATATGTTGTTAAATAAAAAATGAGAATAAGTGAATATCAAAGAAAAACGTGGCTATAAATTCTTCTTTGCAGGTCTCTTATAGTTCATTTTTTACGTACTATCGGTAAAAATATCCCGTAAATAGATTTTATGTCGCTACGAAACTTTACCTTCAAGCTATTTTTTATTGTGTTAAAACTTAACATCGTTAAAAAGAGATAACGTAAAGAGATCGTGCATTCCCCTACTCTGACATAACTTTGAAGGGTTCTCACTTCATCGCATCTCTAAGTGTGTCAGAGTAATTATTTTGAAGAGTTTCGTATGATTTTGTCTCTCCAGCAGACAATTTCCTTAAAAGTACAATGAGGGGAACTTTCAGTTCTCGAGATAAAAGCTTTAAAGTTCTCTAATAGTGGGTTTGTTATAAATGTATTTTAAGTTATACTCTCACAGCAATGAAACGTTTAATAACAAATTTAACGGGAAGTATAGTCTTCTATTAATAAAATTGTATCCTTTTTACAAAAAGCTCTGTCTTAAAATAAGAAAATGATATATGATTTTTTTATCACTATAAAACCATTCTCTTTTATTTTATTTCGCACTCCGTGATTAACTGCTTTCTTGCCATCTCTACCAACCAACCAGACAGAGGGTTATATTTGATGTGTCAGTTGCTGGTTGAGAAGTTACAAAATTTTCAATTTGAAAATGTACAAAACATACTTTTTTTATTTAACCTATGACTTGACTAGGGGGAAAATATAGAAAACATGCTATATTATGAAAAAAATACAATAATTTTAAGCCACTTTTTGAAGCGAACCAATAAAGGTGCAAGTCTTTCAGCAACTGACCCCTGATGCCAGAGTTTTACGTCAATAGGAAATTTCAATTATCAATAGGAAATCTCTGCTTCATCAGGACGAAGTCCATCATCGGAGAAACGCTGAATATTATCAGTGAGATATTGTACGAGCATATAAGGGTTTTTACAATATGAAAAATTAGGCACAAAGTATGAAATCAACATCGTGGTAAAATATTGAATTTTTAAACAGTTCAATACATTATTAAAAATTGATGAAATGATTGAAGTTTATTTTATTTTAAAATGTTATTATAGTAGAAGTGAATCGATTTTATTTCACTAGTAATTTAAGTCAAAATTTTGTGTAAAACAAATACCCAACTACAACCACGTTTTTTTTTATTTTGACAAAATAATAAATTTCATTCATTATTTTAACAAAATAATAAATCTGATTTGTTGAAATATAAACTTTTAGTAAAAAAAAAAGGTGATTACTAGTTTTATTTTGCCAAGATCTCTTACACAGTATAGATTTTTTTAATGATTTTACTCGACATTCTTGTCATATTTTATGATAGAAATCAGAATCACAAATAGTGGAGTAAATGTTAAAGACGACATCTTATAAATATATCTCATTTTTTAAATATTTATTTCGTAACCTTAACAAACTCCTATAAGATTTTTAGACAAAATTAATTATCGGTGTTGAGTTTTAAATACAAAATATATAAAATTTTCTTAGCAGTCGATCATTCTTCTTCCATAAAGTTCCTCTCCTCTTGGGCAGTTTGAGATCATCATGGGTTTGAGGCGGTAGCTCACAAAGATACCACAGTGAAACTTCTTCAATCAGGGGATGTCTTTTTATCACACTTCTGCTGCCTTGAATTTTGCCTTACAATATCACTTGAAGGATCTCAAACTTTGCTCATCATATTATATGTCCTCTAAGTAAGTACCTTTATCCTTTTGATGGTGGATAGTACTTTTCTGTCTATATTAATCCGTTTCAACATGTCATAATCACGAACTTTGTCAACCCATGAGACTCTTAACAATCTTCTGTAGTACAATATTTCAAAAGTTTCTAATTTATTTATGGAGGCCTCATATCCATACTTCAACACCATAGTGAAGTAGAGAAAATATGTAGCAACACAAAATTCGCATACGTAAGTCAAGATTAAAATGCTTGTTGAAGAGAGATTCTGCATTTTGAAAAGTAGCTTATTGCCATTCCTATTCTTACTTTGATCTTTTGAGACTGGTTAATTGGTCATTCAGCTAGCGTCTCAGATATTTATTTTGTTGAATTCGCTTAACGATTTCATTATTTACGTCCCTTGACTGTACTTTATTTTTACTGATTTTCATACACCTTGTCATTTATTTGTTGATTTTAAGTCTTTCTCATTATAAGCCGTGATAACCTACTCCAGTAACACTTGTAGACTGTCAATTATCCGTAAGAAGAACAGTGTCATCGACCCAGTTGGTTTTAAATTGAAATGGTTCATTTAATGCGCCTAGTAATAGGAAACAAGCTAATGGGACAATAAACGTGTAAACGTGAACCGGACATAATCAAAATTTACTAATATAACGGTATTTAGTATCAACTTTGATGTTTGGGAGTGAGATGTTGGCGTATAAATGACTGAATGGAGCCGAATACTATATTTATATAATTTATCTTAATAAAGGAGTTTTATTTAAAACTAACTATAGTTGATCAAAGGATTTTAATACTCTTTATCATCTAGAAACTCGAAAAAAAATGTTTTGTTTTGCTGAATATATATTTTGATGCAACGTGCTCGGAATTTTATTCTTCGCCAAAAATGTAGTTTGTTTTATGCTTGAGAGATGGCTGAGAGTAAACGGCTCGTGCAGCCATACTCGAGAACGAAATAAGTGAAACAAACTGGGCCCTCGCTCCCTACTCGCTAGCATCTATCGTCAAACATCGCAGCCATACTGCTGAGCTTTAAATTCTTTGTATTATTTTGAGTGTCCTAGAAATTGAGCTACTCTGCTCCTCCTGGCCGTTTGTTGGGGTTGGTGTGTCAAATTTTAATTTATTTTCTTGCGAAAGAAAAAACATTCAAAAATATTATATAATACATACAAACATTCACGCTATTTACCTTTTGGGATAAGCAGCGAGGGCATGGTGCCAAATTTTTAACAATCAACAATCATTTTAGCAGTTGTTGGCACTACTTGGTTTGAATGCATGTGTTGTAATTGAAAAAATATCGATTTTTTCCAATATTTTATACATTTTTTATTTGAAGGTTTTTCAACGAAACTAAGCGACACATCGTATTAAAGAAATAATTGTAAGACGCAATTTCTTTAATGATAATTTACACAATGTCTTTAACGTTAAAAATAATATCCATAATTACATTGTGGTCTCAAATTTAAGGCATGAAGGCGGATTTTGGATTTAGTTAAACTGCGATTTAAGGTAGACAAATATGATACTGAGCGAAAAATGTGTGGTAAAACGTGTGGTAAAAATTGTGAATTGAAAAAAAATTCAATGCTACATATAAAAAAATAGAACATTGTGATGATTCGGTAGAAAGAATGAATTTGAAAGATTTATAGAGAAATTTATTCGATTGGTAAATAAGTTACGACAAAGACCTAGAAAATAAGGAGTTTTTAAAAGTTTTAAACATACAAATGCATAACAAAAAATATATAAGTTGCCTGTTTTCTATACGTTCCGCAAAAGATGATGGTGATGATTATAATTTGAGTCGTTTACAAGCCAAGTGAACAAAGTCCATTCTGGTTAGTTTTGAGCAAACTAGGTTCAAACATATTTTAGTGTTTCTAATTATGTAAGGGTATGATCGCAATTCTGAAAATTTTTATATTGAGTACATTTATTACACTTACTTTGTACAAAAGCATTTTCTGCTAAAAGCTAAAGCTTTTCACCCACTTTTCATGCAGTAATCTTAAATTCAATTTGTTTTGGACTTGGTTCACTTGGCTGAACTTTCTAAACCACTCATTTAGGAACTTGATCGCATCAAATCAAATTTGACTGAAACCTACATATCATCAGGCCATGTTCCTTTTGGGATAAGAGATAAACAGATCTTCATACTTTTTATCCACGCACATAACTTTTTACTTGCCCAATTATCACTTCCGCGACCATTGTTTACTTAACACTTGCCTTACTGTGCTAAACAATTCCGCCAGCCACTGTGCTGGACGCTCAGCATCCAGTGAAAAATATATGTTTTAAATTAAAATTATGCAAAATCTGTTAGGTTATTTTTTGTAATTAGCTATAAAATTATTTTATTACATAAGTCCTGGTCACTCACTATCCATCATAGGGTGGCAAGTGTTAAACATACATTGTTGTATCACACATTCTTCGTAAATCGTACATTTTAACTAAATTAATTTTGACTTTATTTTCACGATGTCCACGCTTCGTGTCCTTACCTCAAGTAATTGATATATTCAATTATTAAATAAAACGATTGTTTTTTTTTTATTATTTTATTATGTTCGATTTTAAAAATAAATAATTCTTACAAAATACTTTTGTCATTTTTGATTACAGAAAAATAAGATCTGATAATAAAATGTATATAAATAATAAAACCTTTCTGTAATGCATTCAATGTGCAGTCAAAAAATGTTTCATACATACCACTGCACACAATTAGCCAAGGCCGTATGCGGTGCAAGAGAAAAAAAAAATACATAATATACGAGTACTTCATTGACATATTTCAATAGGTAACATACACTTACTTTTATACCTAAACACATATTCTTCCTTCCTCTTTATAGAATTATCATCTTGATAGGATAACGTATAATTCATTAGCAAATAAATCTAAGCATCAATTGAAAAAACTGTTCCAATATCAGTTTGTATCTTCTTAAGTGACATTGACTCGGCGTCTTATGTTCTGAATAACTGCAAAATGCTCTTCTGTTGAAATGACAAACGATGGAGGCATACTCGTAATCCTCTTCAACCCACCTACCTTCCTTTCTGTACTTGAGTGACTCCTATTTATCAAACTGATTGTTTGTTTGTCATCTGTACATAAGGAAAACGATTTACGATTATCCGTTGACGTGACGCATTTGCTAATTAATTATGTGGATTTTCTTAGTCATGTTCAAAACTTTTGTTGTGATTGAGTGACATTTTATAAATTAATCGTTTCTTGTAAAAATCTTTAAAAATACTAGTTTAAATATTTCATGACATTCTTGAAGAACATTGATAGTAACAAAGTACTGGTATTTATTTATTTTCTATTCATATTGCTATTTACACATTTCAAATGTTAACTATGTTGAATTTTAATCCAAATATTAATTAGCATATGTGCCAAGATGAATATGTAGGAGTGAAACGTAGACTTGAAAAATTAATAAATGAAACCGAGACAACGGGGTGGAGATAATTAAACTGAGAAAAATTGGGGTGTGTTTATGTATGATTAAGTAAGAAATGTAATTATTAAAAATTCATTGGAACTTTAAACCGACGTTTAATATACATATAATGAAAAATACACTCTTAGGTGTTTGGGAAATGTTGACTGGATGGGAACAAAAGACTAACTTAACATATCCACAAAATGAAAGAAGACCGAGAAAAGAGTGGTATAACCAAATGAATGACATTTCAAATTAAGTAAATAGGAGAAAACGAAACCGAAAGCACTATATAAGAAGATTAATATATGTCGGGGTGGTGAACGAAGTGCGTTGTGATTGGAAAATTAAACGTCCTTCCCTCTCTGTCTACCGCAGGGAAATGGCGGGATTATATACTCGTATATATTTATATATGTATATCATTTTAACATTTATTGTTCAATTATTGATATATCCGTCTCCAAAACACATGTTTTAAGTGCATAATTTAAAATCAATTAAATGATAATGTTAAAAAAATGTTCTTAAAACACTATAAAAATTCTACAAAAATATTTATTTTTGAATAAATTATTTAAAATATGATGATCAAAGGAATAAAAAATATAAAAACCATAATATGTTAACTACGATTTTGTTTTCTTTTTTCGTTATATCTTTTAAAAATTCAAAACTTTATAAATTGTTTAATGAATATTTCATAGCTAACGATCTTCACTAAAGATATGACGTCAATATATTTTATTTTTAGGCAAGCTTGAGGTTAATTTAAGGTTTATATTTACTTGCTAAAGCCAATACTTTTTTTCCTCCACTTTTTTAATATTTATTAGATATCTTGTTAGAAGATCTTTGATATTTTTTTACTTGCCATATTTGCTCGTATTTTCGATTTCTTAGATAGTATTTTTTTCAACAACCGAATCTATTTTTCTAGATTTGACTGGAAAAATATTGTAAACACATTTCTTAAAAATATTTAAAATGACTTTATTTGAGTCGAAATTTATGGTGATAAAAAAATGTGAAAGGAAAAATAAATGCGATGACCTCCATGGCCTAGTTGGTAAGATGTCTGTCTCCTAATTTGGAGGCTGTGGTTCAAATCCCTCTGGAATCCAGATATTTTAAAAATGATTCAGGTGGGGGTTCATATTTATGGTTGGTTCGATGAGATTGCGACATGGCAATTAGGCCACCAGGTTGTATTGAACGAAAGAGTAATACATTACAATACAATACAATAAATGCGATATATGGGTATGCAATGAAATATTAGAGCCAACTAAAGTAATATATTTTTATGATAGTATTTTCTCAAATGATGGTAGAGTTACGACAGGGCATGTAGCGATATGAAACAAAGTAAACGGCATTAGAACACATGTAATTGAACCGAACAGTATCCAAATCTGCTAGATAATAGTCCAAAATAGTATTAGAGAGCCAACTTTGATATATGGGGCTGAAAGGTGGACGTGAAAAAAATAGCGAAAAAATACGAATAAATGCTGTAGAAATGCGGTTAGAAAAATACATGAGGTGACAATGTATGACAGGATACGGAATGATTAGAAATGAATGTTAACTTAAGGATTATGTGTTAAGTAACATAAAGCATAGCACTCTGCGATAGTTTGGGCACGTGGAACGAATGACTGAAGAAATACTAACAATATGTATAAAAAGTGCGAGTGAAAGGGATGGTAGAGGAAGACCAACGAAAGTGTGGTTATATAAAATGATTGGTATTTTGAAAAAAGGAAATTTTAAAAGTCAGAGACATCGTAAAAGTAGGAAAGGAAAACAGCTTGACGTTTTGTATGAATATGCTTGTTTTTGAAAGATGTGCATATTTAATTACGCTATAGTGTGATCATTCGTTTATCTTTAAAACTTTGTACATTAATATAGAATGAATGATGAAGGACTATTTATTTTTCATTTAACTTTATAAAGTTTTTTGTGTTTTGTTGAAATATGTGCTCTCTGTTTCATAAAACAAAGAGTCTTGGCTGATCCAACCTTAGAATCCGGAAATTAAAATATCGATTATTTAAGATAATCAGCAGATACAATCTGCTTGAATGTTTCGCGTAAAATATTTGCAAGTTAGTTTCAATAATACGGAACTAAAATCTGAATGTGTGTCATTATCAATGGTATAGATTTTTCAAAAGAGCTCACTTAACATTAGGCAAAGACATCAGTTTTAACGAAAATCAGTTTTGTCCAACATTTTAAAGTTAAAAACAAATTGGAAATATTGCTCTTCTGTGTTTCATACAACGGTAACATTTTTCATCGTTGATTGTTATTATTATTAAAATAACCAATGAATATATTGAACCATAAACGTTACTGCCAGCAATAATAAGGCTTGAATACGGCTTCTTGTGACGGTGCCGCCGGGTGACGCTTGTGTCTGGCAAATAACGACTTTCTTAATGTTTTATAAATATTGTAATTTCACAGCCCAACTTATACATAAGTATTTGTTTTTAGACAAATCACTCGGAAACTCGTTTGCCCTTCATTGATTTTTTTCTTGTATATCTTAAAAGTTGCTAATGTAAACTTCAGGAGCGCTTTCGGAGTCATAGATCTCACAACATAAAACTTTAAATATTCTTATGTTAATATATTAATAATATTTAAAGAGAATAGGAAATTGATGCAAATCAGAATGTATTATACAATCTTTTTCAACGGAGAACACTTTCCAGCCATTTTTTAATTGAAAGAATATGTTCTAGATTATCTGCATAACATTTTATGATTTACGTTCAAACACGGATTCCCAATGAGCAGAATATCGTTTACTAGGGGCTGGGGGGTTCATTTTTAAGGTTTCGTAAGGTGCACAGATTTTTTAAGGATTACGATGATGTTCAAAAGGAGGTCATTGTTTTATCAATAAAACATTACAGTAAGAAATAAGATAAATCTCAGCTTGACTGAATAGCTCACTTCTAAACGCCATTCGTCTCACAATGGAAAAAAGTGTTTTTTTTTTATTTAAAAATATGGACTTCAATTATATCTGTGGCATTATATATGTACGATACGACAATTAGTGAACAACTAAAAATATTAAATGACATTTCAAGGACTTTCACTTATCCTCACAAGTTCCTAGGGGGTTGGTTCAAAAAAGGTTGAAAACCCCAGGTTTAGATAATATTTAGCTTCCTGAACGCCATTACACAAAAAATATTATTTGAAGAATTACTTTCATACCTTACATTTAACCTTCCAAATTACATCGTGATTATTTCTGACTTCTCAGCGACTTTTTCAGTACCGCTGTCAGCGAACACAATATACCTTCCATATTACATTGTGTGCCGATAACCAGCGTGTTTCAAATTGTTTTATAGATTTTTGTGTTCTTCAAAGGTATAGCTGAATGTTTTGTCACAATGTAGAAAACATATGGCAGCAATACTAAAATTCTTGTCGTCCAAATATTGTATTATTTCCAATCTGTACGCGCATATAATTAAAATTTCAATATCAATATATCAGACACAAAGTGTCATCTTAAAAAAACATCCTGATACCGTCAACTTTTAAGGTATATGTTTTAATCAAGTAAAATATGATTGAGTCTAGTGAATGATATTCGAAAGAAGGAAACGTAGAAAGTATGAAAAATCGTATAAGTTGTGTATGGTGTATTAATGTAGAAGAGGCTAGGAATGTGTGATAGGAAAGTCTGGTACTCAATCCTCACTGCCTACTCCTACGGAGGAATGGCGTAATGGTGTATATATATATATATATATATATATATATATATATATATATATATATATATATATATATATATATATATATATATATATATATATATATATATATATATATATATATATATATATATATATATATATATATATATATATATATATATATATATATATATATATATATATATATATATATATATATATATATATATATATATATATATATATATATATATATATATATATATATATATGTATGTATAAAAGCTACATCTTTCAAATATTATATATGCGCTACATTCGTTTAAATTAAGATTATAAATGCAAAACAATATTTCCCTCATTGTAGAAATAGGCAACTTTCCAACTAGTCCAATATATTAAAATTAGATTTTAAAATTGATCTTAACTTATCTAAGTAACATATGTGAATGTTTTTTGGTCTAAAAAGATTATTTTTATTATAAAAAAACTGTGCTTAACTTTAGATATGAGAATATCGGCATTAAATGTTATATAATAAACATGTTAATAAGTAAATAGTAATGAGTATGCCCTTTATTAAGATCTATAAATAAGAAATTCTTGTGCAAAAAAAATTGGTTTATTTTTTTCAAATCGTTTATGTTTAAACTACAATGCTACAATTGCAATTCTTATTTTTACAAAGTACTTGATATTTCAAAATGCACACAAACTATTGAGAAAAAAGAAAAAAAAAACATTTGATTAAGTACTACTCTAACCAGTTAAAGAAAGTGAGCTGAAAAATTAATAGTTAATATAAAAACTACAATAAGTTTCTTAAATCTTTTAATCTCGAGCTACTTTTTCCAACATATCAAATGTTTTATTGTAGCTATGCGCTAATTATTCGAACAGTTTTTATTTTATAATAAAAGTTTACTCAGATTAAAATATAACCATAGTACAATAAAAGGCTTTTTTATATATATTTTTCTTTATTTTGAGCACTGATATAAGATTTTTTCATAATATCACACATATTAGGGGACTCGTCAATTTTATAATATCAAACATATTGGGGAACTCGTCAATTTCATAATATCAAACACATTGGGGGACTCGTCAATTTCATAATATCAAACGCATTGGGGGACTCGTCAATTTCATATCACACATATTAGGGGACTCGTCAATTTCATAATATCACACATATTGGGGGACTCGTCAATTTCAAAGAAAATGCGAACTATAACGAATTCTGATTATATGTGAAACAGTGACTATTTTACACTCGTGAGTTACTATGAAAGCAATAAATAAGATCAGCTTTATAAATTAAAAGCATTGCAAGAAAACCAACTTGTATGGTACCCTTTAACATTACCGAATTGACAATAAGGATATATTGAAGAAAGTGGCCTGGAGATAACATTGTCTTCGACTCCATTCGGATAAAGAAGCGTCTAGTGTATGTAGTATTGTAATCAGACGAAGTCAATCAGACTAGAAACCTTTTTTTGCAGATACCATCGGAACTCGAACTCCAAACCACCGGTTGTAAACCATGCGTCTTACCAACTTGACCACTAAGGTAGTCCTATTATTGAACAAAATGATGAGGTTACATTATTATAATAAACATTAGACGAACCTTGCTAAAAAATGTTTTGGAATAGTAAATTGTATATATAATATACAGGGTTATTCGGAAAGTAATTTCCAGTTTTTAGGTCAAATTCAAACTCAAAATTACGCCAAAATGCTATTGGAATACGTGTATATTTTTTGATATTTCAATATCTCAGCATTCTTTCGTGTCGTAGAATATTCTCGACCAAAACCTTAATTTAGTAATCATCAGTGGTAATTTGCTTTCCAGAGCGGACACCATCTTCAGGTCTCGTATCACCATAACGGATTTTTTAAATCACATTTTACACATGCGATCACTTACATTTGTATGTAAAAAAATTGGTTTGAGTTGCATTTTTCCTTTGCGATGCTAAAACTGTATACACCGAAAAAACATATCATTTTGTTCCATCTTCAAAACGAAACCATGAAACCGCTCTTACAATTTGGATAAATAATGACCGGAAAAAAACGCCAAACTGTTACTTTTTATAATAATATACATTTGAATGAAGTGTGCAAAAAAATTCTTAACGTCATCTATGCGAGAAATTCGAAACTATTTATTTTTTTTATTAACAGGCAATCCATTCAAACTAGGATGATTTATGACATCAAATTCAAGTCATAATGTAATTATGTGAGTACAATACAATAATAAAAAAAATTAAATCACAATTCTAGACCATGTAAAGTTTTAGCTGATTAAGCTTCAAAAAAATAACAATCGATCTATAAGTGAAAAAGTTCTACGAATAAAGAAGAAACGCAACGTTCATTGGTCGCGGCAAAAATGCGGCCTTCAGTAAATCAAATCTATTTCGCAAAAAACAACCGGAAAATGCAAGGCCTATAGTTTCATCATCCAGACCACATTCGCAGCCGGGATTCGCCACAATACCCATTCTTTAAAAGTGACTAGCCACCTCGCAATTGCCCGTCCGCAAACGACACACGACAGAAACTTCCATCTTGCTCATACTTATTATATTAAACCATGGTTTCAAAGGGATAGTTTTAAAACTACTCGTTAGGCAATATATTATTTTAGGACTTAAGTTTATTTTAGTAAAAATATATAATTGTCACCTGCGTCATATCCAATATTTCAAGTTATCATCAGCTCTTACCGTTACGTGGAAATAAGTTTTAATGTCATAAAGTATTTTTGGAGACATTTGTGAACAATTTAGCTTTAAGTTAATGATACCACGTCATGAAAAACAGAAGTATTTTTGTCTAAATTTGAGGTATTTTTGTCTAACTTGATTATTAATTCTATGTAATTAACTTTACTTTTACTTCAAGATTATACATACTAAATATAGACATTTGAAGCATTTAATATCTGATTTCGAATAATATGTTTTACCATTAACTTTTTAAGCATAATTTTAACAAAGAATCTTTGAATCGTGAAATGTTTTCTTTTGATTGAGGTTCAAATGAGATTTTGACAATATTATTTGACTAACAGGATTAAATAAGTCATATGTAGATAAATAATATAATTTTCTCTATTTTTATCTTATTATAATATATAAATGGAGTTTAAAGTAAAGTTTTACTATATGAGAATTCATAAGAAAATAATTTATCAAATGCATACTGTATTTAGTTAAAACCATCACGCAATGGTTCTATCTAGGTGGGCAAAGAGAACAGATATCTACTTCATTCGATCCTGACACGCATCTTTCGATTCTGCCACGTCCAAACATCTTGTTTCACTTACGCTTATTGTAAAGGTTTTCACTCTTCCCCCTTTCATAATATGGTCCATTTGGGTGCTACACTTTCGTAGGTATTCCTAAAGTTCTAGTGCTTTCTATACAATATTTTTAAATCTATCATCGTTCACTCTCTCTACATGACTGAACTATATAAACAAATGCTCCTTTCCTCAGCTTAAGCAGTACGTAAGATGAAGAGAGGAGTATTTCAATCCTCATTATGTCCTTATGTCTTCGTTATATATTTTGTCGTTCATTATTTTTCCACACATCCTGCAGCAAGCTCTCATTTCTACTGAACTTGTCTTATTTTCATATTTTTTACCACGTTTTACCATGTTTGGAACCCATATTTAATAGAGCTGCCATCCTTCCATCTCTTAAATTGCTACTGCTTTTTAAAACTGTTCTTTATTTATACTCTCTATGTGGCCCAACTATATAAATGCACTTTTCATCATCTTAAGCAGTGCTTAAGATGAAGAAAGAACTTTTTCAATTCTTAATTTGCTCTAATATGTTTCAGTCATACATTGTTTTCTACATATTTTACGTATCGTGTAGATATCCAATGTGAGCATGCTTCCAAGATATAGACAAAATTTTCTCGATGTGCTCTAATGTTTTAAAAAACAGTAAAAATCTAAGAAAACATGATATTTAACGATGAAAAATACTCGTAGCTATTTTTTTACTCTCATGTACATTTTTTGTGTATTTAAATCTAAAATTCTGTAAATATACAATAATTTTTTGTCTATTTCAATCTAAAATTCTGTAACTATAAAATATTTTTTTGTCTATTTAAAACTAAAATTCTGTAACTATACAAAAAATTCTTGTCTATTTAAATAAAAAATTCTGTAATTATACAATAATTTTTTGTGTATTTAAATCCAAAATTCTGTAACTATACAACAAATTTGCTATGTTTAAATCTAAAATTCTGCAATTGTACGTTAATTTTTGGTCTATTAAATTTTAAATTCCGTAACCATATAATACATTTTTGTTTATTTCAATCTAAAATTCTGTAACTACAATAGTTTTCTGGGACAAAAAAATACATCTTTGATTTGCTGTCTTTAAAATATCGTAAAACAAAAAAGCGTAATTTATTTCGAATCAGTCAAAATGACGAATTCTTCAAAAAAAAAACTCCCGACCTTAAAAAGTAGCTTTATCGTTTAACTTGGTATCATTCAATACTCTCCCGAATCAACAAAAAAGCCGTCTAGCTGAACGCCAAAGCTCGGGTTTTAAAAAGAGAGCTTTTATAATCCCAGGAGTCATATCATCAAATAGAGTTTCCCTGTTTTGTAAGCTTTGCTGTCAATGGTTACGACATCTTTAATGCCTCTACAAAGCAAGCTGCATTGAAAGCGAGATGAGTCTGTACCAAATGTGTAGGTTATTAGTGTCTGGCTTCGAAACATTTAACTTAATAGTTGAAAAATGTACCTATTGCAGGAAAAATAAAATTGTAGTATAAATGTTTTTAAATTTCGGGATACAGTTTATACGCGACTAAAGATACGAGTTATTTTCAGTCAATTTCAGTCACATTATTTTCAGTCAATTACTCGGTTTATTTTTTAAATTGTTGATAATTGAGGGTATATCTTACATTAAGCTAATCGCCACATAAATTACAAACTATTGCACTAGGAAAAATACACTTGATTTCACAGTAAAACGATGAATAAATCACAATCAATAAATTTAACCAAACTATTATAAGGGTCTCAAGCTGGTTAAAAAATATGCGCTGCTTTAACCTCCAAGGATTAAAATCATGTTTCAGTTAAATTTCAAGATTTGAAAATATCCTAGACTATGATTACATGTTACATATGAGATAAAATAGCTATGAAAAGATAAGAAAAGAGGTGAAAAGATAATAATAATTAGTTTACAAAATAATACACTATATTTCCAGTAAACCATAAACCGAAAACATCATTTCTAATTAACAATCAATTGGGTATTTTTTTCACATAGAAGCTTATTCTACAGTATACAAAATGTAAATAGACTAAGTTCTTGCTGAAATGTAACAGCTTTCTCACAATGAACCAATATACGCATAGGTGTCTTCCATTCACAGGCATATCGTATTTTTTTCGTCATAAGCGCTTATACTCGTACGTATATTAATAAAATTTGTAAACGGTTTCTTGAACAAATATATTTATTTGGGATAAATAAATATTATTTTGAATCATTCAATTTATTTTAAGTAAGATTGACTTCTCGATATGTAAAGTGTGATATATGGTCAATTATCCGTGGTATATGGTATTTTTTTAATGAACACATTAAAAATTGACCATGTACCACGGATTAAGTTGGTGGCCTCTCTGATAAAATACTTTAAAAACTTAGTATATTTTTTTATTATCTTTCTATAAACTCAATTCACTAACGGTGTCAATAAACAATTTGCTGTCAATCAGCTTGGTAATTAATAATCTATATAATAAACTGGATTAATCGTTCCTCATCAAACGTCGAGGAATCTATTAATATTACTAATGGTTAAGGATAAACCCACATCAACAGAATACAGCCACGTCAATACGGAGTTTAAATCATGATAATAAAGCCTTCTAGTCTAGTCAATTATCGTTAGTTGCCTCCGCGAATCGATAATCATAAATTATCTTGTTGGTAAAAATTTCACCAACAATTTTCCATATAAAAACGTTATCGTTTAGTTTAAAAAAATACCTTTTTGCTTTCGTTAATTAAAATAATATGATTATATCTTAATTTTGTCATTTTAATAACATGGTTGATTGGTTTGACTACCCTTGCAAATATCATATCAGTGACAGCAAAATTTAAGTTTATAGTCTCATGGTAAGGTGCTTAAATTACACCTGTGGGTTCCAAGTTCGTTTTCCGATAGAACCCAACAAAAAATAATAATAGGGCCCTAGTCTGGAAACAGAAATCGTCAAGTAACGATACTTAGACGCACTAGACGTATGCAAGTATTGTGGCCTCTTCACGTGCGTAGTAGTTACGTGCCTAATTCAGTGGTTCTAACCCCGAAAGCTCGATAACTGGGGTCGAAGACAATATTGACTTCCGTTTAGGCTCTTCAGTATATCCGAATCACCAATTCGATTTAGTCGAAGGGTTCTATACGAATGAAAAAAAGTTAAAGGGAAAACATTATCATCAGCCTGTCAATTTTACAGTGAACATTTTCCTCTTACATTAATTTCCATTTGAAACGTTAATTTATTTTATGTGTTAACCCCAATTTATTGACAATTTACATATCGTTAGAACGTTCTAAAAATGATCCATTAAATTTGAAATATATTGTAATGGAATATTAATCATTAATTCATTGAATTAATTTATTCTATAAACCACAGTTTTTTTTTACCAAATGTACGTTTTTTTTAATGTAACACATTTCATTATAATAAATAACCAACGCTTCACATAATGTTTTAAAAATATGTATAAACGTGATTTGATAATTGCAGTCAGATTGCACATATTGATTTACATCTGAATATGTTTTTTTTTCTTCAAACAAATAAAGATTTAAACAATTTAAGCTTATGTTGGTTGAACTTCTTGTATCTTTTTAGAAATGTTATTCTTGAATTTCTGTTCGAGTCGAAAATAATTTTTATTTTTAACAAAACATTTATTCTCTTGAAAAAAAAACGTGTTCCAACTGATTTCAAAATGCTGAACAGAAAAAATAAAACGTGAATTGAAAAAGGTATGAATTAATCAGATAAGAAAGGTTTTTGCAAAAAAAAATCCTCTAGAAATCTATTTAACAAGTTCCATTGTCATAATTTTAAGGAAATATAAGAGTATTTTTTTGATTCGATAGAGAAATTTTGAACTGATTTTGTTAACAAGCTTCACAGCCAATATAATTTTATGAAAACCCCTTTTTGTCCGAAGTTTTATTTCTTCCCAAATAAATAAAAAAGTCTTTTGGTTTTAAAATGCGGTGTCTTTTTTCGGATCAAGTATTTCGTTACATTTGCAAAACAAAGGAATGTGTCATTCGTTAAAATATGTGTCTACTTGCAAGAAATATTGACTTTAAAGAAGCTCTTCCCCATCTGCCATGTCGTCGCCAAATTCTAGTTTTCAATTCTAAAGATTTATTTTTCACTTAGTTCCTATTCTTTATTTCAAATTGATGATTCAAACTTCATAAGTCACGCTCTGTACTAAGTGTTGCCAGTCAAATATTTGAGCTAAACCTTTAATCTAGGAAACATGAAAAAATGTTAAACATAATTTGAAAGATATGAAATAAACGTTTATTTGTATTACACTTTTCGTTGTTTATAATGCAGCCTGGTGAGCTTGATGTCAGTGCTAATCCTTGAATTAACAGTCCTTAAATTAAAACCAAACATAAACTTTCTTTTTAATGGGTTCCGACAAAAATCGAACCAACGACATGGTTGGAAAATATGTGTCTTACCAACTAAGCCACGGAGGTCGTTGATTTGAATTGCGTTTAAAAAATAATTGTAATCTTTACTGTTTAAATAAATGTGTTGCGACAGCTGTTTAGTTAATTTCTTACATCACATCTTCTTCTAGCTCTTGTTTTTTTGCATATATGTATCAAATGCATGTACTTATTTGAAAATTTTTAAAAATCCGACAGAACATAACTTAAGCACTTCATAAAAATTAAACGCTCGTTTTGTTCGTATTAAGATGAATAAATAACGTTTCAGCAGCTTTAAACGAAACAGCTGAGGCAAATTTCTTGCCTTAACGACTTCATTTTATGAACCGGAAAATTTCAAATTCAAATGCAATTTTTGAATAACACATTCCAGCTGAATACTGCATTCCTCTTCTTTCCGCATACTCGGGGATTTGCATAAGGATTGTTTATATTGTGTTTAAAGTGCTTCAAACCACATAAGATTTAACTTTGATAATCAAATATGACAAAGTTAGTTAATTAGAACCTTTATTGCTCGAAATTTCTCCAACGCAAAGTTTTCGTCGTTCTCTTCGAGCTAAATTTTCAATAGTAACACTTACTTTGAATTAATATTCATGACAGAAAATTGTATTTTGTTATCTTTCTACCATCTCTCTTCAGGAATTATTAATGTATTTACTTGGTAACAAAATTTAACTTCCAGAAACATATGTATAGAAATATAAACATTTTTAACACTCATTTTGTGTGTCCCAATAATATTGGTTCAAATTATTATTATTTTGGTTTTTTAAGGAGTTTGCGGGTAACACATTTCTTGTTCGAGTTTTTTTTTATCTTGGAATGAGTTTTGTCGTTTATGGAAGGTACATAATGTTATTTATACGAAAATGTATTCAATCCCTTCTTCTTCCTTACCTTATCATAAATATTGAGTAATACTCTATTACGGTTGGATCATCTTGTTTGCAAACAGCAGTTTCTTGTCATTTTGATATCGTTCTCTTACAATCCGTTTACTTGTAAAAAAAATTGCAGTTATGATATGTTTTCATAGTTTATTTATTATTTTATTATCTATATTTATATTTTAATATTCAAAGCTATCTAAAATAGAAAACAAAATTTATTTACACACATAATGTAAAAATAAGGATTTTGGTAAGTTTTAATTCTTGAAAATGTCAAATGAACTTTCTTCTACGTCGCTTCAATGCTGAGCGTCGTAGTCTTCTGCTATGTGTCGAACTCAGCGAACCACTTTTCTCGATCCATATCGGTCTTGAGTCATGTTATATATAGTGCTTAAAGATGAACCTATTTACTCCTTTATTTGATTCGTCCATCAATTTACTGTAAAATATTATCAAAAAAGATTTAAATTTATTTAAAATAATTCATATTTTCCACTAAATAAAATTAAATTGAAGGAACATATGCCTTTTATGGTTTGGCGTCATGTATACATTTTTTGATCCAGTAAAACTTTTTTTTTATTTTTGTTTTGTTTCAGAATACATTCAGTGGCACTTATAAGTTTTCCGTTAATTTGGAATCAAACCCACCTGGAATTTTGTTTTGAAGGTTTTGTCTAATTAAACGTTTTAAAGGTTTTGTCTAAAAAATACAGCATTGTTGATATTTAAAGGCATTGAGTTTTGTAGAGACGATTTTGACTTTTGGCTAGCTTTTGATATTATGTGTGATGGTTTTTGTTTGTATGCATATGCATCTATATTTTCTTTTCACACGGATGTCACCCAGTTTGGTACAGTGATGTATGTCCGCCTTTAGATAATTCCGTATTATATTGGTGACTATGAATGTAGTTTAATTTTTGTATTATTGTAAGGATGTGACGTGTGTTCTTACTTGCATGATAGTTTTTTTTTTTGTTACGATTGTTTTTTGTGTGTATTTTTGTTGTCCTTTTTTTAATTCGGTCTTTTGGAATGAATAAAGCATTCACTATTGTTTGTACAAGATATATTTTACCATTTATGAAATAAATAAATAAATTTCAAGAAGTGTATCAACCTTATTTGATAAAATATAAAATCTAATCTTAATAATACAAATATATTCACATATTTCCATACATTTATCGTAAGTTATCTCCAGCAAGATAAAGTGAAAGAAGGAACAAAAATGAAAAAGAATGGATGAATGAATTTTTCAAATCCGGAGAACACAATGAGAAACGTTCACGGATGCATTCGCTTACAGTGAACAATGGTGCAGTCGCTCAATGCAATCACAGCGTTCGTTGCTTGATTGAACACAGTACTAACAATGTTTTACGTTCCGAACAAAATGGACATTCTTTCTTTCGATAACTGTTGTTGTACGAGTATGTGTTTTTTCTACGACTTCACTTATTTTATTTTTGTTGCCAATGAGAATTTGAATAAAAAAATAATTACTTTTTCGGAATGAATAGGAATTTAAAATAATGTAGCATTAATAGGATTTTTTCAAATGTTTTGTAACAATACGTAAAGTGATAAGTAATAAAAAATATTTTTCAGAGCATTTTCAAAAGTGGATGTATTGAAACATTTTGATAAGAATGCCACTTAAAAATAAACACATATATAAATGTAAAATTTAAATGGTAACACATGTTATTATTGGATCTATAATCTGATTGCTTTTAAAAAATACATGTGAAAGACTTGAACAAGAATATTATAATTATTTGATGAAAAAAATGTATACGAGTATATTTGTCAATACGATGTTTTATCCGATAAAAAACATATTCCATCATAAGTATTACCCTATTCGTTCCAACATGAACACAGGAACGCCATAAAATATGATACATCCATCTAGGTCATTCTACAGCCCTGCACTCCATGTCATCTCATATCAGACCGTGACTATGAATCCCCCTATCGGAACTCCGGTGTATAGAATAATATACTATAAATGTCAAATTTAATCAGTCTCTTGAAGTCGATAAAATAACACATCTCTTGTGTCTTTTGGTCAACCCCCAGGCGAATCATTCAATACATGGCCTAAGGACTTCCAGCGCCTCACTTTTATTGTGATAGTTATAGGTTGCTGTTGTATCTAAAGATAAACCGTTTCATTCATCATGCTCGTACTACCTAACATCGATCATCTCTCAAAGCATCTGTTATTGAAATTGAGAAGTTTCTTTATTTGAACCTTGGTCAAAATCCAAACAATTCAACAAAATATGTAGACATCCAACAACTGGCATTTTGTCTTCCAACTAAATACTAAGAGATTCCATATGGTCTTGTTGCATCCCCCCAAACATCTCGCTACTTTTCCCAAGACCCCCATCATCAATACTTGTAGCACCCAAATACTTATTTTTTTATAATTCTGTTTACAAGGGTGCCATTAATTCATAAAGGGATGTTTCCTTATCAGGACATGGATTTGTATACAAGCCTTGCATTTGTACACAAGTCGTAACGAAAGGATTCTCTTATCCAACACATAGGGTTATAAATCCCCCACATACGCTATTTACACAGCAATGTCATCCACATATTCAAAGTCACCCAACTCCTCCACAATGACATCAGTTATCAACCTTTTTTGGAATTTAAAAGCCTTTCACGACCTTCATGGACATTTTCAGTAGAAATAAAAGGATAAAAAATTAAAAGTGGATAAAGGCACAGCCCTTTTGAGCTCCAGTGGTAATCCTGTAGTACTCAGTGGGCCACTTATTTATATACTTGTGGAATATGAAGTAATGTTAAAATTCAATGTGCTCTATAAATACCAAGAAAAAATACATTGTTACTTCCTCAGTATAATCAAAATAAGGTCCTGGAGGGGACTGAGGATCATCTGAGGTAAGAACTTACCAGATACGCTCAGTTACAAAATCACTTGGTAGTTTCTATACTCGTCACTTTTTCTTATGATAGCAAATGGTCTAGTTAGCCAATCTCTTAGACAACATTCTTCATCCCATACATGTTTATAAAGATTGAACAACCTCACTGTCACTATTATCTTGACAAGAGTAGGTTGGCCCGAGTCTTTATCAAATGGTTGGACTATTCCCGTTTACGCAGACTATTCCTGAATTTTATAAGGACAGAGAGGAGGAAGATGTTTTAGAATGTATTTCAAGTAATGCTGTCATCTCCCATTCAACAACTCATGGATTTTTTTAATGAGTTTCATATCCACAAAAAATATACATGGGTGTGGTATATACAATTTAAGCTATATAAAATATACAATTTAAGCTATATACATGTATTCTCGTGTTTTCCAATTCACAGGAAATTTCTTATTTTTTGCAAGTGAGTAAGAAAGAAACCTCATAAAAAATGGATACGAACCAAGCGCTCATACATGGATTATGGTCGCTATGCATACTTAATATGGAGCATATTAAATGGTTCATATTATCAGCGCTGGGGGAGTCGCGATATGCGGCATCGCGTCCCGGGGGGGTCATGTGACCCATTTTCAAAATGTCAAATAGTTGTTCAAGTGCGGGAAACTAGTAATAAAATGTAGACTAAAAGCTCGGAATATAATATAATAAAATTTATAGCATATTTTTTTCGTTTAATACATTTGAATATAAGAGAATTGGTGACCCGGTATATCCAAGATCGTGGCTGGGAGACAATATTGTCTTCGGCCTCAATAATCGAACTTTTGGGCTTTAAAATCACTGGAGTAAAGATGGAATTCGCGGTTCGTCATTGCACGTGTTAGTAATTTTACCGCACGTGAAGAGACAACAAGACTCATTCAGAGCGTGACTCATTTAGACTATTCAGAGCGTGCGAGTATTATTACCTGAAGAACTCCTTTTATCAGTTTTTTTTGGTACTACTGGGAACCGAACCCGTAAGTCTTGGTGGAAATCAAGCGTCCACGAAAGTCACAATGCGTTACATTGCAAAAAAGTAATGGGTCTATCTTTTTAGATTTTTTAACAATATTTAGCATTATGATAAGTATTACTACCTATGTTGTCTAAAATTAGGAATTAAAAGTCGTGTGTGTGGATAGAAATAATTGAGATCTATTTTAACTACATACGTTAAGAAGGGCATGGTTTTATGGTGTGTGTACGTACATGTTTCGTCCTGTTATTGTATTTTATTGTAGTGTATTGTATGACACTTTCATTGTATACAGTACAACCTGGTGAGTTTATTACCATGTGGCAATATCTTCCAGCCAACCAGAAAGATGCTAAAGAGGTCTTTAGTAAAAACCAGATTGGAATCTTTTTTTTTTAATTCTGGGTTCCATCAGAGATCGAACCCGCAGCCTCCAGGTTAGGAGACAAACATCTTATCAACTAGGTCACGGAGATCGTCTCGGCTCAAAATGTCTATATTTTTAACTATTTTCTTCTTCTTCAGGTCAGGTCCCTCCAACGTTGAATATCACCTGAGAGTAGGCATGTTTGTCCCCGGCAGCCCGAAAAAGATCCCTAACGCTCCTTAACTATTTTAATGTACTCGTATATAAGTATAATTTTCCTTACATCTAGTTTAATATGGTACAAAACAGTTCTTCCTATTTTTTTTCCATTGCACCTTTATATAATGTTTGTGGATATAACTTCTACCTTCCACTAATACGTTACGATTCTTTTCACTAAGTTTTTACTACAACTGAAATTTCATTTTGGTTTATGATGTGTAATGGTCTGTAAATATGAAATCGGAATTTGCTCATAGATGGCTCTAGTTGTCAATGTATGACTGTCAAACCGCGTGATTAGCGCCTTTTTCTTGTGTGTACAATTTTTAAAGACTTTAAACTTACAACAATGTCTGTTTTGGTGCCTGAAATCTACGATTTGCGGACAGCGTTGATTTTCTGTTACCATTTGAAAAAAACTGCTGCAGAATCGCATCGAATGCTTTTCGAAGCTTGCGATGAGCATGTTCTTGAAAAATCACAGTGCTTTGAGTGGTTTAAAAATGTCAAAAGTGGCGATTTTGACGTGAGAACGTGGAAGACAGCCGATAAAGTTTGAAGACCCTGAATTCCAAGCATTGTTGGATAAGGATGACGCTCAAACGCAACAACAACTCGCAGATCAATTAAATGTGACACAAGAAACCATCTCCATACGTTTGAAAGCCATGGGAAAGATCCAGAAGGTGGGAAAATGGGTTCCACATGAACTGAATGAAAGACAGCAGGAAACCGAAAAACCACTTGCGAATTGCTGCTCGCCAGGTACTGGTGATGAAAAATGGATATATTTCAAGAATCATGAGTAGCTCCAAGCAAAGCAGTGACATCGACTGCAAGGCCGAATCGCTATGGACGGAAGACAATGATCTGTGTTTAGTGGGATCAGAAGGGTGTTATCTATTATGAGCTGCTAAAACCTGGCGAAACCGTTAATACTGAACGCTACCGACGCTACCAATATGAATCAAACCAGCAACACCCATTTTGGAAGACAGACATCTTATCAACTAGACCTTAGAGGTCAACGTAACATTGCTATTGGACACTTTAGTTTGATATTAAGATATTTTATTTGTTCGTGTGGCACCCCTCAACATCTGAATTGGTGATGCGAATAAATTGAATAACTTGATATGAAACAAGACTTTACCATTTATGAAACAAGAGAACATTTTCTCGTTATATTTTTTTTTCTATAAACCAACTAATTACTCATATGTTACCAAATACTTTAAAGCAGTTTATTTAATTCGTTTATTAAAAAAACAAACGGTTAATAAATGAATACTTGTTCATGCATCTTATTTAAAATGTACTGCATTAAATAACATTAAGTGTAATATAAGTATATTTACTTATTTGACATAAGAAAAAAAACATTGAAATAAAATTGTTTTATGTACAAAATTTATTCTTTCAACATTTTTACATATAAAATAAATTTCAATACAAAAAAAAAACAAAAACAAAATTAACAAAATACTATCGAGTATAATAATACAATACCCTTTATCTGTAGTTGCGAGATAAACATATTTACTTGATATACCCACCCACCTTGGTGAAATAAATTATTTCAAAAATATTGTTTAGTTTTAAAATTTAGTACACAAAATCTCCCATCCTTTCTACTCCAATACTTAATATTGGCGGCGCGTCTGTTACAGCCGCGTCCATGCGGAAAACGCATTTTAGCACGGCCCTGCCCGAGGGCGCGCGACGCGCGTCGAGCGGCAACTGTTTGCCGCACTTTACGTGACAGGGATAGATATAGCCGCGCGGGACGCGTGCGGCCCACAGGACTCGCGGCCCGTGATATATCTACGGGGCGAGACACTGTACATGCCCAAATATTCGATAGTAACTCGTGTAAAAAAGAAACTAACATCCCTTGCCTACCTGATTTTTCGACAAAATGTCGACGCTCTTGTAAGGGTGTGTTGAATAATATCGAAATATGTTAAGCTATGGGTAAACGCGATAAAAATTGTGGTTTTAAAAATATATAGATCCATTGATATATTTTTATAGACGTGTTGTATCATTCCTTTATAAATCGTGATTTTTTTTTTCGTCAGTAATTATTTATCGTTATCCTTAGTTTTCGTTTGCGATTTTTCAGCTATTCAAATTTTGACGACCTAAGTGTACCTATTTGGTCACGGTGATATTTCATTTGAAAGGTTCTGTTCGATTCCCGATGGTACTAAAAATAAGGATCAAAAAGGGGTACCAGTCTGATTAAAGAGTTCGTTTGATAAAATAATCAGCTAGACGTTTGCGAATGTTGCTGTCTAGCGGTAGGATTGCCAATACGTATGGTGACAAACTACCTTCTCCAGTGGTTCTTAACATGAAGACTCGAGTTATGGGGTCGAAAACATTATTGTCTCCCGCAAACGCTTTTCAATACGTTCGTATCATCAATTCGGTTTATTGAGAGCTACTATACGAATGAACGTATGTACTTCAAAACGAACAGAAAACAGAGAAGAATATTTAGTGGGTCAATGCATGGCAGAATAAGAGACTAAGAATAAGTTAAATCTAAAGACCATTGTGTTAAATTGGGAAAAAGGGTGACTGAACTAATCTGCAATATAAATGCGCCTCGTGCTCATGGTAGGAGAAGATTGAGGAAATATTAGTTGGTCAAAATTAATGAAATTCTGAAAAAGTAAAAACTGATAGAAAAATAATTAAAATGAATAACTGTGTGACAAGATGTATAGGCATAGAAGAGGCGAAAGAAAAGATTGGAGTATCATTCTCTCAGCCTTTACCTATAATAAAAAAGTATGATGTACTATTTTGCATTACACTTTCGCTGTATACAGTACAACCTAGTAAACTTATTGTTTAGTCGCAATCTCTTTCAAACATCCAGCAAGATGTTCAAATGGCCTTTAGTGAAAACCAGACTGAAAGCCTTTTTAAAACAAAATCTAGGTTTTAACGGGAATCGAATCCGCAATAATAGGAAAACAGGCATCTTACTTACTAGGCCACGGAGGTTATGTGATGTATGCATTAATTTTTTATTACTATTTTAATGACTTATTTATTCCTTTACACCTTTTTTTTAAACAATGATTTTCAAATATATTTATTCATAAAATATCGAAGCGTTAATTCGTTAAGTTGTGAAACAATTCCGAAAACCTTAGAATCCGAATTGTCAAATCGAATGATAGAATTTCTCGGAACATTTTATAATCCACGTGGATTTAAATAAGACAGCATATTTATTATTTTATAAACCAGCTTTATTTTATAAGTAAAACTCGTTAACTCCGTACGCCATTCAGCGCTTCAGATTCTTAGTATTATCATAAATGAGATTTATTCCTGAACAATACAATAGAGCAATTTATCATTTCACTTAATGTTTATTTACTACATACGTAGGCAGATAAGGTAATGCTTTGTTTTCCAATGTCTCAGTTATATAATATTTACATAAACACAAAACGTATGTTTTCATAATTTGTGTTTTCACAAGTACGCGTTTTACTTTTGTCAAGTTTATTCAAATAATTAAACTTTACTATTCGGAGTTGGGTTATTTAAAGTACAAAACTACATGGAAATTAAATTACTATAAGGGTCTTTTTTATTAACATTAGTTTAATTTTCTTCTTTAAGTTCTCCTATTCGGAGGTTATGGATCATAATGAATATCTTGACCTTTGAGGTAGCAACTTTGTACCATAATAATGGTACCACAATCAAACTATTCTCGTAAGATCTTGATCCAGAAAATATGTCAACTTCCCTCAGTTTTTCGGCTTTAAATTTTTTTCTGCAATATAAATAGTATAATCTTATATTTTTCTCCTTGCAACATATATTCTCTTATAAAGTATTATTATTTTTATGGTGAAAAAAAATGTTCTATCTACCATAACATATATTCATCCGTTTCAAGATATTATAATTACAGACTTTGTCAACCCATGAGACACTCAGCAATCTTCGATAGTACCATATTTCAAAAGCTTCACGTTTCTTTGTGGAGGCCTGAGTAAGTGAAGTATAGATGTGAGGCAAAAACTTAGATAAAAAATATGGTACCACAATCAAATAACTTCCGTAAGCTATTTTCACCAGGAGATTCATCCCCCTCACATAGTTATTCTGCAGGATGTCATATTATTTCGACACATTATATTTCTCAAATATTCTTAAATTAATTTATTCACTAGTTTCAAATGTTTTTTTGGAGTTGTTGCCATGTTGCCATAATGGCAATCATTAAAACCAACTCATCAAGGCAATTACCAGAAAAAATATTTTTAAGTATTGGAAAACATGAAATCTTGGTACATTTATTAATGCATGTGTTTTTCAATATATGCACCCTTAAGCTTTTATATAAACAATTCAATAAGAACATTTGCTAAAAAAACAATAAAAAAATTAAAATTGTAAACAAGAAAGCAAACAAATGTATTTAGTAGCTGTCGATTAAAAGTCATATTAGAACTATTGTCTTTTTTCAGAGAAAAAATTATCAAACAAATAACCTTTATATATGTTGACATTAAT
Source organism: Odontocerum albicorne (assembly GCA_949825065.1). Taxonomy (NCBI): domain Eukaryota; kingdom Metazoa; phylum Arthropoda; class Insecta; order Trichoptera; family Odontoceridae; genus Odontocerum; species Odontocerum albicorne. The sequence continues at coordinate 41,474,020 of OX463839.1, read as the reverse complement.
GTTAAATGCAAATACCTATTGTGTAAATATATCATGTACTCGTATATTATCTGATCGATGCACACTCACTATTGGGAAATCACTATATGAGGTGGTTCTGGCAACGGAATAACTACCGTTGGCGACCGAGGCTGTGTGGCTATTCACCCAAATAAGGGTTTTCTCAGCTAGTGAGCAATGTGGACTTGATTACGTTCATGGAAAATACAGATTACGTTCTAGAAGCACAAACATAGAATGCTAATAGTTTTAATGTTAAACTTTTATTTCATTAGAAACTGGAAACTTTCTTAACACTCTGTGAACGGTGGAAGACATGTTTATAATGACTGTTCTCATATAGGTTGGGATTTGACCATTCTCCAAAAGGAGATCTTTATAAAAGGTCGGATACGCATCATTTAATGGAAATTCAAATAATATTTGATAAAACGTTTCCTTACTTAGACCACATTCGCAGACACAAGAAATTTAAATCTTTGTTCTTTGTCAATGTTTCTTTGTGGAACAATGTCCAATACGCATCCGATATACGAGTATCATTAAGATGTCGAATACTTGTCTAGAGATATGTTATTGAACTAAACCAAAATAAAATGTTTGAATTTATGTTTACAATATACTCGTACATGTTCCATTTTGGGTCTTCTTGTAAATATGATTCAAGAACACCGCTGAAGAATTAACTCTGTCGTCAAAATATTTCAAGGGTTTAAAAAATATTGTATAACACTTTGGTTGAATATAGTTTAACCTTAGAGTTTGTATGTTATGTACTCGTAGTAATTAATCTTTTTCCTTTTTTTTAATATTCATTTTAGTCCTGCTAAAAAATTTCAAAGAGACAACGTGAAAAACATATTGAACCGCATCTTAAGAAATGGACACCGACGAATATTCTTCTTCAAGATTTTCTTATGATCATTTATTTTCTGTTATCAAAAATACATTTAGTATACAAAAAAAAGGCGCTGATAGGCAAAATAAGGAAAATTGCTAAAGTTGATGTTTTAAAAAATTATGAATATTTTATTTACAATATTTTTTCTCTACTTTCCATCGTGCCATTTCCGATTAGGGTAGTCAGACAATAATTCGTATCTAAATACATTTTTAATTATTTTTTATCAGACAGACACGATGCGTGTCGAATACTATAAAAATATTTCTAGTGTTTTTCTACAAATGTTTTAAATTATCGCTCAATTGTATAAATCATTGGTGGACTAAACAGAATTTTCATTGTTATTGTTTTTCTTAAAAATTGTTTTGCAAACGTCAAAGAAATACTTTAAATTCAGAGGGTGATTGAAAAGTTTCTGTGAAGCACCTTCATTAGCACTATTCAATTGAAAATTTTAAGTTGAATCATACTAATCGAGGAGCTGTAAAACTACAGAAACTGAAACGTGTCGTATAACACTTTCGTTATATACAACCTGGCGGGTGTAATGCCATGCGGCGATATCTTCCAACAAACCAGAAAAATATTGCAAATGTGTTAAGTGTAAACCATTTTGGACACACTTTTTAAATTAATTGAGTTTCGATGGGAATCGAATTCGTAACCTCCATGTTGAGAGACACGCGTCTTATTAACTAGTCCACAGAAATGGTTTGTGTGCTTAAACATGAAAGGAGTGTTTTTACTTATGTATTAAAATTCCTCTCTTAACACATATTTTTGAAATTAATTAAATTATTTAAAATTAAAATACATTTTCATGAATTGAAAATTCGATTATTCCTAAGATTGTGATTGGATTGAAATATTTCGTCATGTAGATATTGAATATCTTCAAACATCACAACGCGACGGCGAATTCAAATATTAACCACAATCTTAATAGAGAGTTCTAATTTACCCCCAGGCAAGGTACATCTCGGCACCTTAAATGGAAACCCAATTAATTAAAGTGGAAACATTTCCCGGTAATTTCGGGTATTCCGGGTAACTTGGCCAGCCCTGCGCTTGGTGGCCGCAGTAAAGGGTATAACCGATCGCCCGCCGGGGACAATGAAGCCTCCACTAAATTTATGTGAGTGCCCTGCGTAACGCTCTATTGACTTCCTCTCATTATTGGGTCTATTTGATATAACGGACCTGGTTGGCGCATAATAGGGCTGTCAAAAAAAGTCATAAAATTAAGTCAATAGTCCATGGGATATTATAAATCAAATTGTTTTTTCATAATCATTTCATTAAATAAATTTAATTGTTTTAAACATACGAAGTATTTAATAATTATTGATCACTTCACTATACTAATAATTTAGTTTGTATATTTGCGAGTTTTTATTTATATACGAATACATATATGCATATGCATATGAGTGAAATTGTAAATCGGTGAAGGTGACTGACACTCTTGTAGCAGTTTTTCGGGAACACATTTGTATTTTTCTTAGATTATATGGAAATAGTCACTTACACATGAGTCCCCTGAAAAAAAATAGACTTTTTTAGAAAAAAAATCCCCCTTTAGAAAATAGACCCCCTTTAGAAAAAAAATCGAAATGAAAAAATTAAAGGAGATCATAAATAAATAACTTTCATCCCATAAAGTGGAATCAAACTTGATATTTCATAAATTACGTGTCTTAGTGCTTCAGGCGTTTCGGAGATAAAGTAATTATTTTTTTTTAATTCTGGGTTTTACAAAATATTTCTGGTTAATTGGAGAAAAAAATCGATGGGTAGCGAGTTCACTTAAATAAATTATTTACATTGAGAATGTTAAACTTTCCCCATTATCATCCATATCAAAACAAACGACATTAATATAATCATTTAATATCTCCATAAATGAATACAAATTTCAGACGAAGAACGTTTTCGCCTTTACCATAAATAAACATTGCTTCTTGAAAAAAATCTTATTTTAACCAATGGATTATAAAAATATTTACAATGTGATGTTAAGTTAATTTTTAAAATATTTATAATTCAACAACTTACCTTATCGAAATCATTTCCTTACATATGAAAAAATCTTAAATATTCAATATTAAATGCAATCAATTTCGCTGGTGTGTGATACATTTAGATAAAAGCCCTACAAACATAGTTACAAATAAATAACGTTCCTTAACTTACACATTTTGTATAAAAAATCTATAGAAGAATCAATTTAAGGGGTATTTATTTCTTTTTGGAATTAAAGAAATTGGAAAACACTTAAGTAAATTAACATTCTTCCAAAAAAACCTTAAGCTTAATTTTTTTTAAATATATTTAAATTTTCAGAGATAAAAATAATCACGACTATTGCAATGTTTAGAAAGGTATTAATGTGTATATGAAATAAATATCCATAATTTCTTATAGTGGTAATATTTCAAATTTGAATATTGAGGATCCCTCGCAAATACATGCCGTGGAGTTTCTTGTTTCTTTTTTTTGAATGAGGGAACCGTTGCACACCAGCAAACTCACAGGCCACACTGATTTACTGGATCCGAAGTGAGACAATCGGAGTACACCGACATGTTTTTCATGTGTTTTTTTTCTCTTTATTTTTGAAAGAATAGATATGACCAAAGTCAAAGATATTCTTATGCCCCCAAATACTAGATGGATAAAAATCCTTTGTCGTTCGAGGGGAGTAGCACAGCGCGGGATTCAATCCGGCTACCTTCCGTACGAAAGTCTTATACGTTACCGCGCAGTCATGTTTCTCGTTTATGTTACTAAAATACATTATTTATTTTTAATCAACGTACTCGTAGCTAGCTCAATGCCTGCGAACACCCAAATTGGGGGAATAACAATTATAAAAATATCGAAATAAAATATATTAATATTTTATTAAATAGCCTTGTTAAAGATGAATTTTGTTTATTTTTTTTAATTTTAAAGGATTTTTTTATGGTTTATAATTTTAAAATTATTTTCTTCTTCATCGTGTGCTCAATTGGTGGTGGTTTTCTGCTACTATTTGGAACTTGGATTACTTTTTATCTCCTTCCTTTCCAGCGCTTAAAGAAAAGCCTTTCTTTGTTCAGTTTTTTTAGGAGACTATCCTCTTGTACAATTTTCTCAACTGTGTATGTGTTCTCTGTGTACTTTAATTGTTCTTTCTATTAACATGCCCAAAGTATGTTAAGATCATTTCCTGCCGATTGCCTAAAGTCTTGCGGTAATTGCCAACTCTTTAATGTTAGAGAAGTTTTGCCATCCACAGGATACGTAGCATCTGCCTCCAGCACCGCATTTGGAAGGTTTCCATTTTACAATATTTCTCTTCTTTCTCATATATTTATAATTATTGGTATATTTATTTGCTTAACAAATTGATGAAAGTAACTGAAAAATAAGATCACAAGATTTCCAATACCTAATTGATTATGCATCAAATTAATTTTAATAACTCTACTTCCTGTTGCGTTGGTAATTCGACTCTTAGAAATAAAGATGTGTCTGTTGCCTACACCGATTAGAAATTTTGAAGATTTATAATATTTTTTTAAACTTTCGGTTAAATAATACCCCGACAGTTTTTTTCTCAAAATCTTTGTTATAATCTGTTTTTACTCGCAACTCTTTTGTCCAGTTGGGAGAGCGCTTAACATCTAACCCGACTTGAACCGAAAAAAACTTAGAGTGGAACCCAGTCTAGTTTTCACATAAGGTCTAACACAACATTTATAGTTAATTTGAAGAAATTGCCAAATGGCAATATGACAAACGACCTTCTTTATCTAGTTGGCTATCACCCAAGACGAGCGTTGCTGGTTCAATTCCCGTTAGTACTCAATTTTTTTTAAATTTAAGTGCTCCAGTCTGTTACTCACTATAGGCTTCTAAAGATTTCTGGTTTGTTGAAAGAGATTGCCACACAAAAACAATCCTTCCAAGATGTGTCCTACTCAATAAAAATGTAATTTAATGCAATACTATTGTATTGCATTTACAATCAGTTGACAAAACAGCTAACCATAAAAATACAGAATTTTCCCCAAAAAAATGTTATATTATAAAAATTTCTTACAATATATTTTTTACCGCTTGTAACAAAATGCAGAATATAATATTTCTTCAATAAAGCTAAATGATTTTATTTTAAACCGGAAATTTCACCTGCGATATGAAGTATTGATTGATTTTTTATAATAAAAGATAGTCCATCGTGACTATAATGATTTGTGCCAGTTGAAAACTTTATACAAAAGAACTTTCAGTAAACAGTAATTTTGACAGGTAGGTAAAAAGTTCAACTTTTATCGCATAAATATTAATTTTCATCCTTTTGTTATTAAAATAAAAAAAAACTTCATTTGCCACCCCTGAAAAAACGGCGAGTCGAATAACTGGCCCATATTGACTCGGCACCTTTGCCATTTTAGTTTATTACGCCTCCCTATTGAAACTCATCTCTTGAAAATTTATAAATCAAAATTGTATGGTGTTCAGCAACTGGAAGCCACTTCGCTTTGTACCAGGACCTTTGTTCCTGAGCACCGGAAGGGTTATTGTGGGACGGAAAATGGACAAAAATAGTCTATAGTTAAATTGCTTTATAGTATTTTCACGCTTACCCATTTTACATTTGCGATTTCAGTCAAATTTGCCTAAAATCATATTATTTCTTTGCTTGTCAAAAAGGAGATTGATTTTTAACAATTATTTTATTATTATGTTAAATCGAACGAGAAACGATCTCCGTGGTTTAGATGATAAGTCGCCTGTCTTATAAAACTCGGGGATCGCAAAATCGATTCCCGTTGGTACCCATTTTTTTAAAAAGGGTTTTGGTTTATTTTTCACTTCAGACCTTTTAAATATATTTTTGATTGTTTAGAAGAGACAACAAACCCGTTATGTTGCAGTATATACAACAAAAGCAATGTATACAACGAAAGCAATGTATACAATGAAAGCAATATATACAACGTTAGCAATGTATACAACGAAAGCAATGTATACAATGAAATCAATATATACAACGAAATCAAAATGAATATAATATTGAAGTAAAATATTGGCCTAATTCCATTTATTTTTTGGCTTTGGAAAAAATACCTTTTTTATCTTACATAAATAAAATATTTTATTACCAATTAACTTTGAGATAAAAATACTTTAGAGCTGTTATGTATTTTCTTATTAAACTTTATCATAAATAAAACAAATTCGATATATAAAAAGCATATTTTATTAACTTTTCATTTAAGAATTAAAACCTCACACAGGGAGTAAAACAAGGAAGCCATAAAATGTTGCTCCAAAATGTTTTTTTAATAAGTAATGCTATAAGTTATAGAATTTTAATGTATCGTTTAATATTTGAATGATTAACGGGAAACCGAAAGATTATTCAAATATGCAAGTATTTATCTGTAATATATTAGGTCCTTACATATGAAATTGGCGTTTTGCCGTACTGGCAACTTTGATCTCAAATATCTTCTCTTTGGTTAGGAATTCCAAATTCAAATTTATACAGCTATTTACTCAAGTATTTGTGTTTCGAAAATTATAATTCTTTTTTTTTTCCTCAATTGTTTTTTTTCTTTGCGTCACTCAGTTTACAAAATGGAAAACTTGAAATATCGCGTTATTTACGAGTATGAGTTCCACCGTGGCACCAGTGCTGCAGAAACGGCTCGAAGGATTAATGATGTGTATGGCGACGGTGCCGCAAAAGAAAACACAGTGCGTTTTTGGTTCCAACGTTTTCGTTCTGGAAATTTCGACCTGCTGAACAAGCCCCGTGGACGGCCGGAGACCAAAGTTGATAATGAAGAATTGAAGGTTATTGTGGAAGCGGATCCATCGCAAACCACGTCCGAGTTAGCTGCAGGCTGCGGTGTTAGTGATAAAACTGTTTTAATCCACTTGAAGCAAATTGGGAAGGTGAAAAAGCTTGAAAGGTGGGTACCTCACGAATTGAGTGAAGCAAATCAACAAACGCGCGTTGACTGCTGCGTTGCATTACTCAACCGGCACAATAATGAAGGGATTTTGAATCGAATCATTACCTGTGATGAAAAGTGGATCCTGTATGATAATCGGAAGCGCTCATCGCAATGGCTGAACCCTGCCGAACCAGCCAAACCATGCCCCAAGCGAAAATTGACTCCAAAAAAGTTACTTGTGAGCGTTTGGTGGACTAGTACTGGTGTCGTTCACTACAGCTTTCTTAAATCTGGCCAGACGATTACGGCAGATGTCTATTGTCAGCAACTGCAAACCGTGATGGAAAAGCTAGCTGCTAAACAACCGAGGCTGGTTAATCGCTCTAGGCCACTGCTGCTTCATGATAACGCTAGACCACACACTGCACAACAGACGGCTACCAAATTAGAAGAGCTTCAAATGGAATGTCTAAGACATCCACCGTACTCTCCGGACCTTGCCCCGACAGATTACTATTTTTTTCGAAATTTGGATAACTTCTTGCAAGGGAAAAAATTCAACTCCGATGGGGCAGTCCAAACCGACTTCAAAGATTTTATTGATTCCCGTCCGAGTGGTTTTTTTAGTAAAGGGATCGATGAACTACCTATGAGATGGCAAAAGTGCATAGATAGCAATGGTACATACTTTGATTAAATAAATATATTATATTAAAAAAAAATCAACTTTATGTTCCTCCCAAACAAAACGCCAATTTCATATGTAAGGACCTAATATTAGCGAGAAAAAAAATACAATTTTGAATCAATTTACTGTGCAATATTTTTGGACGTGAACGTATCTAGCGACAATTAATATAATTAAAAAACAAGAGTTTATATAGCGTTGTATAATGGGTACTATATAGCGCTATTTCACAGCGCTATATAACGCCGGTTACCCCAAAAACGTTGCAAGAATATATGCAAGCACCATTAATAAAAGTCAGATCATCGGCGCTTACTATCAATATTTGGTCGATAAATAAACATGGTCATTTCCGTGGCCTTATTGGTTAGATACATATATACGGATTTAGAGGTTGCGGTTTCAATCCTCATTGGAACATATATTTTTTTAAAGTGCATCACTCTGGTTTTCACTTCAGATCTCTTTTGCATATTTCTGATGATTTGTAAGAAATTGTCTAAAGGCACTTAATCCGCCAGGTTATACTGTATACAATAAAGTTAAAATATTATGCAATGTTCTTGAAAAAGAAAACAGATAGTCTAGCACTCATTGAATGCTTCAAAATAAAAATTAAGGTTTCATCTTGAACAATTTACTTTGGACCAAAGTCACTTGTGATTCTAAATATAAGTTTAAATATACATTTCACAATTTCGAAAAGCACTAAGCACAATGCTAAGGTAGTCTTGATACGTGACGTAAATATATGAGATCGGATACAATTTTTCTCTAAAAGGTAGTATGTCAGAGTATTTTTTTCTGGAGAGATTGTAAATGTCCCTTACTCGTTGAAAATAAATCTTAAAGTTTTCCGTGAGAAGAAGAATGTACGTGATAGAAATACGAAAACTGAAACAAGATGTTAGAAAAGTAATGTACAATAAAAAATATTTTATTGTGATATCACTTGTAATTCCAGAAAAATACTAGAAATTTTTTGCTAAAAGGGAAAATGCGTCATTTTTTCCATTCCTAATAGCGCACTTCTATAGAAAAAAGAGCCATTTTCAGAAAAATTTCCAGGTAAATGACTTTTATTTTATAACTAGCTGTACCCTGCCACGCGTTGCTGTGGCTCAGTCTGGTTAAATGGAAAAGAAAGAAAAGAGAAAGCACACGTTTCAATTTTTTTTAATTTCACAATGCGTATACAATATTTTTGATCTCTTGTATACAATATTTTTGATGTCTTGTATACAATCTGGGTAAACAATATTTTTGATGTCTTTCAGCCACTCTCAGTCTGTTGCGTTTATCACCGTGCTTGCAAATGATCGCGTCACTCCAAGAGGTCAATTCACTCTATGATTTGAATTCAAATCAAAGATCGATTGCACTGAAAAAGAAGAAAAAAAGTTATAAGAAAAACATATAAAATTGCGAAACATTAAAAAACGAACTCAATAATATTGTTAAGTTTGGATACATCTTTGTTCTTGCCGCCAACAATAGCTCACTTAGCCAATCCTGATTCTTATAATTGATTTGAATATAGGGAAATACTTTTTCAAACAATTCCTCTTTTTACGTCACTAAATTGCAGAAGTTATAGTCTTCCAACCTCAGTTCTATTACTGTCATTTACAACTGCATCTCGCAAATGAACGTATACTTCAGAGCGAAGCTTGGTCTGATTCAAACGGATGAACATCCGTTTGAATCAGACCAAGCTTCACAAATTCACAAATTTGACAGTTCACAGTTCACAAATTTGCCCCAATACAACCTTGTAACGACGTTCAGTGATTATAATTATTTTATCGACTTTAATATAAGGCTCGATTCTAATAAATAGAAAGTTATTTAGGTAAATACATTACAAAAAACTAACAATAATGACAAATTAATACATCTTGTTATAAATCTACATACGATTGGTGTGAGAATAGCTCATCTGATCGATCGTTTTTCAGCTCTACACGCATATTTGTAGTTAAGTTCAACGTCTTTACATTTCGCCACAAAGTAGAGTATTTCAGACAACATACAAAATTGCGAAACATAAAAGTAACTAATTAAATGTTAAGGGAAGACAGAGAGATAATTGTAACTAATTAAATGTTAATCAAAGACAAATAGATAATTGGAACTAACTTAAAAAAATCTCCATTTCTACATACGATTTTGAAATATAAACAAAGATAGAAAATCAAATTCTATATAAAAAAGATACTTTTGATATTCCTACTGACCTCTTTCAGCCACTATCAGCCTGTCGCGTACATTCTGTTGAGAAAAAACCAGTTTTGAAGCTGCAGAACGCAATCCCCGTGCATCCTCAAGTCTGGATACACGTCGTTCTGCTGCTTCCTCGACATTTTGATGAACTAAAGCAGATCGATTGCACTGAAAAAGAAGAAAGAAACTTAAAATATATAAAATTGTCAAACATTAAAAAAGGGACTGAATAATATTCTTAAGTTCGTAGACATCTTTGTTCTTGGCCCCAACAATAGCTCATTCACTTAGCCAATTGTGATTCTTATAATTGATTTGAATATAAGGAAATACTTTTTCAACCAATTCTTCTTGTGACATCACTAAATTGCAGAAGTTATAGTCTTCCAACCTTAGTTCTATTACCGTCATTTACAACTGCATCTCGCAAATCAACGTATACTTCAGAACGAAGCTTGGTCCGATTCAAACGGATGAATATCAAATTTTATCAACTTTAATATAGGCCTCGATAGGCCTCGATTGTAATAAATAGCAAGTTATTTAGGTAAATACATCACATAAAACTAATAATAAATCTTGTTACAAATTAGCAAAAATGGGCAGTTCGTTAAAAATCTAATGTGACATTTGTTAAAAGTTAGTTGCATGAAACTTTTAATAATTCAAATGTATAAAACATACACAGATATATACCATTAATTCAAATGAAAATCAATAATAACAAAAATAACAAAAACCGGTTTAAAAAACCCGAATTGAAAGATATTTAATATTCGGAATTAAAATAAATTGAAATCTATATTGCGTGTGTTGCCGTTACATTCAACAGTGGGCGCTCTTATTATATTGTCCGTTTTATATACAACTGTTTATTAAATTTCACAATGCTTGTGGATAAACAATATTTTTTGTTGTCCCATTGTCTGTGCAGATATAGAGATTGTCTGGTTTGCCGACTCTAGAACACGCAACATATAATTGTCCATGTGAGAAGCAATCCGTCTCTAAATCTAAACCGCACAATTCTAAAGATTGGCCCTGAGCCTTGTTGATGGTGATCGCAAACGCTAATCGAATTGGGAATTGTAATATCTTAAATTGAAATGGCATATCCGTTGGAATCATAGGAATGCGAGGAATGAGGACATCTTCACCTTTGAAAGGTCCTGTCAAAATTGTCGCTTCTACTACGTTGCTCATTAATTTTTTTACTGCAAGCCGCGTGCTGTTGCAAAGCTTTGGCTGGTTGATATTTCGCAACATGATAATTTGCACGCCAATTTTCAATTGCAGTACGTGCGGTGGCATCCCTGGCAGATCTAGTGAATTCAAAAATTCTGTTGGATAATTAATTGCTTCATCTGCTTCCACAACAGTGTCGACGGACTTGTATGTGACTACCTCGCTTTGAATGTTAGATATAAGGGAATCGATTCTAATAAATAGCAAGTTATTTAGGTAAATACATTACAAAAAACTAACAATAGTGACATTGTTACAAATCTCCATTACTACATACGATTTGATAGATTTTGAAATATAAACAAAGATACAATTAAATTGTCAAATAATATTTGGTGATGTTTTAATTAAATGTTCGTAATTAGTATTAATTCACAGTGGATCTAGGCCCATTTAAAGATAGATACAAATCATACAATACATTAGAAAGTCAGTATAATGAAAATTATGAATTAAAACGTCAGTTTAGAGAAAACAATTTTTCGATTTATAAAAAAAATCAGCAGCTTACCACGTTACAGTTGATAAATTTGCCCCAATACAACGATGGGCTGGGCTGAAAAAGCTAGGGTGTGGGCTGCAAAACATCTGTTGTCCCCGTGGCTTGGTTCGCCCTATATTGATGGGGTGTATCTTCGCCGAAGGGATGCTATTAGATGAGCCCAGACCTTTTGATAGCTTCTGTATATAATGTATTATCTGAAATTTATGTGTTTTAAAAGTGTTATTTAAATATAATCTGGACACACTATGCTGCTATCAATAAACCTATTATTTATTTATGTAACAACGTTCAGTAAGAAAAAAGAAAGTTAAAACATATAAAATTGTGAAACATTAAAATAGTAACTGAGCAGCGTAAAAGTTTGTTTTAATTTTCATTTTTTTGCGATATTTCTACGGGTACTTCTTTCTAATGTACCACCAAATAATTTATTTATTTAATCAATGACATAAAAGTGTCTTTATATACAAATGAACATGTGACAGGTTATACAAGTACTTAAAATTATTGACAAATAATACAACTTTATCTTAAATTAACATGTGTCACTTTTCTTTTTGAAAAAAGTTAGGTTAACTTTTGAAATATGAATCAATAATGAAAGTTTTTCATCAAATATAATTCTTAAGTCCATTATTTTTTCACTTAAACAACTTTCCATAATCACTAAGTCAATTTTATGACAATATAACTATTTTTACCAAGTTTCATTTTAACGTAAAATACATCGCATGTTCGTAATTAGAATTTTTTTTAAATGAACGATTTTACTTCATATTTTTTAATTTTAATATAATATCAATAGCTTACCACATTTATTGAAGTCAAGTATCTATTATCTTATCTATATAAATAAAATTGAATATATATTGAAAGCAAAATAAAAAATCAGTATATATCCAAAATGGCCGTGTTGAGAATGACAGAAATGACAAAAGTTTGTTTTAATTTTCATTTTTTTTGCGATATTTCTACGGGTACTTCTTTCTAATGTACCACCAAATAATTTATTTATTTAATTAATGACATAAAAGTGTCTTTTTATACAAATGAACATGTGACAGGTTATACAAGTACTTAAAATTATTGACAAATAATACAACTTTATCTTAAATTAACATGAAGTCATTGTTTTAAAATTATTTAATATACTGTATTTAAGATCAATATATATTATGTATGTATAACATAGGAATAATGTTTCCAGTTTGAGTAAAATATCTTTTCCTTTTTACGTCGTTAAAGTACATCTTTTCCTTTTTACGTCGTAAAAATACATCGCTAAAATTTTATCGATTCTAATAAATAGCAAGTTATTTAAAAACTAACAATTTTTTTTTAAATGAACGATTTTACTTCATATTTTTTAATTTAAATATAATATCAATAACTTACCACATTTATTGAAGTCAATTATCTATAATCTTATCTATATAACTAAAATTTTATATAAATTAAACGTAAATATGATATGATCACAAGTCAATACTTGCAAATGGCGACTCAGTGAGCACTTTCGTAATACGAGGCATATCCAGAAAGTAAGTGTACTGAATTTTTGTAGGTTACAATTTTTTTTATTTAAACAAAAAAATTACGTGGTTACCGTAGTACATATGTAAGCTATTTTTCGACATAGTCGCCATTCCTCTCAATGCAGGTGGTGAAGCGGGGTATCAACTTTTTGATGCCTTCCTCGAAGTAGTTTCCCGCCAACCCCTCCGTCCACTTCTCCACCTCCTCCTTTACCTCCTCGTCGATTGAAAACCTTTTTCCACCCATGTGCAGCTTCAGGGAGGTAAAGAGATAGTAATCTGAAGGTGCTATGTCAGGGGAATGCGCGGGATGGTTCAGGACAACCCATTTAAACGAGGCGAGCAGTTCCTTCGTGGCGTTGGACGTGTGTGGTCTTGCATTGTCGTGCAGCAGGCAGACTCCCTTTGTCAACATGCCTCTCCTCTTGTTCTGAATCGCCCTCCGCAATTTTTTTAGGGTCTCACAGTATCTTGCGGAGTTGATGGTCTCCCCTTGAGGCATATATTCAATTAAAATTATGCCTTGACAGTCCCAAAACACGGATGCCATGATTTTCTTGGCTAAAATTGTGGTTTTGAATTTTTTGGCGGAGGGTCAAGAGGTGTGACGTGACCGTTTTTAAACTCGCGACACCACTTGTACACACTCGTACGATTCATAGCTTTATCACCATATCCAGTTTTCACCTCATTATAAACCTGAACCGGAGGTTTTTCCTTCCAAACGAGATAACGGGTGACGCCGCGTATTTCGCACTTGGCGGGAGATTGGATTGACATTTTTCATGAAACGTGTTGTCGCGTCGACACTTCTCAACGTACTGACCTCAAACCGGTCTCGTTGCGGAGGGGAAGGATCAGGATACACGGAAGTGTAGCCAACATGTCGAAAATAAAATCCATCCGGTCGTGAGAGCCTCAGTACACTTACTTTCTGGATACGCATAGTATAATTGCTCAGTGAGATCACCGTCGGTAAAACAGATCGCAATTGTTTCGTGTCTCGACTTATAAAGATACGTAATACATAAAAAAATTCTATTATTTATAAAATGAATGATTCAATTTTTATTAAACATAAAATTATTAAATAATTTATTTATAATTTATTTATAATTTATATAGATTTATTTAAGAAGATATTAAAGATAAAATTATTTTATATTTTATGTATATAGACTTATTTGAATAAAAATATTCATCACGAAATGTCAAAATAGAATATGGTCAACTGTCAAAATGTTTAGTTGATAAAATTTATTATTTATGAAATATGTATTAGTTATAAAATTTATGATTTAATATTAAACATAAAATTATTTTATATTTATATTATGTATATAGACTTTATAAATATTAATTACGAAACGTCAAATAGAATATGGTCAACTGTCAAAATGAGATTTGTCTTGTCCCCGACAGGTTCGCATAGATATTTCTTTTTGATTTAAAAAAAAAATTATATACACTGATATATATATATATATATATATATATATATATATATATATATATATATATATATATATATATATATATATATATATATATATATATATATATATATATATATATATATATATATATATATATATATATATATATATATATATATATATATATATATATATATATATATATATATATATATATATATATATATATATATATATATATATATATATATATATATATATATATATATATATATATATATATATATATATATATATATATATATATATATATATATATATATTATATATATATATATATATATATATATATATAT